>CM038678.1:643326517-643491897 GCA_021605205.1 Aegilops longissima | reverse complement strand
GCCGAGCTCCCCGAAGCCGCCGTCGCGAAGGTCCCCAAGATCAACACCAAGAGTGCTGAGGAGCAGTCTGCTCCGACAAGCCCTAGGGTTTGTTTCGTTGAAGCAGACGCTCCCGACAAGTTTTGCCCCGGCAAGCTTTTCGGGGATCATAAAGCTCCAGCTGAGCCGCAGGTTCTCGTCGTAGAAGCTGATGTTCCCGCAGCAGCAGATGTGCCTTTAGTCCTTGTTGTCGAGCCACAAGCTCCAAAGATGGGCGCAGCAGATTGTCCATTTCCTTCGTGACAGGAGAACTTCCCAAGAGCAAGAAGAAGCGGAGAGAGTAGCCCGGCAGTCAAGTATGTACCAGTTTGTCGACAAGACATCTGCATGTAAGAAGACTCAACGGTGTGAAATTGAAGTGTATTCACCGGAAGATGGAAGCTGTTGGCAGAGATACATGAGGCATATGTGGTCACCACATTGGCGAAGAGCACTTGCCGCAAAGCTTTCCGGCAAGGTTTCTTTCCGCCGACAGCCCTCCGTGATGCAACCGCACAAGTAACCAAGTGTGAAGCGTGCAAGGCCCATTCAAAGCAGATACACCAGCCAGCTCAAGCTCTCCAGACGATCCCTTTATCCTGGCCATTTTCGGTCTGGGGCTCGACATCCTCGCCCTTTCCTCGAAAGAAGTCGGGGCTTTGAGTACTTGTACGCTACATCGACAAGTTCACAAAGTGGACGGAAATGGATGCAGTGAGGAAGGTGACAAGACAACGGCGATCAAGTTCTTCAGTCAATTGTTTGCCGCTTTGGGATTCCTAACCGGATCATCACCGATAATGGCACACACCACGAGTCGCACCTTCATGCAATACGCCCAAGATCTTGGCGCCAAGGTTCTTTGGCTTCGCTGCTCATCCAAGGAGCAACGGTCAAGCAGAGAGGGCAATGCTCAAGTGCTGCGAGGACTCAAGACCAGAACTTTGACAAAGGCGCAAGTGCGGAAGAAACTGGATTGAGGAGCTGCCGGTGGTTCTTTGGTCGATCAGACGACGCCAAATCGAGCCACCGCCGCACACCTTTCGCCTAGTCTATGGAGCAGAGGCAGTTCTCCCCACGGAACTCAGATACAGGTCACCTCGAGTACTCGCTATGATGAGTTTGAGCAAGAGCAGCTGCGACAAGATGACGCGCTGCTCCTTGAGGAGGATCGCCTTCAGTCGCTGTACGAGCTGCTCGTTACCAGCAAGCTTTTGCGCCGCTACCATAGCCGCAGTTAGTGCCGAAGTTTCAAGGAAGGCGACCTTGTTCTTCGTTCGCCGCTCAGTCCGCCAAGAATTCCAACAAGTTGACGCCTAAAGTGGGAAGGCCCTTATCGGGTGAAACGAGTCACTAGGCTCAAGCGCTGTCCGCCTTTGAGACCAAGATGGCATTCCGTGAGCAACTCTCGAATATAGAGCATCTTCGTAAGTTTTACCTATAGAGCGCGGTTGTCGGAACCTGCTCCCGCAACCAACCTTTTGTACAAGTCTTGCCGCTATTGCATGTAATCCTTTGTACAAAGCGGGCGCAGACCCCTGCATCAAGAAGCTCATGTGTTGCGCAGAACTTGTCAATTTCATGCTTTCATCATTATTTTGCATGTATTATCCGACATTTTGTGCAGCATCCGCACCCGTAAGCTTATAACGAGCCACCGGGCTCCATAACTTTATTTTCTTCTTTCTTCTCATAAGAAAGGAAGGTTCATCCGCCCACAAGTTAGCCGGGGAAGGGGAAGATAATGGTGGGCCACCAAGTGTCGCCGAGGAAGTATCGCTTGCCGGAAGCAAACGATGTAAAAGCTGTTGCTAAGTTTAAACAATCAGTTTTAAATTTTAAGTTATCTTCCTCGAACGATAGTACTTTGTATGGAAAACCCTGTGCGCCAAGGAACCAACTCGTAGCTAGTTTGCGCCTTACTTTGTTTCGAGTCCGCTCAACAACTTAAGTGAGCTGCAATTAGTTGCGATAAGGTTGCTTGTCGGAGGCGGCATCGCCAAAGAAGGCCGACGTTCGCACTCAGCGCTTCATGCAAAGGTGCCCGCACCGACAAGTTCCCTAAAAGCGAGGGCACAAACATACAGAGGAAGGAATCAAGTAAAGGAAATAGCATTGCAATCGTTGCCTAAGATAGAGTATATTACAAAAATAACTTGTCGCAGATCTAATAAATTGCTCTAAACATGATCAGCAGCGACAAGAGAAAGATAAACTTGGCGGCCTAGTCCACGCGGTCGCCATCAACCCTCTTGACTCCGCTCACCCTGTCCACGATGGGTGCGACAAGGGCCTTGAGCGCTTCAACATCAGCAGTCGGCGGCAGGGACTTGAGGACGTTGGCGAAGCTGAAGCCTGGATTGCGGAAGGCCACCTTCATCAACACCTTCTGGAGGGCCCCTGCACAGATTTGGCGCGACTCGTCGGCCAGCTGCTTTGGGATCTCTTCCCGGAGCCGCTGGAGAGAAGCCACCACGCCCTTGAAGAACAGGCTGAGCTTGGCGCTGGGTTGGAGATGCTCATCGGTGGGGTACCCGAGATCCACCATCCCCAGCTCCATCAGCTCCTTGTCGATGGCGGCGGCTGTATTGACAAGACCCTCGGTCCAGAGCATCACATTCTCTCTGAGGGTGTTGTGGGCGGTCGTGGCATTCGCCAGCAGCTCCTCGTTGGCCTTGATCTTCTCCAACAGGCCCGCTTCCCGCCTCCTTGGCACCGCCCAGCCGCCTCCGCCAAGGTGGTCAGGCTTCAGCTCCAGATCTGCCTTGGAGTCCTTGGTGGCGCCGAGCTTTGATCCTCTCGCGAGACGGCCCTGCAGCTCGCCAAGAGTGTAGGCGCCCTTCTCGCCATGCTTCAGCAAGCAGTGATCTCCTCGCCGCTCTTTTGGAGGGTGGCCTCACCGCGCCACCCTCGCCTCTAACTCCTTCTTGGCGGCCTCAAGAGCTACGGCAGATCCTTTGCCTCCTTGAGTGCTCCGCCAAGTGATTGCTCTCGCTGCAAGATCTTCCTCATAGCTGTCAAGGTTGATCTTCCGCTGCGCCACTCGCCTTCTTGCGCAGATAGCTTCTCGCTGGCAAGCCTTTTGTTGCTTTTCGACCTCGGCCTTCTCCGGGATGAAGGCCGTGGCGCCTCAAATGAAGTTGCTTCAGCGCCCCGCCACGTCCCGAGAGTTTCCTTGTTGGCGTGCGGAGCTCTTCTCGCGCTTCTCCATGTCAGCCCCGCCCTCGCGACAAGTGCTTCCCATGACTCCAGCTTAGCTTGTCGGGCGCAGAGAGCGAAAGAGCTTCTTCAGCAGCTGCTCCTCCTCGACTCGCCATCGCTGCTGCTTGGCGCGTCAACCAGCGACAGCCCAGCGGAGGCGAAGCAGCTCCTCGTCGAAGGTGTCTCCTCGACCGGCGCCTCGAGCTCGACGCCCATGGAAGCTTGATGAAGACACCTTCGCCGGCCTTCGATAGGCGCCAGCTGGGGCTCTTGAGCCTGGTGCTGCATCGGTGGCCGAGGATCGGCGGTCGGCGAGCGCCCGGGCGCCCCGCGGCCTCGTGGTCGCCAAGACGATCAGCAGACCCTCCCAGCCTTTGCGCTTAGCAGCCTTGGCGGCCTCCTCGCCGGGCGGACCCATCGGCGCCGCCTCCTCCTCCATGTTGGCGGCGTTGTCATTGTTGCTGCTGGCCCCTCCTCGCCGGGCAACCTCAGTTTCCATCGGCTCTCCGCAGATGGATCTGATGATCGAAAAAGAAAGGATCAAGCAAATGTTCAAAAAGAAGAACAGAAGAAAAGGAACCCAAGGGAAATTTTTAGGCAAGGCGACACTGACGGATCTCGGGTCATGTCTCCACCACCGGAGGATCGCGGCGCTGCCCCTTGTCGGAGAAGCATCCCTTATCGGAGAGGCCTCCCTTGCCGGAGAGCGCTCCCTTGCCGGAGAATTCTCCCTTGGCGGCGTAGTTGAAGCAGACATAACTTCGGGAGTGACTTCCGGGGCCTCCTGATGAGGCTGCTCTGCTCCTACAGAAATCAACAAGTCATATATCAATAAAGAAAGAGCACCCACACACACCTAACCGTAAGAAGTAAACCAAATACTTACGCTGGGGGCTGTGCTGGGGGCTGCTCTGTGGAAGGGTTGCCGGATCCGGCAAAGGGGTCTCAGACGCGCCTCCTGTTGCCACGGGGGGATCGTCTTCGATGACAACCACGGAGTCTTGGCCTCTTCGACGCCTCTCGAGCCAAAGGCCCTGAATAAGGAAAGAGTTCAGAATGAAGCAAATCGATACAAGACAAAACAGCAAATCAAGAATTACAAGCACAGCGACAAGATCTTACTTCTTCTTCTTCTTCCTCGAGCTGAGAGCGGAGAAGTCGAATCCCGCTCCGCCTCCGGCATGCGACGAGCTGGAAGAGTAGGCTCCCTCGGGACGCTTGCGGGTGCGGGAGCCGTGGTCCCAGAAGACCCCGCTCCAGTTGCTGTGGCGATGTGAGGTGCTCCCGCGGCAATAGAGCTTGCCGCGGTGGAGCTGCCGGGCGCGGGCGCGACATTAGCTTGCCTGCCCCCCGCCGCTTCCCGCCTTAAGTGAGGCGCCTTTCAGGAGCTGCGGGCTCCTCCCGCGACAAGTTATCTAAAGGTGGAGGGGAGGCACCCCCGGCAGGCTCGTTCGGCTCAGCATCAGGCTCGGCCTGCTCCTCCGCGCCGGCAAGCTCCTCTCGGTCGGCAAGGCTTGCTGCCTCGGCTACCTCCGCCTCCTCCACGGTAAACCCAAATTCACCAGCGGTAGCAGCTTCCGCCGCCTCCTCCAACCTGGTGGCGATGCGCTGCAGCTCGGCGTCGGTGGTGTCGTGGGTGAGCCACTTCTGCTCGTCGGCGCGGATCGGCACTTCTTCCAAGCTGTCGAAGAACTGTTGCACGATGTCGTCGGCGGGCTCTTCCCAAGTTGGAACGATCCCATGGGAATCGCACAACGGCATCATCGCATCGGATGCGGTCAAGTTAAGAGTTGTTGCACAAAGGAACGACCCCTCGGCAACATGAACCACTCTTGGGCGATCCGGTCAGCTTGAACAGCTCCAAAGAGATCGCATCCAGCTCCAAGATGGTGAAATTCCAGTTGAGGCCCGGCGCAGCCTCATGATGTCCGCCGCATTTTAGAACTCCCAAGCAGGCCTCCTCCTCTCTGCAAGGGCGCAATGCGGGCGGCGAAGGAAATCCGCGCCAACAGCGCCTACGATGAGTCCGCATGCCCGAGGCGCAAGATCCGGTCACGGCAATCTTCAACCTCGCATCCTCCGCGCCAAGTTGCTCCAATCGCTGCCACGCACAATGGGATTTTAGCGCTTGGGCTGTGAAAGGCTGCGGTTTTCCTCAATGATCCAACACCAATCGGCTTCCACCTCCCACTTGCTGCAAGCTCTCCTTCCAGACACGCTTCTTTCTTGCCGATCCCGGAGATCCAAGCAATCCCTCCGACAGCGGCTCTCCTCTCTCACGGGGCATGAAGTAGTGGCGGAAGAGGGCTACATTTGGGTGGACTCACAATGTTCTCACAGAGAGGTGTGCGAAACCGCCATGGTCGACGGCGCTGGGGGTGAAATCAAGGAGGCGGAGGCCGAGGTGTTCGCGATGTCACAAAAGAATTCAGAAAAGGCGGCAGAGCCCGCAGTAGAAGAAAAGCGCCAAGAAGGGATACCCGGCGAAACCTTCTCGAATGCGGCGGCGGAGATCACCGCGGCGCTTGGTGCGCCCGTGTCTCCGCCGACTGGAAGAGGTAGTACAGCTCCCCGCAGCTCCTTCGCCGAAGGGGTCAAGGTGGCCGCCTCCTTCCGCAGCACCGCGAGCCGCTCCGCCGCCGACTTCACGCGCTTTTCCCTTATCGGCTTCCGGAGCCATGGCGGGGTGGTGGAGGAGTCCGGCCGGGCGCTGATGGCGTCGGTGGCAATGGGGGGGGGAAGCGGAGCGCCGCTTCTTCGGACTTGACAAGAAGGGGGAGCGCGGTGGTTTTGAGATGTGACAGAATGGCAAGGTGGGCGTCTTGCCCTGTTTCCCTGCTTATAAGGAGGGAGAGGGGCGGACGCCCGCTTCCAATTAAAGAAAGCTCCCCACGATCTCTCCCACGACGCCACGCCCCGAGCGTGCTGCTCGTGTGGGACGTGGTGGGTCCGGGCGAGTAATCGCGTGATCTAGGCCGCGTGCCTCGCCTGCACTGCACTTTTGGGCCTGGCCCAACAGATCTCGGCGCTGTGTGTGGCCCAGGCCGGGCTCCTGCCTTGTGTACTAGAGTAGGGTACCCTAGTATCCCGAACTCGCGTGCACGGGCAGTTGCAGCACTTCGCTGCAAGGCTGGCCTAGTGACCGCCTAAGGTCCTCCGTGGTTCTTCGTGAGCCATCCAAGAACAAAGTATTCAAGGCCCCAGAAGAGGAGCTTGCAGGAAGGCCACTCAAGGCACGAAGAAGATAAGACCCCGCAAGAGGGCTTGCCGGGAAGGCTCGTGAGCAACAAGCTTCGAAAGTGCGACAGGGTTCAACAGCGGCAAAGGCGCTTGCAGCTGCGTAGTAACCTCTCTTCTCGCTTCAGCTCATCCGCCAGCGTGTAGTCGCCAGAGTGGGGCTACTCCGCGCACGTTAGCGTGTCCAAGCTGCAGCGACGTGAGGGAGAAGCTTACCATCGGCAAGCTTACCATCGTGGACGGTGGTCCCTCAATGGTCCCTGTTGCCTGTTTAGGCGATAGGGACGGGCATTTATTGATCTTGTCCCTTGCCGCCGAGTTAGGTATAATGCATCGCATACCTTTGTACAAGTCGGTGTATCAACTACTGTTTTCCATTTGTTCCTCATCTATGTTGCCACCGTCGGTGTCTGGGAGAATCTGATCGTGTCCCATTTAGCACCTACGGACCTAGGTCCCTTGTGATTCGGAGGGGGCGGAGATTGCACAAAGAGCGGATCGAGGCGATGCACACGAGCGGATTTACCTAGCTTCGGAGCTCTCCGAGAGATAATATTCCTACCGCTGCTTTGTGGATTATCTTGTGTTCTTGCTAGGGAGCAATGGGAGCTACAAGACCTAGCCCGAGTGTGGTTTCGTTATGAGTATGATGAACTAAGCCGAGCTGGACTCGAATCAACCGAACCCTTTCACGCTGCACTTGGGCCTCCTTTTATAGGCACAAGGGGTCACCACATGTGGCAAGTAGACAAGGGTATGATGGTAAAACATAGGTTGGTACACAGCTTTGTACAAAGGTACAGAATCTATACCTAACTCGACGGCAAGGGACAAGAGTCATCAATGCCCGCCTCCTGGCCGCCTTAACAGATGTAACAGGACCGCTGGCGCCTCCGCTTGCCACGATGGTAGCTTGTCACGCTGGGCTATCGCTGCTCCCCATCGCTGCACACAGCCCGCCGACACGCTGCTTGAGAGCCCCTGTGGTGACACGCTACGGTGAGCTGGAGCGAGATGAAGAGAGGTTGCCCGCCTAGCAAGCGCCTTTGCCGCGGCAGAACCTTGTCGCGCTTGGGGCTCGGGCGCCATCGAGCCTTCCCCAAGCTCCTCTTGCCGGGCCTTGCTTCCTTCGCTCGCGCCGAGTACCTTCCTTGGCAAGCTCTCTTGCCGGGTCTTGATTACTTTGTTTGGATGGCTTCACAACAAAGGTATATTTGATATACATGTTATTGATGTGTACCTTACTAATGCTCGTGGCAGCGTCCTAGGTATTTGATACTGGGGTCTCTCATATTTGTAACTTTCGAAACAGGAGCTGCGGAATAAATGAAGATTTGCTAGGGCGAGGTGACGATGCGGCGTGGGGAATGGTTCAAGGTGGATGTGATGCGCCATCGGCATGCTACCTCGACATCTACCTTGGGATTAGTTCTAGACCTCAATAATTGTTATTTGGTGCGCGTTGAGCATGAACATTATATCTGGATCTTGTTTATTAGAGATGGTAATTCATAATCGGAAAATAATGGTTGTTCTATTTATATGAGTAATATCTTTTTGGCCATGCACCCTTGAAGAGTGGTCTATTCTTACGAATCTCGATTGTAGTGATACACATATTCATAATATTGATGCCAAAAGATGCAAAGTTGATAATGATAGTGCAACATACTTGTGGCCTTTGCCGTTTAAGTCATATTGGTGTAAGCGGTAAGCGCATGAAGAAACTCCGTGCGGATGGACTTTCAGAACCACTTGATTATGAACATTTGATACTTGTGAACCATGCCTCATGGGCAAGATAACTAAAACTCCGTTCTCCGGAACAATGGAGCAAGCTAATGACTTATTGGAAATAATACATACCGATGTATGCGGTCGATGAGTGTTGAAGCATCTGGCGGTATCGTTATTTTCGACCTTCCAGATGATTTGAGTAGGTATGGGTATATCTACTTGATGAAACACAGTGCAGAAACATTTGAAAAGTTCAAAATTTTTAGAGTGAAGTGGAAAATCATCGTAACAAGAAAATAAATTTCTACAATCTGATCGTGGAGGCGAATATTTTGAGTTCTGAGTTTGGCCTTCATTTAAAACAATGTGGAAATGTTTCACAACTCCATACCTAGAACACCACTGAGTAATGGTGTGTCCGACGTCGTAACCATACTTTATTAGATATGGTGCATTCTATGATGTCTCTTACCGATTTACTCGTTTTGGGGTTATGCATTAGAGACAACCGCATTCACGAAATAGGGCACCATCTAAAAATCCGTTTAGGCGACACCGTATGAGTTGTGGTTTGGCAAGAAACCTAAGCTGTTGTTTCTTAAAGTTTGAGGTTGCGACACTTATGTCAAAAGCTTCAACCTGATAAGCTCGAACCGCGGAGTGTGTCTTCATAGGATACCCTAAAGAGACCATTGGGTATACCTTCTACCATAGATCCGAAGGCAAAGATCTTTGTTGCCAGAATGGGTCCTTTCTAGAAGGAGTTTCACTCGAAAGTGAGTGGGAGGAAAGTAGAACTTGATGAGGTAGTTGTACCTTCTCTCAAATTGAAAGTAGCACACCAGGGAAAACCGTTTCCATAATGCCTACACCAACTAGAGAGGAAGCTAATGACAATGATCATGAAACGTCAAATCAAGTTACTCTTGAACCGTGAAATCGAACCGAACACGTTACGCACGAGGTGTACGGTAATCCTGTCACGGAAGTCATGTTATTAGACTATGGCAAACCTTGAACTCACTGAAGAAGCTATGATGAGCCCGATTCGATAAATGGCTTGAGGCCATGAAATCTGAATAGGATCCATGTATGAGAACAAAGTGTGGACTTTGGTGGAGTTGCTGATTATCGGCAAGCCATAGAAAATAAATGGATATTCAGGAAGAAAATGACGATGGTAATGTTCATGTCTACAAGCTCGACTTGTCGCGAAAGGTTTTCAACAAGTTCAAGGTTGACTACGATGAGACTTTCTCACCGTGCGATGCTTAACTCTGTCGAATCATGTTACCAATTGCACATTTATGATTATGAAATCTGGCAAATGGACGTCAAAATGCATTCATAATGGATTTCTTAAGAAGAGTTGTATATGATGCAACCAGAAGGTTTTGTTGATCCTAAAGGTGCTAACAAAGTGTGCAAGCTCAATGATCCATCTATGGATGGTGCAAGCATCTCGGAGTTGGAATATACGCTTTGATGAGGTGATCAAAGCATATGGTTTTATCTGAGACTTACGGTGAAGCTTGTATACAAAAAAGTGAGTGGGAGCTCTGAGCATTTCTGATATTATATGTGGATGACATATTATTGATTAGAAATGATATTGAATTCTGGATAGCATAAAGGATACTTGAATAAGAATTTCTCAATGAAAGACCTCGATGAGCTGCTTATATATTGGGCATCATGATTTATAGGGATAGATCGAGGCGGCGATAGGACTTTCACAAGCACATACCTTGATAAAGTTTTGAAGGCGTTAAAATGGATCAGTCAAAGAAAGGGTTCTTGCACGTGTTACAAGGTGTGAAATTGGAGGTCAAACCCAAGCCCGACCACTGCGAAGATGGAGAGAAATGAAAGTCATTCCCTATGCCTCAGCCATAGGTTCTATCATGTATGCTATCTTGTGTACGGACATGATGTGTGCCTTGCCATAAGTGCGAGGGAGTACCAAAGTAATCAAGAGTGGATCCTTTGGGCGGTGGTCAGAACATCCTGAAGTACGAAAAGGACCAAGGATATGTTTCGTTGATGGAGGTGACGAAAGCTCATCATAAATGGTTACGTCGATGCTAACCCGACATGATCCGGATGACTCTAAGTCACAAACTAGATACATATTTATATTGAATGGTGGAGTTGTCGGTTGGTGCAATTCCAAGGAGGCGTGTAAGCGGGATCTACGTTAATGACGGAGTACATAGCTGCCCGAGCAGCAGCATGAAGAATGCGGATGAAGGAGTTCATATTCGATCTAGGTGTAATACCTAGTGCATCGGATCCTATGAAAATATTTTGTGACAACACGGAACAATTGCCTTGGCGAAGGAATCCAGGTTGAAGAACCAAACACATCAAGAGGCTTCAACTCCATTCATGAAAAGGTCAAGGATGGAACATTGAGATTTGTAAAATACATATGGATCGAATGTGGCGAGACCGTTGACTAAGCCTCTGCGAGCAAAACATCATCAACACCAAGACTCCATGGTTGATTCGTACTATGTAATCTATATTATTAACTCTAGTGCAAGTGGGAAGTGAAGAAAATATGCCCTAGAGGCAATAATAAAGTTGTTATTTTATATTTCCTTATTCATGATAAAGGTTTATTATTCATGCTAGAATTGTATTGATCGGGCTTAAATACATGCGTGAATACATAAACAAATACCATGTCCTAGTAAGCCTCTACTAGACTAGCTCATTGATCAAAGATGGTTAAGGTTTCCTAACCATAGACATGTTTTCATTTGATAAAGGATCACATCATTAGGAGAATGATGTGATGGACAAAGACCCATCCGTTAGCTTGCATAATGATCATTTAGTTTATTGCTATTGCTTTCTTGATGTCAAATACATATTCCTTGGCTGTAAGTTATGCAACTCCCGGATACCGGAGGAATACCTTGTGTGCTATCAAACATCACAGCGTAAGCTGGGTGATCATAAAGATGCTCTCTGGTATCTCGAAGGTGTTTGTTGAGTTGGCATAGATCAACATTAGGATTTGTCACTCCAGTATCGGAGTATCTGAGCCCTCTCGATAATACACATCATAAGCTTGCAAGCAAATGACTAAGGAGTTGAATTCACGAGGTGATGTATTACGGAATGAGTAAAGAGACTTGCCGATAATGAGATTGAAGTAGGTATGAAGATACCGATGATCGAATCTCGGGCAAGTAACATACCAATGGACAAAGGGAATTCGCATGTTGTCATAACAATTCGATAGATAAAAGATCTTCATAGAATATCACGGGAGCCAATATGGGCATCCAGGTTCCACTATTGGTTATTGACCAGAGAGGTGTCTCGGTCATGTCTACATAGTTCTCCGAACCCGTAGGGTCCATACGCTTAATTAGTTGATGATATAGTGTTATATGATGTGGCGCCCCAAAATTTAACCATGTTTTGTTTATTAAAATTTTGCGGAAACTTAAACTTTTATTTTCTGGATTCCCTTTTGATTTCAGAACCATTCTTTTCTTTATTATTATGAGGTTTTACCCCAAGTAAAAACTTTTCAATCATATTGGACTCATTTACCCTCAAATAAAGCAATTATTTTATCGGTAGTATTATTTATATAATTATCTTTCCACTGGCTTTAGTTCTCCAAAAGGGTTTTCATAAGTTTAGGGCCCATTTGCACTTTAAGCCTTTTATAAACTCATTCAAAATTCCACTAAAATTTGGGGATGTCATGTGATGTTTTAAAACACTTTTATGTAAAAATATATTTCATTCTTTGGATATTTTGAGCTCTACATCAAAATTTCAAATCTGGTCGATGGGCAATTTTGCACTACAACCTAATTAAATATTTCTTTAAAACTCCCACCAAAATAAGGGGATGTCGGTAGGAGTATATTATTCATCTTTATGCAAAAACCCATTGGTGCTCTTTGAAAAATTTGAGTGAATCATCCTCATTTCATTCTAGTCCAACTTGATGATTTGTCTGCAACCATTTTTTACTTGCTCCTTTACCCATAATTATTTCTTACCTTATAGACCACCCTGCCAAACCCTTAAGTCGGAAGAGTGGACCCATTGGAGGATTTTAAGTTCATGCTATTATGCCCTTTTCTTTCTATCCAGAATTAGTTTTCTCACAAACTTGCACTATCAAGTTTCTAGACTTGGCAACTAACCTTGCCATCCCCACCTGCATCTAAAGAGACCGATGGAGATTTTGGCCTCTCCAAGAGTCTCCTAGATGCTCTTGGCATTGTCAAACACCTTGAGTCAGGGACAGTTTTGGCATGATTTTAGTTTTGCTGCTGTGACCTTGCACCTCTGGACAAACTAGCATGTCCATTAAGCTCCTAAACGACCCTAACACAGGCACTGCTAATCCCCACCTCATCCTAATCCTCTAGCACCGCTGGCATTCGTCGGCGCTTGCATGCACGCTGCGGCGGCCAGGCTTGCGTTTGTGTGCAGCATGCGCCCGCGGAGTCGCCGTCGCGTTGCCCGCCTCCCGCCCGTCTGGCCTCTCCCTCTCCCAGCCGCGCATGGCCCTCCTCACCGCGGGGCCACCCTGGCCCCTCTCGGCACCCTACAGTGCCGCTACCATAGCCGCTACCGCCGCCCCGACAGCTCCTGCCCAGACCGCCGAAACCACTAAGCCATGCCTGCCCCCTAGAGCAGCTCGAGCTCATCAAAGCTTGTCGCAAGCACTTTCGTCGCCTACGTCCCCCTGCTGCCTACAGAATGGAGTGGCCGTCTTCTCATGACCACAGCTGAACCGACCTTTCACGCTATAAATGGAAAGCCTCGAGCTCGTCCCGGCACTCGAGGCAGCCTCAAGCCATCTCCCTAGGACCCCCCATGGCCAGCAATCAGCGGCGGGAGGTCTTCTCCGCCTCCGGCGCTCGGCCGCGCGCCATCCAGCTCCATTGATGCCAACCAGGCCTCCCATCCATCTAAGCGCTACCGTTCGACTCCCCATGACCTGCGGAGCCGCCCAACACCTCAAACCCGGTCGGGAACCACATGACCCAGAACCCAATCTCACCATGCCTGGTCCGCCAGAGGCTCATCGCTGTGACTCCGTCCGTCGGCGACCATGGAGGACCCACAGGTTCGCCTCGACCACAAGCACACCCATGTGCTCAGATCCCCTAAAGTGCCTCGTGCTTGGCCGAGCCTCGCCGAGCCCACGCCTGTTCAGTCGGAGGAGCCAGCGTGGACTGGTCAAACGACGGTGGGCGGCGGCAGGCCGTCCCGATGACCCAGCCCACCACCACGTGTTTTAAGTGGGCGCATTCCCAAAGTGCGTCTTGACGTGTACCCCTTTTCAAAGCGTTTTTCTTTTTCGGTTTCATTAAAAAAACAGATTTGACCAAAACTTTGACTAGCTCTAACATTTTAAATATAACTCCAAATGAGTTGATTCTTTTCCACCTCTCAAATATTGTCTAGTTTATTTTAAGATTTATTTGAAAAAAATCAGACAACTTTTTTGTACCATTTTGAAACTATGTGTTAGTGGAATATTTTCAAAATAGGATTTTTGGAGGAGAAAACTTTCAAAAGTTTTGGAGAGCACCTCACCTCTCCACACCTTGAAGGCAAGCATTCTGAACCACGGCATAATATTTTGTGTGTTGGTTGGCCTGATTATAACTCCACCTTAATACGAAGAACTTCGTTATTTTATGTGGTGACGATCATTTGCATGAATGCATATTGAAGACTTCCTTGCTGTTGGAAGTGGATATCGTGTGATGGTAATCATCCTCATATGCCTTGCCTGCATGCGGAAAGAAATCAGGAAAGCCTCTCGCCTTTGGTAGGCGTTAAACATCTCTGGTCTCCGTCGGAGACGGTTATGTCGGTATGGCATAGTGGGTATAATGAGTGGTGATCTGTTGGTTGAAATATTTTTGTTATGCATATAATGCGGTGAATCTTAAACCTCTGAGTCGGTAGTAGATCGAGTCTTGTTCGATAACCCCCATACTTGCTTGTACTACCACTTGTCCTGCGGGGTAAGTGCAGTTCGATAGTGTAAACCCTTCTACACACACATGCGGAGAGGCCATGGTGGAAGAAACCGGCTACATCCGGTAGGCATGCCACCTGGTCAGGGGCATGGGTGTTCAGTTGGGGCCGAGAGGGCACCCCTTAGGCGTATGATATAAATTTGATCCCATGCTACTGCGAGTTGTAGCCTCCCCACTTAGAGTTTTGCTTAGCAGTGTAGTGGGTGATTCGGAACAGGTGAGTTAAACTGGTGTGTCTGAAGTTAGCGTGTTTTCTATTAAAGGCCATAAATGGAATTAGTCGATGGACTAAAGGAATCCGTTACTCGTGGGTAAAGAGTACACCCTCTGCAGAGGTCAAATCTGAATAGCCGTGTCCATGGGTAGGACTACGATGCAGGATGGGTCAGTGTCGGTCTTAGTGTCGGTCTTGGAGGAAGCGTTAAACCGAACTTGGATCATGGCTTGTGACTTGTGATGATCATGATTATTATTTGCTATGGACTAACCCGTTATATTATTTGAATTATCAGTATCCACAGGATGGTTCTACCTCCTGGATATTCACTTTGTGATTATTAAAATCCCTTTATGTGGTGTATTTGAGACATCCCATTGTGTATTATTTATTTATTTTATAAGCCCTTTATGGTGTACATTTGAGGCGTGACTGTGTGTTTACTATTTTGCTTTATAAGCCCTTTGTCGGTGTCAAAACCGGCGGATCTCGGTAGGGGTCGGCTGTGCGTCTAGGCGGATGGTAACGAGGAGACAAGGGACACGATGTTTTACCCGAGTTGGGCCCTCTTGATGGAGGTAAAACCCTCGTCCTGCTCGATTGATATTGATATTGTGGATGTTTACAAGAGTGGATCTACCACGAGATCAAGGAGGCTAAACCCTAGAAGCTAGCCTATGGTATGATTGTAAGGGTTGTTGATGTTGTTCGATAGTCCCTACGAACTAAAGCCATCCGGTTTATATAGACAGGAGAGGGCTAGGGTTACATAGAGTCGGTTACAATGGTAGGAGATCTACATATCCGTATCGTAAGCTTGCCTTCCACGCCAAGGAAAGTCCCATCGGGACACGGGAGAGTCTTCAATCTTGTATCTTCATAGTCTTGGAGTCCGATCGATGATGATAGTCCGGCGGATGATAGTTCGGTGATGATGGTAGTCCGACTATCCGGACACCCCTAATCAGGACTCCTCATTAGCCCTGAACCGAGCTTCAATGGCGATAAGTCGGCGTATATTGCTTGGCATTGCAAGGCGGGTTCCTCCTCCGAATGATAGAAGATTGTGAACACCGGGATAGTGTCGGCTCACAAAAATAAATTCCACATTCCACGTAGAGAGAATAATATATACACAAGTTCAATCTCTGGCGTTTTTGTGGCATGACGTCACACCACTACCAAGCCATTACTTGAATTGTTTTTGCTTTACCACCTCGGCGCATTTAGCGGCGGTTTCCTTAACGCGTCGTTGTCGAGCGAAGATCGTGTTTCCCCTTAATCCGGATTCTCATCAATACGGACGTGGGTAACAACGCACCCGTTCGCCGCCCCCTCTCGAAGCGAGTCCCAAGCAGTCCGCGAGGCGGCTCTTGGTATTCTCCCTCTTTATACGGGACCAGGCTTGTTTCTTTTTCTTCAATCCTTCATCGAATCTCTCCCGCTCCAAGTTCCGGCACCTAGAGCTCCAAATTCGGCTGCGGACTTCAGCGATGTCGGTTCCGACCTCCGGGCGGTGGATGCCCTCCTCGATCACGGAGGAGGGCGTGCTAAATTGCGGGAGGCCAAGTACACATCTTCTGAGATTTCGCTGCAGGTTGCTGCCGAAGGCGAGGCCATCCCCCGAGCCGGCGTGTATGTAGTTTTATCCCACCTCCGTCGGGGTTTAGGCTTCCCGATGGATCCTTTTGTGAGAGGCTCATGTTTTACTATGGTTGGAATTCCACGATTTGGCTCGGAGTCCATCCTCCATATCTCCGCATTTATTGTCATCTGCGAAGCCTTCCTCGCGTCACCCTCACTTGATGCGTGGTGAAGACCTTCAATGTGGCGCGAAGATGATCGGTCAAGCGGAGTGTGGCGGCCATAAGTAGGAGGCGATGCCCGTGGCCCGTGGCTCCTTCAAGAGGAGCTACCGTGGCATAGAGTGGTTCTATATTACCGTTAGAGGCGCGGACAAAAGCCACCGCCCTTATTCCTTGGGACCTCCTGACGGTTGATGTGGGTCAACAAGGCTCAGCGGGGCACGTCAAAGGCGTGCCCCTCTTGCGGGCGATTCGAGATCTCCAACGAGGAGATCGATATGGTGAGTGATCACGGTTATTTGATTAGGCGTCTCACCTTACAAGCCGCCCTCTCGGCTATGGGAGTTCAATCCGGAGGCCAGTTCTTCAACACTTCATGGGTGTGACACCCTGGAGATGTACAAATTATTCTTGGGATCGCAAGAGGTCGTCGGAATTGACCGAGGGGCGGCTGGCTAAGCTGCTGTCGCCCGATACTCAAGTAAGTAGTTCGAGTCGGACATACCGTTTGTTTGCCTTTGATGATTTCGCCTATGACCAACTTCCTTCTACGAGGTGGATAGCGGAAGCAAAATAATCGGTGTCGGCCCCCCTCCGAGACAGCGCGGATCCGTCTGGTCGGATGCTTGAGTGCGCCTTGAGAGGAAGGCGAAGGAAGCGAGGAAACTCTTGCCGCTAAGGCTCTTGAAAGAGGGGATCGAAATCCCTCCCCAAGGAGAAGAGGGCCCTCCTCAGGGGACCGGGGCAAAGCCCTAAGCGGGGAAAAATCTTCTTGGAGGTCCTGCGTCCGGGAGGCCCGGCCGCTGTCTCCCTTAATGAGTCAGCCCTCCAACGAGCCGTAAGTAGAAAAGGAGTTTTATAATAAGGACATCCCTATTTGTGCTTGAGGATAACTAAAGTTTTTACCTTGTAGTTCGGATCTCCGTCCTTCCAGAATGAGCTGTCTTGAGGGGACCTTAAATGGGAGATGATAGAGGCGAGGCATGCTCCATCAAGGCGCCGTCGGATAGGCGGAGCGAGCCTGAAGTGTGTCGTCACGGAGAGAGCCCAGGTTTGGCAAAGCGGATAGTTCGGCGCCAAGCGGTGTGCTGGTGAAGGATACTGCGAAGCGTCTATCTCGAAGATCATGCGCGCATTGATGAGCATGGTGATTGAAAAGGATTTACGTCCAGAAGCGGTTACCGATCTTGCGTCGAGGTTCTTGGCGGGGTTTGAAGTCACGTAAAATGACACACCTTTTAACAGTTTTGCATATAGAATGCATACTGTATAGATAGTAGCCCTGAGACTCGGTAGGTTAGCCGAAATCGACGGCGTGCGAGGATCAAATCATGAGTTTAAATTCCGTCGTGCCGATGCAGGTGGCGGGTATCCGGGGCCAGCGGGGTGATGGAGTGCTGAACTAAGCGGCAACTCGTCTGTGGATCGGACATCACGCATCAGGTCGGCGACTTGATGAGTCGCAAGGTAAGAAATCTTCTGGCGGTCACTTGGTAAGGGCGAAGCCATCTCCTTACATATCGTGAAATGCAGATAGTGCGCTGCCGTGGAGAGCCTTGGGCGAACTTGCTCAAGCCAAGGTAGGCGGAAGGATGTCTGTGACCTCAAGGTGACGAGGTTAGCGGCGAAAGGTCGCTGCCCGGAGCAGGGAAGAGATAGCCGAAATGGCCGTGAAGTTAAAGATGCTACCGCCAAATGAGGCTCTTGGGAAGCGCCCTAAGCGGAAGCAAGAAGACACGGAAGGCCACTTGAAGCCAAGAATGCACCTTTCTGCAATCGGGCTATGAAGGAAGAGCTGCGCGGGCAGGATATATTGTGGCAGCGGCCTTTGCGAGGTTCTGGATCAAAATATGCTCATTTGGGCCAAGCTGTGAGGTGGACCCTTATATGGACTTAGCGGCGGTCACGGCGGATCGTTGTGCATTCGAAGCCGGAAGGATCACAAGGCGGAAGCTGTTTTGGTCTCAATTCCATAGTCGGGCGTTCACTTCCGCTGACCGACCGTTTGGCTGAGTGGGCTGAGCTAAATAGGTTGTCGGGCTTGCTATAGCGGATATAGTGACTCATATCCGGCCGGATAAATGATAGGAAGGTTATTGCAGCAATTTCTTGGGCGGTGCCGCATATCAAAGCGATAGAAATTGTCGGCCTGCATAGAGGTGCTTGCGGATGGCGCTTCGATGTGAAGACACATTGGACAGAGATGGATGCCACATTGCGACCCACAGGTTGGATGATAACGGTTACCCGCCGAAACTATTTTGGCGTCTTGCGTGGTGCTCGTGTAATAGAGTCGATGCTAAAAATGTTACGTTGAATGAGCGTTTATATGATATAGCGATATTTATGATGTAGCGCCTTTTATACTTGTCGTTCAGTAATAGAATATCTCCCTGCGGCCGTTCATGTATACGTGTGTATAACTTTGAAAGATGGCGTTAGTAGAAAACTGACCCGCACAAAGTCGGGGAATTATTCATAAAAATAACATAATCCGGCGTCTCGGTCATAAGGAGGTGGTAGCGTAGCAAGCAGGGCAACGGACTATATGCTTTATCACTTTCACTTAGCCATGGAGTTCGAGGTGGGGCTCGACACGCAGCCCACAGGGGCACCAGCGCTCTCGAATTGAGGCGTATGTTACTGGCGAAGCGGCCAAATCCATGGAGGAATCTAAACATTCCCAAGGTCGATCGAGTGGTTGACCGGTCTCTCGCTATATCATAGTCAGTTTTCGGCTTTCTCTCTTTGAGGTTGTCTTGACGGCCCCGGGCACTGTCGCGATAGTTCTCCACGGAAGCGTTAGCCGATAATCTGGCGAAAGGCAGCAAAACACAGGGCGGGCAAACCCAACATTTGACCAAAGACATGATTGGGCTGATGCATATAAGGCCTAACTTTCGAGGCCTTAGAACACTCCGAAGGTGTTGGTCTTTATAATAGCGAGCAAAACAAAGCCCTAATCCCTTGTGTCAGTGCAGGAGATTCTTCTGGCGGACCCGATGCCGCTTGATCTCCACTCGGTTATAATGATAAACGAGGATTATAGCAAAGAGCGGTAAGAAAAGGTTTACGTAGGGTCTTAGTCGAAAAGAGTCAACCGCAGGTTCCCTCTTTGCGTCTGCTTTGTGTCTCCGTTGTGCCGTATCCTGGGCCCAGGTGTACCGCTGTTCATCTGTAAAAAGAGAGAACTTGGTTGGAAAAGAAATGCGTCGAGAAAGTGTATAAAAAATTGAAATATAGATTAAGAAAGCTGAGCTATGCTAGCTCATTATGGCTTATATGTGCAAACCCTTGTGAAGGGATGTGCGGCTAGGTAGCCCTAACTTATTTATTCGGACTCGTCCAGCCGTGTCCGGGGTCTCAACGACCTTTAATGAAATGATGCCCGTGGACCGGGCATTTTAAGCGTAAGAGGCGGCGTAATGTGGTATGCATTGAAGCGGATGAAAGCTTCCGTCGGTGATGCTTGATAGCTACTTTTAAATGGGGCGACATGAAGGTTAGCTTTTCTCGTCGGAAGTTGTCAGGTGACCACGACACAACTTCTAGTAATAATAAGCGTACTGGCGTAGGGCACTGGCGCCCTCCTTTGAAGGAAGTGGCTATGCTTAGGAGTAGTGTGAGTCTATCCCAACTTGCGGTTGTGAAATAGCAGGTTCAAGTCACCGCCGTCCACCATCAAACTGCGTTAATTGCATCCGTCTATTATGGGATCAATATCGAGGCGAGTCTATCCTGCGTTCGGATACTTCGGACTAATCGATGGTAAAGTGATTGGTTTGACGTCAATCTCGGTCAGGGTGGATCGTGCGACACTTGTCTTAGCGAGTCCGTGTTGGCTTTCCGTACTATCACGTGAAGCGAGTTTACTTGTTTTGACTTCTTGTGGGAAAGTCTTTTGACTTCGGTGCTCTCTTTGGTGGGGTTCGTCATCGTCCTCGCTTGGCGCATCGAGCCCTTGTGTCGGCGTTGAGTCTGCGGACTGTTTAAACAACAATTTAGGTTGGTATGGTTTGCGGGCCTTAGAATCTTTGTGGATTGACATATCCGATCTAAATTTTGTTTAAATTTGATAGCTCGTCTCCATTCTCCTTAAGAGGCCGTGTTTTGTATTGTTTGGCGCGAGCTTTTGAATCGGTGTTGACCGCCCGTGCCTTTAGGATTTTTCTTTTATTCAGGCTGGTCCTTCCTCTTGTATTCTCGTTCCATCTCGATCTCGGATGTACTCGGGTCCTGGTGCTTTGCATCTTGCTAGCGGCTATCTTCTCCTGCATAAAAGCGGCGTCATGAAACTTGTTAAGCGGCGCCCATTGTTCTTGGCTTCTCTTGGCAGGAATTACGGCGAGCCATTCGTCTCGGACGTTGTGTTTAAAGCTGCTAGGAAACCTGCGTCCAGGACGATCGACTATTTGGTTCTTTTGGTAAGAACCTGTTCGAATTTCTTGGCTCTCCAGGCTGTTGGGTTATATGACTCATATAAATACGCATCCGGAGGACATAAGAATCCCTTGAAAATTTGCTCGCCTGGCGTCATCAAGCTCTTCCCAACTTCCAATGGTATTTTACGGGAGGCTTTGAGCCAATGCCGAGCTGGCCCTTTGAGCTTGAGGGTAGGTATTTTATGGCGTGGAGATCATCTCCTCTAGCCATGTGTATGTAGTATGTAATCTTCTATCCAGACTCCGGGGTCATTGTGCGTCGTATGCCTCTATGTTTATGGGTTTGAACCCTGCTGGAAATTCATGATCCGGCACCTCATTGGTAAAACATAGTGGGTGTCTGGCGCCCACATGTTGGGTGTGCCTCTGTCTTGAACACTTGTCGTGGTGTGTTACTTCACAGGGTCCTCTTTTTTGGCCGTAGATGGACCTAGTTGGGCGTCCGTTTTCCCAGGATTATAATTGGCTTGTGTGCAGCCCGCTTGTTGCTTTGGGCCTATCATCGGCGTCTGTCCAGCCAGGCGGCCTCTTTATTTTGATTGTGAAGGCTCTATGGCTTCCTCGTCAAATTCTAGCAGCAACTTGCGCAGGGTAGCTCTTGGTTTGATGGCCATTGCCATATTGTACTGCGAGTCTTGAATACTTTGCTCCACTTCATTACGGCGTGTCTTCTGCTGTTTTGAGCTTCGTTTCGCCTTCTTCAAACTTCTTGCAGTGGCGATTTTTGTGTATGTTCTTATGCTCGGTGTTGTGTCCGGACTGTTGATTGCTCCTGTGAAGGTTGATTATCCAGCTCGTCATTAGTAGATCGCTGGTTTGCCCTGCTCTGTCGCTGCTGGGTCATTAGGAAGCTGCTTTGATCGAGGTGGGACTTAGAAGCGTCTACGTCGCCGTTTTAATTCTTTATCGTGAGATTATCCTCTGCCGCGTCCCGTTGTTCCTCGTTATCGCTTCCTTGAGGTGTCCACCATGTATATGTCGTATGGCGAGGTGGTCTTCCGGTGTCCTGTGGCACTGGTTCTTGGCTAGTCTCATGCATCGTCGTCCATACCGTCGATGTCTTGAATCGTGGTCAATGCGTTCGGTTAAATGAAATCGGCGGTGGCTCTGAAGTGGGTGGTGGGTGGGGTCTGAATTTCTTCGTCGTCGCATCCCAACCATCATAACCGTAGTTGACCGGGAGCTCTCCGGATAGCGAGAGATGCTTGATGAATTTATTATATCGGCGAATGGCGGAAGTCTGAAAAAGATGTCATTGGCGGTAAATTCCATGATGTCAGCGCCGGTCGGTTTAGTGGCGGTAGCAGGAGGTTGGTCTGGCGGTCGGCACCTCGGAGTCATGAAACTATCTTGAGGCAAGGTAAGTGTTCGCTCTCCATCGCCGTAGGAATTGCGATTCTCGGCGGTGTCCAGCATCAGTCCTCGATCCAAGCCGATGTTTCCGGACTATGGGTGGGCGGACTCGTGTCTGACCTCAAAGTCTTTGTCCGTGTGATTGAGTCGCCTGCCATCGTGGCAATGGCAACCTTCGGCTGTGGCTCGATCCGCCGAAGATCAAGTCTCCTTGGATGTCGGTAGTGAAGTTTAGGATTCAAACTGACTTTACAGCGGCGGGCGTAACTTCGATCTACTCGGATGGCCATGAGTTGGCCCTTGATCTGTCCGGGAGAAAAGTCTCACCGAGGATTGCTGTCGCTATCGATTGAAGGCCATCCGCCTCGGTGGCGACCGGAGGAACTCTCAATAAAAGCACCAATGTCGATTATCAAAACGGCGGATCTCGGGTAGGGTCCCGGTATGCGTGTGGTATACTAGAGTAGGGCACTAGTATCCCCGAACTTCGTGCGAAGGCGATTGCAGCACCACGCAGCAGGCTGGTCTAGTATTTAGCCAAGGTCTCCAAGACTCCTTGAGCCATCAAGAACAAAGTATTCAAAGGCCGGTGAGGAGCTTTAGGGAAGGCCTCAAGTACGAAGAAGACAAGGGCCGGCAAGAGGGCTTGCGGAAGCTCGATGGCGACAAGCTTAAGTGCGACGAGTTCAACAGCGGCAAAGGCGCTTGCCATGAAGCTCTCTTCATCTCATCAGCTCATCTAATAGCGATATGCGCCGTGGGGCTACTCGAACGCAGCGTGTCGAGAAAGAAATTTGTGCGGCCAGACGGGGGCCGGCGAATGGCCAGTGACAAGCTCGCGTGGCAAGCGGTGGTGCCTTAGCCGGTCCTGTTGCCTTGTTTGGGTAATGGAATGGGCATTCAATGATCTTGTCCCTTCGGTGAGGAGTTGGGTATAATGCACTATACCTTTATGCAATCGATTGTACCAACTACTGTTTTCATTGTACCCTCATCGTTGCCACATCGGTGACCCCTAGCCTAAAAGGCCCATATTACAGCGTGAAAGGAGATGACTCGTTCTGAGTTCATTGACTCATTCGAGACCACACTCCTTTCGGGCTAGGTTTTGCTAGTCTCATTTGCTCCCTAGCAAGAACACAATACAATCAACCAAGCGGTAGTAAGATATTATCTCTGGAGAGCTCGAAAATTGCGATAAGCGCTGGGTAATGCATCCCTCGATCGAATGCGTTCCTAGAGCTAAGTTGAAATATGATGGTAGCAACTACGGACTGGGGTCCGTAACTTGAGATTATCCTCATTGCTGCCTGAGAAGAATTATGTCCTTGGTGCAGCTGGGTATAAGCCCGCTCGCTAATCTAGATGTCATGAACACCTAGCAAACATGATCGATGAATACTCTATAGTTGGTGTGCCATGCTTTATGGCCTAGAACCGGGACTTCAAAGCGTTTTGAATCATGGAGCATATGAGATGTTTCAAGAGTTGAGTTAATATTTCAAGTAAATGCCGGGTTGAGAGATATGAAGTCTCCAACAAGTTCTATAGCTGCAAGATGGAGGAGAACAGTTGTCGGTGAACACATACTCAAAATGTCGGGTATCATAATCACTTGACTCAGCTAGGAGTTGATCTTCTAGTTGATAGTGTTGATAGAGTTCTTCAATCATTGCCACCAAGCTACAAAGGCTCGTGATGAACTATAATATGGAAGGGATGAATAAAATGATTCCCGAGCTCTTACATAATGCTTAAGGCATAAAGGTAGAAATCAAGAAGGAGCATCAAGTGTTGATGGTTAACAAGACCACTAGTTTCAACAAAAGGGCAAGGGAAAGAAGGGACCTTCAAGAAGAATGGCATCAAGTTTCCACTCCGGGAAGAAACCCAAAGCTGGACCCAAGCATGAAACTAAGTGCTTCTCTTTACCAAGGGAATGGTCCTTGGGCGGAACTGCCCCAAATACTTGGCGGATAAGAAGGATGGCAAAGTGAACAAAGGTATATTTGATATACATGTTATTGATGTGTACCTTACTAATGCTCGTGGCAGCGTCCTAGGTATTTGATACTGGGGTCTCTCATATTTGTAACTTTCGAAACAGGAGCTGCGGAATAAATGAAGATTTGCTAGGGCGAGGTGACGATGCGGCGTGGGGAATGGTTCAAGGTGGATGTGATGCGCCATCGGCATGCTACCTCGACATCTACCTTGGGATTAGTTCTAGACCTCAATAATTGTTATTTGGTGCGCGTTGAGCATGAACATTATATCTGGATCTTGTTTATTAGAGATGGTAATTCATAATCGGAAAATAATGGTTGTTCTATTTATATGAGTAATATCTTTTTGGCCATGCACCCTTGAAGAGTGGTCTATTCTTACGAATCTCGATTGTAGTGATACACATATTCATAATATTGATGCCAAAAGATGCAAAGTTGATAATGATAGTGCAACATACTTGTGGCCTTTGCCGTTTAAGTCATATTGGTGTAAGCGGTAAGCGCATGAAGAAACTCCGTGCGGATGGACTTTCAGAACCACTTGATTATGAACATTTGATACTTGTGAACCATGCCTCATGGGCAAGATAACTAAAACTCCGTTCTCCGGAACAATGGAGCAAGCTAATGACTTATTGGAAATAATACATACCGATGTATGCGGTCGATGAGTGTTGAAGCATCTGGCGGTATCGTTATTTTCGACCTTCCAGATGATTTGAGTAGGTATGGGTATATCTACTTGATGAAACACAGTGCAGAAACATTTGAAAAGTTCAAAATTTTTAGAGTGAAGTGGAAAATCATCGTAACAAGAAAATAAATTTCTACAATCTGATCGTGGAGGCGAATATTTTGAGTTCTGAGTTTGGCCTTCATTTAAAACAATGTGGAAATGTTTCACAACTCCATACCTAGAACACCACTGAGTAATGGTGTGTCCGACGTCGTAACCATACTTTATTAGATATGGTGCATTCTATGATGTCTCTTACCGATTTACTCGTTTTGGGGTTATGCATTAGAGACAACCGCATTCACGAAATAGGGCACCATCTAAAAATCCGTTTAGGCGACACCGTATGAGTTGTGGTTTGGCAAGAAACCTAAGCTGTTGTTTCTTAAAGTTTGAGGTTGCGACACTTATGTCAAAAGCTTCAACCTGATAAGCTCGAACCGCGGAGTGTGTCTTCATAGGATACCCTAAAGAGACCATTGGGTATACCTTCTACCATAGATCCGAAGGCAAAGATCTTTGTTGCCAGAATGGGTCCTTTCTAGAAGGAGTTTCACTCGAAAGTGAGTGGGAGGAAAGTAGAACTTGATGAGGTAGTTGTACCTTCTCTCAAATTGAAAGTAGCACACCAGGGAAAACCGTTTCCATAATGCCTACACCAACTAGAGAGGAAGCTAATGACAATGATCATGAAACGTCAAATCAAGTTACTCTTGAACCGTGAAATCGAACCGAACACGTTACGCACGAGGTGTACGGTAATCCTGTCACGGAAGTCATGTTATTAGACTATGGCAAACCTTGAACTCACTGAAGAAGCTATGATGAGCCCGATTCGATAAATGGCTTGAGGCCATGAAATCTGAATAGGATCCATGTATGAGAACAAAGTGTGGACTTTGGTGGAGTTGCTGATTATCGGCAAGCCATAGAAAATAAATGGATATTCAGGAAGAAAATGACGATGGTAATGTTCATGTCTACAAGCTCGACTTGTCGCGAAAGGTTTTCAACAAGTTCAAGGTTGACTACGATGAGACTTTCTCACCGTGCGATGCTTAACTCTGTCGAATCATGTTACCAATTGCACATTTATGATTATGAAATCTGGCAAATGGACGTCAAAATGCATTCATAATGGATTTCTTAAGAAGAGTTGTATATGATGCAACCAGAAGGTTTTGTTGATCCTAAAGGTGCTAACAAAGTGTGCAAGCTCAATGATCCATCTATGGATGGTGCAAGCATCTCGGAGTTGGAATATACGCTTTGATGAGGTGATCAAAGCATATGGTTTTATCTGAGACTTACGGTGAAGCTTGTATACAAAAAAGTGAGTGGGAGCTCTGAGCATTTCTGATATTATATGTGGATGACATATTATTGATTAGAAATGATATTGAATTCTGGATAGCATAAAGGATACTTGAATAAGAATTTCTCAATGAAAGACCTCGATGAGCTGCTTATATATTGGGCATCATGATTTATAGGGATAGATCGAGGCGGCGATAGGACTTTCACAAGCACATACCTTGATAAAGTTTTGAAGGCGTTAAAATGGATCAGTCAAAGAAAGGGTTCTTGCACGTGTTACAAGGTGTGAAATTGGAGGTCAAACCCAAGCCCGACCACTGCGAAGATGGAGAGAAATGAAAGTCATTCCCTATGCCTCAGCCATAGGTTCTATCATGTATGCTATCTTGTGTACGGACATGATGTGTGCCTTGCCATAAGTGCGAGGGAGTACCAAAGTAATCAAGAGTGGATCCTTTGGGCGGTGGTCAGAACATCCTGAAGTACGAAAAGGACCAAGGATATGTTTCGTTGATGGAGGTGACGAAAGCTCATCATAAATGGTTACGTCGATGCTAACCCGACATGATCCGGATGACTCTAAGTCACAAACTAGATACATATTTATATTGAATGGTGGAGTTGTCGGTTGGTGCAATTCCAAGGAGGCGTGTAAGCGGGATCTACGTTAATGACGGAGTACATAGCTGCCCGAGCAGCAGCATGAAGAATGCGGATGAAGGAGTTCATATTCGATCTAGGTGTAATACCTAGTGCATCGGATCCTATGAAAATATTTTGTGACAACACGGAACAATTGCCTTGGCGAAGGAATCCAGGTTGAAGAACCAAACACATCAAGAGGCTTCAACTCCATTCATGAAAAGGTCAAGGATGGAACATTGAGATTTGTAAAATACATATGGATCGAATGTGGCGAGACCGTTGACTAAGCCTCTGCGAGCAAAACATCATCAACACCAAGACTCCATGGTTGATTCGTACTATGTAATCTATATTATTAACTCTAGTGCAAGTGGGAAGTGAAGAAAATATGCCCTAGAGGCAATAATAAAGTTGTTATTTTATATTTCCTTATTCATGATAAAGGTTTATTATTCATGCTAGAATTGTATTGATCGGGCTTAAATACATGCGTGAATACATAAACAAATACCATGTCCTAGTAAGCCTCTACTAGACTAGCTCATTGATCAAAGATGGTTAAGGTTTCCTAACCATAGACATGTTTTCATTTGATAAAGGATCACATCATTAGGAGAATGATGTGATGGACAAAGACCCATCCGTTAGCTTGCATAATGATCATTTAGTTTATTGCTATTGCTTTCTTGATGTCAAATACATATTCCTTGGCTGTAAGTTATGCAACTCCCGGATACCGGAGGAATACCTTGTGTGCTATCAAACATCACAGCGTAAGCTGGGTGATCATAAAGATGCTCTCTGGTATCTCGAAGGTGTTTGTTGAGTTGGCATAGATCAACATTAGGATTTGTCACTCCAGTATCGGAGTATCTGAGCCCTCTCGATAATACACATCATAAGCTTGCAAGCAAATGACTAAGGAGTTGAATTCACGAGGTGATGTATTACGGAATGAGTAAAGAGACTTGCCGATAATGAGATTGAAGTAGGTATGAAGATACCGATGATCGAATCTCGGGCAAGTAACATACCAATGGACAAAGGGAATTCGCATGTTGTCATAACAATTCGATAGATAAAAGATCTTCATAGAATATCACGGGAGCCAATATGGGCATCCAGGTTCCACTATTGGTTATTGACCAGAGAGGTGTCTCGGTCATGTCTACATAGTTCTCCGAACCCGTAGGGTCCATACGCTTAATTAGTTGATGATATAGTGTTATATGATGTGGCGCCCCAAAATTTAACCATGTTTTGTTTATTAAAATTTTGCGGAAACTTAAACTTTTATTTTCTGGATTCCCTTTTGATTTCAGAACCATTCTTTTCTTTATTATTATGAGGTTTTACCCCAAGTAAAAACTTTTCAATCATATTGGACTCATTTACCCTCAAATAAAGCAATTATTTTATCGGTAGTATTATTTATATAATTATCTTTCCACTGGCTTTAGTTCTCCAAAAGGGTTTTCATAAGTTTAGGGCCCATTTGCACTTTAAGCCTTTTATAAACTCATTCAAAATTCCACTAAAATTTGGGGATGTCATGTGATGTTTTAAAACACTTTTATGTAAAAATATATTTCATTCTTTGGATATTTTGAGCTCTACATCAAAATTTCAAATCTGGTCGATGGGCAATTTTGCACTACAACCTAATTAAATATTTCTTTAAAACTCCCACCAAAATAAGGGGATGTCGGTAGGAGTATATTATTCATCTTTATGCAAAAACCCATTGGTGCTCTTTGAAAAATTTGAGTGAATCATCCTCATTTCATTCTAGTCCAACTTGATGATTTGTCTGCAACCATTTTTTACTTGCTCCTTTACCCATAATTATTTCTTACCTTATAGACCACCCTGCCAAACCCTTAAGTCGGAAGAGTGGACCCATTGGAGGATTTTAAGTTCATGCTATTATGCCCTTTTCTTTCTATCCAGAATTAGTTTTCTCACAAACTTGCACTATCAAGTTTCTAGACTTGGCAACTAACCTTGCCATCCCCACCTGCATCTAAAGAGACCGATGGAGATTTTGGCCTCTCCAAGAGTCTCCTAGATGCTCTTGGCATTGTCAAACACCTTGAGTCAGGGACAGTTTTGGCATGATTTTAGTTTTGCTGCTGTGACCTTGCACCTCTGGACAAACTAGCATGTCCATTAAGCTCCTAAACGACCCTAACACAGGCACTGCTAATCCCCACCTCATCCTAATCCTCTAGCACCGCTGGCATTCGTCGGCGCTTGCATGCACGCTGCGGCGGCCAGGCTTGCGTTTGTGTGCAGCATGCGCCCGCGGAGTCGCCGTCGCGTTGCCCGCCTCCCGCCCGTCTGGCCTCTCCCTCTCCCAGCCGCGCATGGCCCTCCTCACCGCGGGGCCACCCTGGCCCCTCTCGGCACCCTACAGTGCCGCTACCATAGCCGCTACCGCCGCCCCGACAGCTCCTGCCCAGACCGCCGAAACCACTAAGCCATGCCTGCCCCCTAGAGCAGCTCGAGCTCATCAAAGCTTGTCGCAAGCACTTTCGTCGCCTACGTCCCCCTGCTGCCTACAGAATGGAGTGGCCGTCTTCTCATGACCACAGCTGAACCGACCTTTCACGCTATAAATGGAAAGCCTCGAGCTCGTCCCGGCACTCGAGGCAGCCTCAAGCCATCTCCCTAGGACCCCCCATGGCCAGCAATCAGCGGCGGGAGGTCTTCTCCGCCTCCGGCGCTCGGCCGCGCGCCATCCAGCTCCATTGATGCCAACCAGGCCTCCCATCCATCTAAGCGCTACCGTTCGACTCCCCATGACCTGCGGAGCCGCCCAACACCTCAAACCCGGTCGGGAACCACATGACCCAGAACCCAATCTCACCATGCCTGGTCCGCCAGAGGCTCATCGCTGTGACTCCGTCCGTCGGCGACCATGGAGGACCCACAGGTTCGCCTCGACCACAAGCACACCCATGTGCTCAGATCCCCTAAAGTGCCTCGTGCTTGGCCGAGCCTCGCCGAGCCCACGCCTGTTCAGTCGGAGGAGCCAGCGTGGACTGGTCAAACGACGGTGGGCGGCGGCAGGCCGTCCCGATGACCCAGCCCACCACCACGTGTTTTAAGTGGGCGCATTCCCAAAGTGCGTCTTGACGTGTACCCCTTTTCAAAGCGTTTTTCTTTTTCGGTTTCATTAAAAAAACAGATTTGACCAAAACTTTGACTAGCTCTAACATTTTAAATATAACTCCAAATGAGTTGATTCTTTTCCACCTCTCAAATATTGTCTAGTTTATTTTAAGATTTATTTGAAAAAAATCAGACAACTTTTTTGTACCATTTTGAAACTATGTGTTAGTGGAATATTTTCAAAATAGGATTTTTGGAGGAGAAAACTTTCAAAAGTTTTGGAGAGCACCTCACCTCTCCACACCTTGAAGGCAAGCATTCTGAACCACGGCATAATATTTTGTGTGTTGGTTGGCCTGATTATAACTCCACCTTAATACGAAGAACTTCGTTATTTTATGTGGTGACGATCATTTGCATGAATGCATATTGAAGACTTCCTTGCTGTTGGAAGTGGATATCGTGTGATGGTAATCATCCTCATATGCCTTGCCTGCATGCGGAAAGAAATCAGGAAAGCCTCTCGCCTTTGGTAGGCGTTAAACATCTCTGGTCTCCGTCGGAGACGGTTATGTCGGTATGGCATAGTGGGTATAATGAGTGGTGATCTGTTGGTTGAAATATTTTTGTTATGCATATAATGCGGTGAATCTTAAACCTCTGAGTCGGTAGTAGATCGAGTCTTGTTCGATAACCCCCATACTTGCTTGTACTACCACTTGTCCTGCGGGGTAAGTGCAGTTCGATAGTGTAAACCCTTCTACACACACATGCGGAGAGGCCATGGTGGAAGAAACCGGCTACATCCGGTAGGCATGCCACCTGGTCAGGGGCATGGGTGTTCAGTTGGGGCCGAGAGGGCACCCCTTAGGCGTATGATATAAATTTGATCCCATGCTACTGCGAGTTGTAGCCTCCCCACTTAGAGTTTTGCTTAGCAGTGTAGTGGGTGATTCGGAACAGGTGAGTTAAACTGGTGTGTCTGAAGTTAGCGTGTTTTCTATTAAAGGCCATAAATGGAATTAGTCGATGGACTAAAGGAATCCGTTACTCGTGGGTAAAGAGTACACCCTCTGCAGAGGTCAAATCTGAATAGCCGTGTCCATGGGTAGGACTACGATGCAGGATGGGTCAGTGTCGGTCTTAGTGTCGGTCTTGGAGGAAGCGTTAAACCGAACTTGGATCATGGCTTGTGACTTGTGATGATCATGATTATTATTTGCTATGGACTAACCCGTTATATTATTTGAATTATCAGTATCCACAGGATGGTTCTACCTCCTGGATATTCACTTTGTGATTATTAAAATCCCTTTATGTGGTGTATTTGAGACATCCCATTGTGTATTATTTATTTATTTTATAAGCCCTTTATGGTGTACATTTGAGGCGTGACTGTGTGTTTACTATTTTGCTTTATAAGCCCTTTGTCGGTGTCAAAACCGGCGGATCTCGGTAGGGGTCGGCTGTGCGTCTAGGCGGATGGTAACGAGGAGACAAGGGACACGATGTTTTACCCGAGTTGGGCCCTCTTGATGGAGGTAAAACCCTCGTCCTGCTCGATTGATATTGATATTGTGGATGTTTACAAGAGTGGATCTACCACGAGATCAAGGAGGCTAAACCCTAGAAGCTAGCCTATGGTATGATTGTAAGGGTTGTTGATGTTGTTCGATAGTCCCTACGAACTAAAGCCATCCGGTTTATATAGACAGGAGAGGGCTAGGGTTACATAGAGTCGGTTACAATGGTAGGAGATCTACATATCCGTATCGTAAGCTTGCCTTCCACGCCAAGGAAAGTCCCATCGGGACACGGGAGAGTCTTCAATCTTGTATCTTCATAGTCTTGGAGTCCGATCGATGATGATAGTCCGGCGGATGATAGTTCGGTGATGATGGTAGTCCGACTATCCGGACACCCCTAATCAGGACTCCTCATTAGCCCTGAACCGAGCTTCAATGGCGATAAGTCGGCGTATATTGCTTGGCATTGCAAGGCGGGTTCCTCCTCCGAATGATAGAAGATTGTGAACACCGGGATAGTGTCGGCTCACAAAAATAAATTCCACATTCCACGTAGAGAGAATAATATATACACAAGTTCAATCTCTGGCGTTTTTGTGGCATGACGTCACACCACTACCAAGCCATTACTTGAATTGTTTTTGCTTTACCACCTCGGCGCATTTAGCGGCGGTTTCCTTAACGCGTCGTTGTCGAGCGAAGATCGTGTTTCCCCTTAATCCGGATTCTCATCAATACGGACGTGGGTAACAACGCACCCGTTCGCCGCCCCCTCTCGAAGCGAGTCCCAAGCAGTCCGCGAGGCGGCTCTTGGTATTCTCCCTCTTTATACGGGACCAGGCTTGTTTCTTTTTCTTCAATCCTTCATCGAATCTCTCCCGCTCCAAGTTCCGGCACCTAGAGCTCCAAATTCGGCTGCGGACTTCAGCGATGTCGGTTCCGACCTCCGGGCGGTGGATGCCCTCCTCGATCACGGAGGAGGGCGTGCTAAATTGCGGGAGGCCAAGTACACATCTTCTGAGATTTCGCTGCAGGTTGCTGCCGAAGGCGAGGCCATCCCCCGAGCCGGCGTGTATGTAGTTTTATCCCACCTCCGTCGGGGTTTAGGCTTCCCGATGGATCCTTTTGTGAGAGGCTCATGTTTTACTATGGTTGGAATTCCACGATTTGGCTCGGAGTCCATCCTCCATATCTCCGCATTTATTGTCATCTGCGAAGCCTTCCTCGCGTCACCCTCACTTGATGCGTGGTGAAGACCTTCAATGTGGCGCGAAGATGATCGGTCAAGCGGAGTGTGGCGGCCATAAGTAGGAGGCGATGCCCGTGGCCCGTGGCTCCTTCAAGAGGAGCTACCGTGGCATAGAGTGGTTCTATATTACCGTTAGAGGCGCGGACAAAAGCCACCGCCCTTATTCCTTGGGACCTCCTGACGGTTGATGTGGGTCAACAAGGCTCAGCGGGGCACGTCAAAGGCGTGCCCCTCTTGCGGGCGATTCGAGATCTCCAACGAGGAGATCGATATGGTGAGTGATCACGGTTATTTGATTAGGCGTCTCACCTTACAAGCCGCCCTCTCGGCTATGGGAGTTCAATCCGGAGGCCAGTTCTTCAACACTTCATGGGTGTGACACCCTGGAGATGTACAAATTATTCTTGGGATCGCAAGAGGTCGTCGGAATTGACCGAGGGGCGGCTGGCTAAGCTGCTGTCGCCCGATACTCAAGTAAGTAGTTCGAGTCGGACATACCGTTTGTTTGCCTTTGATGATTTCGCCTATGACCAACTTCCTTCTACGAGGTGGATAGCGGAAGCAAAATAATCGGTGTCGGCCCCCCTCCGAGACAGCGCGGATCCGTCTGGTCGGATGCTTGAGTGCGCCTTGAGAGGAAGGCGAAGGAAGCGAGGAAACTCTTGCCGCTAAGGCTCTTGAAAGAGGGGATCGAAATCCCTCCCCAAGGAGAAGAGGGCCCTCCTCAGGGGACCGGGGCAAAGCCCTAAGCGGGGAAAAATCTTCTTGGAGGTCCTGCGTCCGGGAGGCCCGGCCGCTGTCTCCCTTAATGAGTCAGCCCTCCAACGAGCCGTAAGTAGAAAAGGAGTTTTATAATAAGGACATCCCTATTTGTGCTTGAGGATAACTAAAGTTTTTACCTTGTAGTTCGGATCTCCGTCCTTCCAGAATGAGCTGTCTTGAGGGGACCTTAAATGGGAGATGATAGAGGCGAGGCATGCTCCATCAAGGCGCCGTCGGATAGGCGGAGCGAGCCTGAAGTGTGTCGTCACGGAGAGAGCCCAGGTTTGGCAAAGCGGATAGTTCGGCGCCAAGCGGTGTGCTGGTGAAGGATACTGCGAAGCGTCTATCTCGAAGATCATGCGCGCATTGATGAGCATGGTGATTGAAAAGGATTTACGTCCAGAAGCGGTTACCGATCTTGCGTCGAGGTTCTTGGCGGGGTTTGAAGTCACGTAAAATGACACACCTTTTAACAGTTTTGCATATAGAATGCATACTGTATAGATAGTAGCCCTGAGACTCGGTAGGTTAGCCGAAATCGACGGCGTGCGAGGATCAAATCATGAGTTTAAATTCCGTCGTGCCGATGCAGGTGGCGGGTATCCGGGGCCAGCGGGGTGATGGAGTGCTGAACTAAGCGGCAACTCGTCTGTGGATCGGACATCACGCATCAGGTCGGCGACTTGATGAGTCGCAAGGTAAGAAATCTTCTGGCGGTCACTTGGTAAGGGCGAAGCCATCTCCTTACATATCGTGAAATGCAGATAGTGCGCTGCCGTGGAGAGCCTTGGGCGAACTTGCTCAAGCCAAGGTAGGCGGAAGGATGTCTGTGACCTCAAGGTGACGAGGTTAGCGGCGAAAGGTCGCTGCCCGGAGCAGGGAAGAGATAGCCGAAATGGCCGTGAAGTTAAAGATGCTACCGCCAAATGAGGCTCTTGGGAAGCGCCCTAAGCGGAAGCAAGAAGACACGGAAGGCCACTTGAAGCCAAGAATGCACCTTTCTGCAATCGGGCTATGAAGGAAGAGCTGCGCGGGCAGGATATATTGTGGCAGCGGCCTTTGCGAGGTTCTGGATCAAAATATGCTCATTTGGGCCAAGCTGTGAGGTGGACCCTTATATGGACTTAGCGGCGGTCACGGCGGATCGTTGTGCATTCGAAGCCGGAAGGATCACAAGGCGGAAGCTGTTTTGGTCTCAATTCCATAGTCGGGCGTTCACTTCCGCTGACCGACCGTTTGGCTGAGTGGGCTGAGCTAAATAGGTTGTCGGGCTTGCTATAGCGGATATAGTGACTCATATCCGGCCGGATAAATGATAGGAAGGTTATTGCAGCAATTTCTTGGGCGGTGCCGCATATCAAAGCGATAGAAATTGTCGGCCTGCATAGAGGTGCTTGCGGATGGCGCTTCGATGTGAAGACACATTGGACAGAGATGGATGCCACATTGCGACCCACAGGTTGGATGATAACGGTTACCCGCCGAAACTATTTTGGCGTCTTGCGTGGTGCTCGTGTAATAGAGTCGATGCTAAAAATGTTACGTTGAATGAGCGTTTATATGATATAGCGATATTTATGATGTAGCGCCTTTTATACTTGTCGTTCAGTAATAGAATATCTCCCTGCGGCCGTTCATGTATACGTGTGTATAACTTTGAAAGATGGCGTTAGTAGAAAACTGACCCGCACAAAGTCGGGGAATTATTCATAAAAATAACATAATCCGGCGTCTCGGTCATAAGGAGGTGGTAGCGTAGCAAGCAGGGCAACGGACTATATGCTTTATCACTTTCACTTAGCCATGGAGTTCGAGGTGGGGCTCGACACGCAGCCCACAGGGGCACCAGCGCTCTCGAATTGAGGCGTATGTTACTGGCGAAGCGGCCAAATCCATGGAGGAATCTAAACATTCCCAAGGTCGATCGAGTGGTTGACCGGTCTCTCGCTATATCATAGTCAGTTTTCGGCTTTCTCTCTTTGAGGTTGTCTTGACGGCCCCGGGCACTGTCGCGATAGTTCTCCACGGAAGCGTTAGCCGATAATCTGGCGAAAGGCAGCAAAACACAGGGCGGGCAAACCCAACATTTGACCAAAGACATGATTGGGCTGATGCATATAAGGCCTAACTTTCGAGGCCTTAGAACACTCCGAAGGTGTTGGTCTTTATAATAGCGAGCAAAACAAAGCCCTAATCCCTTGTGTCAGTGCAGGAGATTCTTCTGGCGGACCCGATGCCGCTTGATCTCCACTCGGTTATAATGATAAACGAGGATTATAGCAAAGAGCGGTAAGAAAAGGTTTACGTAGGGTCTTAGTCGAAAAGAGTCAACCGCAGGTTCCCTCTTTGCGTCTGCTTTGTGTCTCCGTTGTGCCGTATCCTGGGCCCAGGTGTACCGCTGTTCATCTGTAAAAAGAGAGAACTTGGTTGGAAAAGAAATGCGTCGAGAAAGTGTATAAAAAATTGAAATATAGATTAAGAAAGCTGAGCTATGCTAGCTCATTATGGCTTATATGTGCAAACCCTTGTGAAGGGATGTGCGGCTAGGTAGCCCTAACTTATTTATTCGGACTCGTCCAGCCGTGTCCGGGGTCTCAACGACCTTTAATGAAATGATGCCCGTGGACCGGGCATTTTAAGCGTAAGAGGCGGCGTAATGTGGTATGCATTGAAGCGGATGAAAGCTTCCGTCGGTGATGCTTGATAGCTACTTTTAAATGGGGCGACATGAAGGTTAGCTTTTCTCGTCGGAAGTTGTCAGGTGACCACGACACAACTTCTAGTAATAATAAGCGTACTGGCGTAGGGCACTGGCGCCCTCCTTTGAAGGAAGTGGCTATGCTTAGGAGTAGTGTGAGTCTATCCCAACTTGCGGTTGTGAAATAGCAGGTTCAAGTCACCGCCGTCCACCATCAAACTGCGTTAATTGCATCCGTCTATTATGGGATCAATATCGAGGCGAGTCTATCCTGCGTTCGGATACTTCGGACTAATCGATGGTAAAGTGATTGGTTTGACGTCAATCTCGGTCAGGGTGGATCGTGCGACACTTGTCTTAGCGAGTCCGTGTTGGCTTTCCGTACTATCACGTGAAGCGAGTTTACTTGTTTTGACTTCTTGTGGGAAAGTCTTTTGACTTCGGTGCTCTCTTTGGTGGGGTTCGTCATCGTCCTCGCTTGGCGCATCGAGCCCTTGTGTCGGCGTTGAGTCTGCGGACTGTTTAAACAACAATTTAGGTTGGTATGGTTTGCGGGCCTTAGAATCTTTGTGGATTGACATATCCGATCTAAATTTTGTTTAAATTTGATAGCTCGTCTCCATTCTCCTTAAGAGGCCGTGTTTTGTATTGTTTGGCGCGAGCTTTTGAATCGGTGTTGACCGCCCGTGCCTTTAGGATTTTTCTTTTATTCAGGCTGGTCCTTCCTCTTGTATTCTCGTTCCATCTCGATCTCGGATGTACTCGGGTCCTGGTGCTTTGCATCTTGCTAGCGGCTATCTTCTCCTGCATAAAAGCGGCGTCATGAAACTTGTTAAGCGGCGCCCATTGTTCTTGGCTTCTCTTGGCAGGAATTACGGCGAGCCATTCGTCTCGGACGTTGTGTTTAAAGCTGCTAGGAAACCTGCGTCCAGGACGATCGACTATTTGGTTCTTTTGGTAAGAACCTGTTCGAATTTCTTGGCTCTCCAGGCTGTTGGGTTATATGACTCATATAAATACGCATCCGGAGGACATAAGAATCCCTTGAAAATTTGCTCGCCTGGCGTCATCAAGCTCTTCCCAACTTCCAATGGTATTTTACGGGAGGCTTTGAGCCAATGCCGAGCTGGCCCTTTGAGCTTGAGGGTAGGTATTTTATGGCGTGGAGATCATCTCCTCTAGCCATGTGTATGTAGTATGTAATCTTCTATCCAGACTCCGGGGTCATTGTGCGTCGTATGCCTCTATGTTTATGGGTTTGAACCCTGCTGGAAATTCATGATCCGGCACCTCATTGGTAAAACATAGTGGGTGTCTGGCGCCCACATGTTGGGTGTGCCTCTGTCTTGAACACTTGTCGTGGTGTGTTACTTCACAGGGTCCTCTTTTTTGGCCGTAGATGGACCTAGTTGGGCGTCCGTTTTCCCAGGATTATAATTGGCTTGTGTGCAGCCCGCTTGTTGCTTTGGGCCTATCATCGGCGTCTGTCCAGCCAGGCGGCCTCTTTATTTTGATTGTGAAGGCTCTATGGCTTCCTCGTCAAATTCTAGCAGCAACTTGCGCAGGGTAGCTCTTGGTTTGATGGCCATTGCCATATTGTACTGCGAGTCTTGAATACTTTGCTCCACTTCATTACGGCGTGTCTTCTGCTGTTTTGAGCTTCGTTTCGCCTTCTTCAAACTTCTTGCAGTGGCGATTTTTGTGTATGTTCTTATGCTCGGTGTTGTGTCCGGACTGTTGATTGCTCCTGTGAAGGTTGATTATCCAGCTCGTCATTAGTAGATCGCTGGTTTGCCCTGCTCTGTCGCTGCTGGGTCATTAGGAAGCTGCTTTGATCGAGGTGGGACTTAGAAGCGTCTACGTCGCCGTTTTAATTCTTTATCGTGAGATTATCCTCTGCCGCGTCCCGTTGTTCCTCGTTATCGCTTCCTTGAGGTGTCCACCATGTATATGTCGTATGGCGAGGTGGTCTTCCGGTGTCCTGTGGCACTGGTTCTTGGCTAGTCTCATGCATCGTCGTCCATACCGTCGATGTCTTGAATCGTGGTCAATGCGTTCGGTTAAATGAAATCGGCGGTGGCTCTGAAGTGGGTGGTGGGTGGGGTCTGAATTTCTTCGTCGTCGCATCCCAACCATCATAACCGTAGTTGACCGGGAGCTCTCCGGATAGCGAGAGATGCTTGATGAATTTATTATATCGGCGAATGGCGGAAGTCTGAAAAAGATGTCATTGGCGGTAAATTCCATGATGTCAGCGCCGGTCGGTTTAGTGGCGGTAGCAGGAGGTTGGTCTGGCGGTCGGCACCTCGGAGTCATGAAACTATCTTGAGGCAAGGTAAGTGTTCGCTCTCCATCGCCGTAGGAATTGCGATTCTCGGCGGTGTCCAGCATCAGTCCTCGATCCAAGCCGATGTTTCCGGACTATGGGTGGGCGGACTCGTGTCTGACCTCAAAGTCTTTGTCCGTGTGATTGAGTCGCCTGCCATCGTGGCAATGGCAACCTTCGGCTGTGGCTCGATCCGCCGAAGATCAAGTCTCCTTGGATGTCGGTAGTGAAGTTTAGGATTCAAACTGACTTTACAGCGGCGGGCGTAACTTCGATCTACTCGGATGGCCATGAGTTGGCCCTTGATCTGTCCGGGAGAAAAGTCTCACCGAGGATTGCTGTCGCTATCGATTGAAGGCCATCCGCCTCGGTGGCGACCGGAGGAACTCTCAATAAAAGCACCAATGTCGATTATCAAAACGGCGGATCTCGGGTAGGGTCCCGGTATGCGTGTGGTATACTAGAGTAGGGCACTAGTATCCCCGAACTTCGTGCGAAGGCGATTGCAGCACCACGCAGCAGGCTGGTCTAGTATTTAGCCAAGGTCTCCAAGACTCCTTGAGCCATCAAGAACAAAGTATTCAAAGGCCGGTGAGGAGCTTTAGGGAAGGCCTCAAGTACGAAGAAGACAAGGGCCGGCAAGAGGGCTTGCGGAAGCTCGATGGCGACAAGCTTAAGTGCGACGAGTTCAACAGCGGCAAAGGCGCTTGCCATGAAGCTCTCTTCATCTAACTCGGCTTGCCGGGCTTGGGTGTCAGGCGCCCTTCTTCTTCTCTTATTTGTTATTTCAGTTCGAGAACAATTTAGCTAGTGCCGCAATAAGTTATTTTTGTAATATAACTTTATTCGGGCAATATTTGCTACGTTACTTCCTTTACTCGACTCTTGGCTTTGTATGTGTTCTGCCCCACGCTTTTCAGTGGAAACTTGCGGTTGCAGCACCCTTGTCATGGCGCCGAAAAGCGGAACTTCAGCAGCCTCTTTGGCAAGGGTCGCTACCGACAAGCAACCTTGTCGCGACCAGCCGCAGCTCACTTAAATTGTTGAGCGGACTCAAACAAAGTAAGGCGCTGCCATCACGATTTGGTTCCTCCGCGCATGTGTTTTCCATACAAAGGGTGGTCGTCGAGGAAGATAACTCAAAATTTAAAACTGGTCGCTTAAACTTAGCAACTTAGCTTTTCTGTTGTCCATTTTCCGCAAGGCGACAGTTCCTCGAGCGACGCCATGGCCCACACCATTATCTTCTCCTTCCCCCCGTTAACTTGTGGGTGGATGAACCTTCTTCTTGTTTGAGAAGAAAGAAGAGAAAATAAAGTTATGGAGCCTAGTGGCTCGTTATCGCCATCGGGTGCGGATGCTGCACAAAATGTTAGTAAACACATGCATATAAAATTATGAAAGCATGTATTGACAAATGTGCGCAACCCATAGGCTTTTATCGATGCACGGGGTCTGCGCCCGGCTTTGTACAAAGGATTACATGCAACAGCGGCAAGACTTGTACAAAAGGGTGGTTGTTTGAACGAGTTTCGCAACCGCGCTTTATGGGTAAACTTGCGAAGATGCTCTATATTCCAGAATTGCTCACCGAAGGCCATCTTGGTCTCAAAGCATGACAGCGCCGGGCCTAGTGACTCGTTTCACCCGATAAGGGCCTTCCCACTTCAAGGCCAACTTGTTGGAATTCTTGGCGGATTGAACGCGCCAAGAACAAGGTCACCTTCCTCGAAGCTTCCGCATTAACTTTGCGGCTATGGTAGCGACGCAAAGCTTGCTAGTAACGAGCAGCTCGATAAAGAGCTGAAGATGATCTTCCTCGAGGAGCAGCGTCATCTTGTCGCAGCTGCTCTTGCTCAAGCTCATCATAAGCGAGCACTCGAGGTGACCCGTATACTGAGTTCCGTGGGGAGAACTGCCTCTGCTCCGTGAGACTAGAGCAAAGGTGTACGCCGATGGCTCGATTTGGCGTCGTTCGATCGACCAAAGAACCACCGGCAGCTCCTCGATCCAGTTCCTTCCGCACTTGCGCAGCCTGTCGAAAGTTCTGGTCTTGAGTCCCCGCAGCACTTCAGCGTTTGCTCTCTCTGCTTGACCGTTGCTTCTTGGATGAGCAACAGAAGCAAAGCAGATCTTGGCGCCAAGATCTTGGGCATACTGCATGAAGGTGCGGCTCATGAACTGTGTGCCGTTTTCGGTGATGATCCGGTTAGGAATCCCAAAACGGCAAACAATTGACCTGAAGAACTTGACGGCTGACTGTTCTATCACCTTCCTCACTGGTTCCACTTCTGGCCACTTTATGAACTTGTCGATTGCGACGTACAAGTACTCAAAGCCCCCGACAGCTCGGGGAAGGGGCCGAGGATGTCGAGCCCCTGCACCGAAAAAGGGCCAGGATAAAGGGATCGCCCGGAGAGCTTGAGCTGGTTGGTGTATCTGTTTTGAATGGAACCGCACGCTTCACACTTGGTTACTTGTGCGATTGCATCCGGAGGGCTTCGGCCGAAGAAACCTTGCCGAAAGCCTTGCCGCAAGTGCTCTTGCGCCGATGTGATGACCACATATGCCTCCATGTATCTCCGCCAACAGCTTCGTCCATCTTCTCGCAAATACACTTCAATTTCACTCCGCTGAGTCTTCTTACATGCAGGATGTTGTGAACAAACTGGTACATACTTGACTGCCGGGCTACTTTTTCCGCTTCTTCTTGCTCTTCGGAAGTTCTCCGTCTCAAGGAAATGGACGATTTGCTGTGCCCATGTTGGAGCCTGTGGCTCGACAACAAGAACTAAAGGCTCATCTATCACTGCGGGAACATCAGCTTCTACGGCAAGGACCTGCGGGTCCGCCGGAGCTTGATGATCCCCGGCAAGCTTGCCGGAGCGAAACTTGTCGGGAGCGTTTGCTTCAACGATACAAACTGCATGGTTTGTCGGAGTAGACTGCTCCTCTGTGATATTTGCGTTGGTTTTAGGGACCTTCTTGGCGGTGGCTTCAGAGAGCTCTGCCGGAAAGTTGTCTCCGGAAACCAATTTTATTTTCTTGTTCTGTCCTGTTGATGGTGTTACGGTTGGCTGAGTCAGCTTGAGCACAAAAATTCCTGGTTCCACAGGTAACTTAAGTGCGGCACATTTGGAGAGGCCATCAGCTATATCATTCTGTGCTCTTGGAACGTGTTCCATTTGCAGGCCTTCAAAGCGCTCTTCCAGCTTCCTCACTCCATCGACGTACGCTTCCATCAACGGACTCTGATAATCTTTATTTACTTGGCGGACGACAAGTTGCGAGTCCCCCCTGACAATGAGCTTCTTGATCCCAAGGTCCACCGCAATCCTGAGACCGGCAAGCAAGCCTTCATACTCAGCAGTATTATTTGTTGCTTGTTCCTTGGGAAAGTGCATCTGGACTATGTACTTGAGGTGCTCTCCGGTGGGTGCGATGAGCAGCACGCCGGCACCGGCGCCTTGCAGCGAGAAGGCACCGTCAAAGTACATCAGCCACTCTTTATTTGCCTCCTTGACGGGGATGCTCGTCTCCGGAATCTCTTCATCTTGCGTTGGCGTCCACTCTGCTATGAATTCCGCCAATGCTCTGCTCTGGATAGTTGAAGTGCTTTCGAACTTGAGGCCAAAGCTTGACAGTTCTAGTGCCCACTCGACAATCCTGCCTGTTGCTTTTGGATTTTGCAATATCCTCTTCAGCGGAAAGCGAGTGACAACTGTTATCTCGTGTGCTTGGAAGTAATGGCGCAGGTTTCTCGAGGCCATGAGGAGGCCGAAAAGCAGCTTCTGCACACCAGAGTACCTTGACCTAGCCCCCTGCAGAAGGGAACTGACAAAATAGACTGGGCGCTGCACCATCTTCCTCTGTATCTTGTCGCAATCCTGCGCTGATCTGTTCTTGTCGGGACCAGAGCTTGACGGCGAAGCCCCTTGCTTGTCGCTGGATGCGCTTGCCTCGGTTGCCGGCTCATCATCTGCCTCCCTCTCCGCTACTAACGCAGCACTACCCACTTGATTGGTTGCCACTATATACAGCAGCAACTTCTCTTGTGGCCTAGGTGCGACAAGTATTGGAGCAGAGAACAGGTATCCCTTCAAGTCCTGCAGCGCAGCCTCCGCTTCGAGTCCATTTCATTGACCTGCCTTTTCAAAATCTTGAAAACGGCAGTATGCTGCTCGCAGACTTAGAGATGAACATCTTGAGAGCAGCCACGCAACCGCAAGTCTCCGACATCCTTGACGCGCTTTGGTGCTTCGATCTGCTCAATGGCCTTGATCTTGTCGGGATTGGCTTCAGTTCCTCGCTGAGACACAAAGAACCCGAGAAGCTTGCGGAAGGGACTCCAAACACGCACTTCTCGGGTTGAGCTTGAGGTTGATCTTGCGCAGATTTGCAAACGCCTCATCCAAATCCTGAACCAGAGTCGCCTGTCTTTGCTCTTGACCACTATGTCATCCATGTAAGCTTCTACATTTCTGTGTATCGTGGTCCAAAGGCATCATGGACTACCCTTGCAAAGGTTGAACCAGCATTCTTCAAACCGAAAGGCATCCGTATAAAGCGAAGACGTGCCACATGGTGTAATGAATGCGGTTTTCTTCATCCTCTTCGCCATGAAGATCGATGATATCCTGAATATGCATCAAGAAACGAAGCAGATCGCATCCACCGTGGAATCAACGATCTGGTCGATACGCTGCAAGGGAAATGGGTCTTTGGGACAAGCTTTATTAACATCGGTGAAGTCAATACAAAGTCTCCATTTCCCATTGGCCTTATGCATAACTACCGGATTGGCCAACCACGTGGGGTGGAGGACTCTCCGACAAGCCCTGCTGCTTCTAATTTCTTGATTTCTTCGCTATGAACTCTTGGCGCCCACCGCTGCTTCCTAACTCTTTGCTTGACGGGCCGCGTGAGGACAGACAGCTAGGTGGTGCTCAATTACTTTCCAGGAACACCGGGATGTCGATGGTTGCCATGCAAACACATCGACATTCGCCGCAGAAAGCAACGAGCTCGCCTTCCTATTTAGGATCAAGCGTGGCACTGATGGTGAAGGTACCACCAGTGCCGTCCTCCTTGGCGGGCACCTTCTTGGTCTTTGGCGGAGCTGCCATCGTCTTGTTGCACTTGCCGGTGGAGCTCGATGGTGCGTCCTCGACGGTAGCGCAGCACTCCGAAGAGGTGCGCTTGCCGGAGTGGGAAACAGAGCTCTTGCCGGACCTGGTGGTCTTCTTCTTCCCCCCGGGAGCTTCAGCGGTAAGTGGTTTGCTATCTGTCGCGGCTGCTGCATCCCGGTAAATCTTGTCGGCGCAGATAAGTGCATCTTTCTTGTCGCCATGGACAGAAACGACGCTTATCGGGCCGGGCATCTTGAGTAGGTTGTAAGCATAATGAGAGGCGGCCATGAACTTGGCGAGTCTTTGGGCGACCAAGTATGCCATTGTAGGGCAATGGGAAATCGGCGACGCCAAACGTGACCCTCTCGTTCTGAAGTTGAGCTCGCGTCAATGTTACCGCAACGTGATCTTCCCTTTGGGCTTGCTCCTCCTTGGGTTGATTCCTTGAAAGTACCAGTTTCTTCGAGCTCGTTGTCGAGGATTTGAAGTTTCGGAGCACCGCAGAGGAGATCAAATTCAGGCCGGCCCGCCGTCAACCAGCATCTTTGTGACTTTGAGGTTGCGGATGGTTGGTGAGACCAACATCGGTAGGCACCGACCGCAGTGATGCGATCGGTGATCCTCAATGTCAAAGATGATGGGCGTCTTTGGACCATTTCAGAGGTTTGCGTGACTCTATGGATGGTTCTCGCTGCATTGACCTCACGCATCCATTGCTTGAGTTGGCGGTGCGAGGTATGCAGAGACGCACCACCGCCGATGCAAAGGACCTCCGCTGCCTTTTGAAACTCCTTCTCATCAGCTTCATCGTCTTCATCGTCCTCATCATCTTCATCTTCATCTTCTTCCTTGTCGCGCCACGGGAGGTCTGTCTCCTTGCCGCTGCTTGGCTTTGCCATGGCGCCTCCCGACCGGGTCTCTTCTTACTTGCTGCACCTGCACCTTCTTGGGCCTTCTCCTTGTCTCGCCGCCGTACTCAGCTCTCAGAGCTCAACAAGCTGCTCGACTTTCTTGCAGCTCGAGATCGTGGCCCTTGGTGCGGTGGATTTTACAAGATCGCTTGTTGAGCTGTCGGGCTTGTCGGCGTCGCCACAGCTTGGCGGTCGGCGTCAACGGCAACCTCCTTGCCGAGCCACCAGCCTTGGCTTTGTTGGCGGCACCATCCTTGCCGGACTGCTCGACAACTAGTACTTCTTGGTTTTTCTTCCTCTGTTGTTCCGCCACGGCTATTTCTTGCCGGGCGATCCCTCACCGCCGACTCTGCCCCACATTCTCTCCTCGGAGTCTTCTTCCTTCTTCAGTAGCGTGCACACTTGTCGGCCACAGCGTAGAGCTCGCCGACGTCTTTCACTTTGCACATCGCCATCTCCTCCCTCATCCTGCGATTTCGTACATTCTGATGGAATGCACTGATCACTGCAGCAGGGTGGACGTCTGGAATTTTGTAGTGCACTCGACTGAATCTCTGGATGAATTTGCGCAGAGACTCCCCCTCCTTATGGGCAAGCAGGTGAAGATCACTCTCCTGGCCATGAGGCTTGTGGCCGCCTGTGAAGGCGCCAACAAACTGGTGGCACAAATCTGCCCAAGAAGAAATAGAGCCATCCGGCAAGTGCATGAGCCAAGATCTGACGTTTGGCTTGAGCACCAAGGGAAAGTAGTTGGCGAGGATCTTGTCGTCTCGTCCCCCCGCAGCTTGCACCGCGATGGTGTAGATGCTGAGGAACTCCATGGGTGTGTCCTGCCGTCATACTTCTCCGGCACGTCTGGTTTGAAGTTTTTCTTGTCGGGCCACCGGACTTGCCGCAACTCACGAGTGAACGCAGGGCAACCCACCGCATACGGCAAGTCACCTGGTTCCCCTGGCGCATGCATATCAACAGTGGGCCCGGCGCGCTGGTCGTATTGACGGCGCGCTTCTCTTCGGCGCTTAATACGTGTTCGAGCGTCTTCTTCTTGCCGTTCTCGAAGAACTTGGCGTTGGTCGCGATGAGCTCGCGGATCCGACGACGCTGTGGAGTCGCTGTCGAGGTGGATCCGGCGAGTCGGCGATCTTGGCCTTCGGGAAGGGGAGTGTACGGTGGGCGCACCCCCGCAAGTCTCGTCTCCATCGGCTCGCGCCTTGTCACCTCGCCGTGGCTGCGAAGCACTCGGTTGCCGCGGGACGTCGCCGTTAGCGAAGCCGATGAGACTCTGAATTGTGGCCCTCCATTCATCGACCTTATCGGCCGTTGGAGGGTAATCTAGAAGTAACTGAGCTCTTGCCAAGGCTTCCGCTGGTGTGGTTGGCGGCAACGGCGTACGGAGCGAAGAACGGGATGTCCTCGGACTCCTAACCAAATTAGGAGGAGCAGCTGTTGGGGAACGTAGTAATTTCAAAAATTTTCCTACGATCACGCAAGACCATGGTGATGGCATAGCAACGAGAGGGGAGAGTGTCCGCCCACGCACTCGTGAGACCGAAAGCGAAGCGTTATAACAACGCTGTTGATGTAGTCGATGTCTTCACGATCCGACCGATCCAAGCACCGAACGTACGGCACCTCCGAAGTTCTGCACACGCTCAGCTCGATGACGATCCCGGACTCCGATCCAGCAAAGTGCGGGATGAGTTCCATCAAGACGACGGCGCAGGACGATGTTGATGCTCCACCGACGCAGGGCTTCGCCTAAGCTCATGACGATATGACTTCTCCGCGCAGGCTTCGCCTAAGCTCATGACGATATGACGGAAGTGGAATATGGTGGAAGGGGCACCGACACGGCTAAGGAAAGATCCGTAGATCAACTTGTGTGTCATGGGGTGCCCCTGCCCTCAGATATAAAGGAGCCAAGGGGGTGCGGCCAGCCTTGGGAGGCGTGCTTGAGGAGTCCTACTCCCACCGAGTAGGACTCCCCCTGTCCTAGTTGGAGTAGGATTGGGGAGGGGAAGAGGGAAGGGCGCCGCCTCTCCTTGTCCTATTCGGACTAGATGGGGGAGGGGCGCAGCCCACCTGGCCGGCCCTTCCTCTTCTCCCTTGTGGCCCATGAAGGCCCATATACCCCGGGGTTCCGTAACCCCGGTGTTCCGAGAACTTCTTGTTTTCACTCGGAACCCTTCCAAGTCCAAACATAGGCTTCCAATATATCAATCTTTATGTCTCGACCATTTCGAGACTCCTCGTCATGTCCGTGATCACATCCGGACTCAACAAACTTGGTGCATCAATACTTATAAACTCATAATGAACTGTCATCGAACGTTAAGCGTGCGGACCCTACGGGTTCGAGAACTATGTAGACATGACCTAGAACCATTCTCGGTCAATAACCAATAGCGGAACCTGGATGCCCATATTGGTTCCTACATATTCTACGAAGATCTTTATCGGTCAAACCGCATAACGACATACGTTGTTCCCTTTGTCATCGGTATGTTACTTACCCGAGATTCGATCGTCGGTATCCAATACCTAGTTCAATCTCGTTACGGTAAGTCTCTTTACTCGTTCCGTAATACATCATCTCACAACTAACTCATTAGTTGTAATGCTTGCAAGGCTTAAGTGATGTGTATTACCGAGAAGGCCTAGAGATACCTCTCCACAATCGGAGTGACAAAACCTAATCTCAAATACGCCAACCCAACAAGTACCTTTGGAGACACCTGTAGTACTCCTTTATAATCACCCGATTCGTTGTGACGCTTGGTAGTACCAAAGTGTTCCTCCGATAAACGGAGTTGCATAATCTCATAGTTATAGGAACATGTATGGGTCATGAAGAAAGCATTAACATACTAAACGATCAAGTGTTAAGCTAACGGAATGGGTCATGTCAATCAGATCATTCAACTAATGATGTGACCTTGTTAATCAAATAACAACTCCTTGTTCATGGTTAGGAAACATAACCATCTTTGATTAACAAGCTAGTCAAGTAGAGGCATACTAGTGACATACTGTTTGTCTATATATTCACACATGTATTATGTTTCGGTTAATACAATTCTAGCATGAATAATAAACATTTATCATGATATAAGGAAATAAATAATAACTTTATTATTGCCTCTAGGGCATATTTCCTTCATCTCCCACTTGCACTAGAGTCAATAATCTAGATTACAAAGTAATGATCCTCACACCCATGGAGTCTTGGTGCTGATCATGTTTTGCTCGTGGAAGAGGCTTAGTCAATGGGTGCGCAACATTCAGATCCGTATGTATTTTGCAAATCTCTATGTCTCCCACTTGGACTTGGTCCCGAATGGAATTGAAGCGTCTCTTGATATGCTTGGTCCTCTTGTGAAATCTGGATTCCTTTGCCAAGGCAATTGCACCAAGATTGTCACAGAAGATCTTCATCGGTCCCGATGCACTAGGTATGACACCTAGATCGAAATGAACTCTTTCATCCAGACTCCTTCATTTGCTGCTTCAAGCAGCTATGTACTCCGCTTCACATGTAGATCCCGCCACGACGCTTTGTTTAGAACTGCACCAACCGACAGCTCCACCGCTTAATAAAAACACGATCCGGTTTGTGATTTAGAATCGTCCGGATCAGTGTCAAAGCTTGCATCGACGTAACCATTTACGACTAGCTCTTTGTCACCTCCATATACGAGAAACATATCCTTAGTCCTTTTCGTATTTCAGATGTTCTTGACCGCTGTCCAAATGATCCATTCTGGATTACTTTGGTACCTTCCTGCCAAGCTTACAGCTAAGCATACGTCAGTCTGGTACACAGCATTGCATACATGATAGAGCCTATGGCTGAAGCATAGGAACATCTTTCATTTTCTCTCTATCTTCTTGTGGTCGGGCATTGAGTCGACTCAATCTTACACCTTGTAATACTGGTAAAAACCTTTCTTTGCTCGATCCATTTTGAACTTTTTCAAAACTTTATCAAGGTATGTGCTTTGTGAAAGTCCAATTAAGCGCCTTGATCTATCTCTATAGATCTTGATGCCCAATATGTAAGCAGCTTCACCGAGGTCTTTCATTGAAAAACTTTTATTCAAGTATCCTTTTATGCTATCCAGAAATTCTATATCATTTCCAATTAATAATATGTCGTCCACATATAATATTAGAAATGCTACAGAGCTCCCACTCACTTTCTTGTAAATACAGGCTTCTCCAAAAGTCTGATAAACCCATATGCTTTGATCACACTATCAAAGCGTTTATTCCAACTCCGAGAGGCTTGCACTGGACCATAAATTGATCGTTGGAGCTTGCACACTTTGTTAGCACCCTTTGGATCGACAAAACCTTCTGGTTGCATCATATACAACTCTTCTTCTAGAAATCCATTCAAGAATGCAGTTTTACATCCATTTGCCAAATTTCATAATCATAAAATCGGCAATTGCTAACATGATTCGGACAGACTTAAGCATCGCCACTGGTGAGAAAGTCTCATCGTAGTCAACCCTTGAACTTGTCAAAACCTTTCGCAACAAGTCGAGCTTTGTAGACAGTTATATTACCATCAGCGTCGGTCTTCTTCTTAAAGATCCATTTATTTTCAATGGCTTGCCGATCATCGGCAAGTCAACCAAAGTCCATACTTTGTTCTCATACATGGATCCCATCTCAGATTTCATGGCTTCCAGCCATTTTATGAATCTGGGCTCACCATCGCTTCTTCATAGTTTGTAGGTTCGCCATGGTCAAGTAACATGACTTCCGAATAAGATTACCGTACCACTCTGTGCGATTTTACTCTGGTTGACCCACGAGGTTCAAGAGTAACTTGATTTGAAGCTTCATGATCATCATCATTAGTTTCCTCACTAATTGGTGTAGTTGTCACAGAACCATTTCTTGTGATGAACTACTTTCCAATAAGGGAGCAGATATGATTATCTCATCAAGTTCTACTTTCCTCCCACTCACTTCTTTCGAGAGAAACTCCTTTCTAGAAAGGATCCGAATTTAGCAACGAAAATCTTGCCTTCAGATCTGTGATAGAAGGTGTACCCAACAGTCTCCTTTGGGTATCCTATGAAGACACATTTTTCCGATTTGGGTTCGAGCTTATCTGGTTGAAGTTTCTTTACATAAGCATCGCAGCCCCAAACTTTAAGAAACGACAACTTTGGTTTCTTGCCAAACCACAGTTCATAAGGCGTCGTCTCAACGGATTTTGACGGTGTCCTATTCAACGTGAATGCGGCCGTCTCTAAAGCATAACCCCAAAACGATAGCGGTAAATCGGAAATAGACATCATAGATCGCACCATATCTAGTAAAGTACGACACGACGCTCGACACACCATTTCTCGTGGTGTTCGGGTGGCGGAGTTGCTAAACTATTCCACATTGTTTCAAATGTAAACCAAACTCAGAACTCAAATATTCTCCTCCACGATCAGATCATAGAAACTTTATTTTCTTGTTACGATGATTTTCCACTTCACTCTGAAATTCTTTGAACTTTTCAAATGTTTCAGATTTGTGTTTCATTAAGTAGATATACCCATATCTGCTCAAATCATCTGTGAAGGTGAGAAAATAACGATACCCTTGGCGTGCCTCAACATTCATTGGACCACAAACATCGGTATGTATGATTTCCAACAAATCAGTTGCTCGCCCATAGTTCCGGAGAACGGCGTTTTGGTCATCTTGCCCATGAGGCACGGTTCATAAGTACCAAGTGATTCATAATCAAGTGATTCCGAAGCCCATCAAGATGGAGTTTCTTCATGCGTTTTATACCGATATGACCTAAACGGCGATTGCCACAAATAAGTTGCACTATCATTATCAACTCTGCATCTTTTGGCTTCAACATTATGAATATGTGTATCTCTACTGTCGAGATTCAACAAGAATAGACCATTCTTCAAGGGTGCATGACCATAAAAGATATTACTCATATAAATAGAACAACCATTATTCTCGATTTAAATGAATAACCGTCTCGCATTAAACAAGATCCAGATATAATGTTCATGCTCAACGCTGGCACCAAATAACAATTATTTAGGTCTAAAACTAATCCCGAAGGTAGATGTAGAGGTAGCGTGTCGATCGCGATCACATCGACTTTGGAACCATTTCCAACGCCAAGATCGTCACCTCGCCCTTAGCCAATCTTCGCTTAATCCGTAGTTCCTGTTTTGAGTTGCAAATATTAGCAATGTAACCAGATCAAATACCTGTGTACTATGCGAGTATTAGTAAGGTACACATCAATAACATGTATATCACATATACCTTTGATCACCTTGCCATCCTTCTTATCCGCCAAATACTTGGGGCAGTTCCGCTTCAAATGTCCAATCTTGCTTGCAATAAAACACTCGTTTCAGGCTTAGGTCCAGACTTGGGTTTCTTCTCTTGATCAGCAACTTTCTTGCTGTTCTTTTGAAGTTTCCTTCTTCTTCCCTTTGCCCTTTTCTTGAAACTAGTGGTCTTGTTGACCATCAACACTTGATGCTCTTTCTTGATTTCTACTCATGCTTTTAGCATCGCTAAGAGCTCAGAATTGTCTTAGTCATCCCTTGCATATTATAGTTCATCACGAAGCTCTTGTAGCTTGGTGGCGTGATTGGAGAATTCATCAATGACACTATCATCCGGAAGATTAACTCCCAGCTGAATTAAGTGATTGTTATACCTGACATTTTGAGTATGTGCTCACCGATGTAACTATTCTCCTCCATCTTGCAGCTATAGAACTTATTGGAGACTTCATATCTCTCAATCCGGGCATTTGCTTGAAATATTAACTTCAACTCCTGGAACATCTCATATGCTCCATGACGCTCAAAACGCCGTTGAAGACCCGGTTCTAAGCCGTAAAGCATGGCACATCGAACTATTGAGTAGTCATCAGCTCTGCTTTGCCAGACGCTCACAACTTCGCTCAAGATCCGCAGCAGGTTCTGTCACCTAGCGGTGCTTCGGGGCGTAATTTTTACGTGCAGCAATGAGGATAATCCTCGTTACGGACCCAGTCCATGTAATTGCTACCATCATCTTTCAACTTTGCTTTCTCAAGGAACGCATTAAAATTCAACGGAACAACAGACGAGCCATCTATCTACAAGAAACATAGACAAGCAAAATACTATCGGTACTAAGTTCATGATAAATTTAAGTTTAATTAATCATATTAAAACCTCCCACTTAGACAGACACATCTCTAGTCATCTAAGTGATTACGTGATCCAAATCAACTAAACCATGTCCGATCATCACGTGAGATGGAGTAGTTTCAATGGTGAACATCACTATGTTGATCATATCTACTATATGATTCACGCCGACCTTTCGGTCTCGTGTTCCGAGGCCATATCTGTTATATGCTAGGCTCGCCAAGTTTAACCTGAGTATTCGCGTGCGCAACTGTTTTGCACCCGTTGTATTTGAACGTAGAGCCTATCACACCCGATCATCACGTGGTGTCTCAAAGACGAAGAACTTTCGCAACGGTGCATACTCGGGAGAACACTTCTTGATAATTTTAGTGAGAGATCATCTTATAATGCTACCGTCAATCAAAGCAAGATAAGATGCATAAAGGATAAACATCACATGCAATCAATATAAGTGATATGATATGGTCATCATCATCTTGTGCTTGTGATCTCCATCGCCAAGCACCGCCATGATCACCATCGCCACCGGCGCGACACCTTGATCTCCATCGTAGCATCGTTGTTGTCTCGCCAACTATTGCTTCTACGACTATCGCTACTCCTTAGTGATAAAGTAAAGCAATTACATGGCGCTTGCATTTCATACAATAAAGCGACAACCATATGGCTCCGCCGATTGCCGATAACTCGTTACAAAACATGATCATCTCATACAATAAAATATAGCATCACGCCTTGACCATATCACATCACAACATGCCCTGCAAAAACAAGTTAGACGCCCTCTACTTTGTTGTTGCAAGTTTTACGTGGCTGCTACGGGCTGAGCAAGAACCGTTCTTACCTACGCATCAAAACCACAACGATATTTCGTCAAATAGACTCCGTTTAACCTTCTCAAGGACGGGCGAGCCACACTCGTTCAACTAAAGTGAGAGAGACAGACACCGCCGGTCACCTTTAAGCAACGAGTGCTCGGAGCGGTGAAACCAGTCTCGCGAAGCGCACGCGTAATGTCGGTCCGGCCGCTTCATCTCACAATACCGCTGAACCAAAGTATGACATGCTGGTAGGCAGTATGACTTGTATCGTCCACAACTCACTTGTGTTCTACTCGTGCACATGACATCAACGATAAAACCAGGCTCGGATGCCTTTGTTGGGGAACGAGTAATTTCAAAAATTTCCCACGATCACGCAAGACCATGGTGATGGCATAGCAACGAGGGGAGAGTGTCCGCCCACGCACTCGTGAGACCGAAAGCGAAGCGTTATAACAACGCTGTTGATGTAGTCGACGCCTTCACGATCCGACCGATCCAAGCACCGAACGACGACACCTCCGAGTTCCGCACACGCTCAGCTCGATGACGATCCCGGACCGATCCAGCAAAGTGTCGGGATGAGTTCCACAAGACGACGGCGTGGCAGGACGATGTTGATGCTCCACCGACGCAGGGCTTCGCCTAAGCTCCGCGACGATATGACTTCTCCGCGAGGGCTTCGCCTAAGCCCGCGACGATATGACGGAAGTGGAATATGGTGGAAGGGGCACCGACACGGCTAAGGAAAGATCCGTAGATCAACTTGTGTGTCATGGGGTGCCCCTGCCCTCAGATATAAAGGAGCCAAGGGGGGCGGCCAGCCTTGGGAGGCGCTGCTTGAGGAGTCCTACTCCCACCGGAGTAGGACTCCCCCTGTCCTAGTTGGAGTAGGATTGGGAGGGGAAGAGGAAGGCGCGCCCCCTCTCCTTGTCCTATTCGGACTAGAGGGGGGAGGGGGGCGCGCAGCCCACCTGGCCGGCCCTTCCTCTTCTCCCTTGTGGCCCATGAAGGCCCATATACCCCCCGGGGGGTTCCGGTAACCCCCCGGTGTTCCGGTAACTTCCTGTTTTCACTCGAACCCTTCCAAGTCCAAACATAGGCTTCCAATATATCAATCTTTATGTCTCGACCATTTCGAGACTCCTCGTCATGTCCGTGATCACATCCGGGACTCCGAACAAACTTCGGTGCATCAATACTTATAAACTCATAATGAACTGTCATCGAAACGTTAAGCGTGCGGACCCTACGGGTTCGAGAACTATGTAGACATGACCTAGAACCATTCTCGGTCAATAACCAATAGCGGAACCTGGATGCCCATATTGGTTCCTACATATTCTACGAAGATCTTTATCGGTCAAACCGCATAACGACATACGTTGTTCCTTTGTCATCGGTATGTTACTTACCCGAGATTCGATCGTCGGTATCCAATACCTAGTTCAATCTCGTTACGGTAAGTCTCTTTACTCGTTCCGTAATACATCATCTCACAACTAACTCATTAGTTGTAATGCTTGCAAGGCTTAAGTGATGTGTATTACCGAGAAGGCCTAGAGATACCTCTCCGACAATCGGAGTGACAAAACCTAATCTCAAATACGCCAACCCAACAAGTACCTTTGGAGACACCTGTAGTACTCCTTTATAATCACCCGATTCGTTGTGACGTTTGGTAGTACCAAAGTGTTCCTCCGTAAACGGAGTTGCATAATCTCATAGTTATAGGAACATGTATGGGTCATGAGGAAAGCATTAACATACTAAACGATCAAGTGTTAAGCTAACGGAATGGGTCATGTCAATCAGATCATTCAACTAATGATGTGACCTTGTTAATCAAATAAAAACTCCTTGTTCATGGTTAGGAAACATAACCATCTTTGATTAACAAGCTAGTCAAGTAGAGGCATACTAGTGACATACTGTTTGTCTATATATTCACACATGTATTATGTTTCCGGTTAATACAATTCTAGCATGAATAATAAACATTTATCATGATATAAGGAAATAAATAATAACTTTATTATTGCCTCTAGGGCATATTTCCTTCAGCAGCATCCCGCCCAAGCGACCGTACTCCACTCGTACCGGCATGCTGAGGCGCATGCGGGTCTCGAGGGCCTCGGGATCCTCCAGCTTGGCCTTGATCCAACGACCGTATGGTGCCGCGAGCATCATGACGCTGTCAGTCCCGCGCCTCCTGCGAGGGACGCGGTGCGGACTCGGACGCCGACGCCTGTGCTGCCTTGTCCTTGGACCTGGCGGCATTGTGGGCTTTCTCGACGACGCCGGTTCCTCCGCCCGCATTTCCCCCACCTCCTGACAGCTCCGGTGGTGGTGGGTTCGACGCAGACGGCTCTGCTGCTGCCCAAGACTTCTTCTTCGGTGCCATGTTGACGAAGATGTCGATGAAGTTGCTCGTGTGACCGCCGGATCGGGTTCACACAGCCTCGACGCCCCCTACCTGGCGTGCCAGAGATGTCGGGGGAGAACTGATCATGTCCCACGAGCACCTACGGGACCTAGGTCCCTTGTGGTTCGGAGGGGGGCGGAGATTGCACAAAGAGCAGATCGAGGCGATGCACACGAGCGGATTTACCCAGCTTCGGAGCTCTCTGGAGAGATAATACTCCTACTGCTGCTTTGTGGATTATCTTGTGTTCTTGCTAGGGAGCAATGGGAGCTACAAGACCTAGCCTGAGTGTGGTTTCGTATGAGTATGATGAACTAAGCCGGAGCTGGACTCGAACCGAACCGAACCCTTTCTACGTTGCACTTGGGCCTCCTTTTATAGGCACAAGGGGTCACCACATGTGGCAAGTAGACAAGGGTATGATGGTAAAAACATAGGTTGGTACACCGCTTTGTACAGTGTACAGTAACCTATACCTAACTCTGACGGCAAGGGACAAGAGTCATCAATGCCCGTCTCAGTCGCCCGAACGGTGTAACAGGGACTGTCAAGTGCGCCTCCGTTTGCCACGATGGTAGCTTGTCAGCGCCGCTTATCGCTGCTCCCCGCTGGCTGCATAGCCCGTCGACACGCGTGCTTGAGAGAGCCCCGTGGTGACACGTTGGCGGGTGAGCTGGAGCGGAGATGAAGAGAGGTTGCCCGCCCCGGCAAGCGCCTTGCCGCGGCAGGAACCTTGTCGCGCTTGGGGGCTCGGCGCCCACCGAGCCTTCCCGGCAAGCTCCTCTTGCCGGGGCCTTGCTTCCTTCGCGCCCTGAGTGGCCTTCCCGGCAAGCTCCTCTTGCCGGGGTCTTGATTACTTTGTTCTTGAATGGCTCACCGGCAAGCTCCTCTTGCCGGAGTCTTGTTTTCTGAAGGGCCGCGGAGGGTCTTGATAGACGCCCGGCAAGGCTTGCCACGGGGACGCTGCGACTGCCCGTGCACAGGTTCGGGGTACTAAGGTACCCCTACCTTAGTACACCGACAGTCGGTGACCCCTTTAGCCTATAAAAGGAGGCCCATGTGCAACGTAGAAAGGGTTCGGCTCTGTTCGGTTCATTCGACTCATTCGAGACCACACTCACTCAGGCTAGGTTTTGTAGCTCTCATTGCTCCCTAGCAAGAACACAATACAATCAACCAAGCAGCAGTAGGAGTATTATCTCTCCGGAGAGCTCCGAAGCTGGGTAAACTGCTCGTGTGCATCACCTCGATCTGCTCTTCGTGCAATCTCCGCCCCCCTCCGAACCAAAAGGGACTCGGTCCGCCTAGTCCCATAGGTGTTCGTGGGTCACGATCAGCCTCCCCGACAGTGCGTCTAGGCGGATGGTAACAGGAGACAAGGGACACGATGTTTTACCCAGGTTCGGGCCCTCTTGATGGAGGTAAAACCCTACGTCCTGCTCGATTGATATTGATATTGTGGATGTTTACAAGAGTGGATCTACCACGAGATCAAGGAGGCTAAACCCTAGAAGCTAGCCTATGGTATGATTGTAAGGGTTGTTGATGTTGTTCTGATAGTCCTACGGACTAAAGCCATCCGGTTTATATAGACACCGGAGAGGGCTAGGGTTACATAGAGTCGGTTACAATGGTAGGAGATCTACATATCTGTATCGCCAAGCTTGCCTTCCACGCCAAGGAAAGTCCCATCCGGACACGGGGAGAAGTCTTCAATCTTGTATCTTCATAGTCTTGGAGTCCGGTCGATGATGATAGTCCGGAAGATGATAGTTCGGCTGATGATGGTAGTCCGGCTATCCGGACACCCCCTAATCCAGGACTCCCTCACCCTTTATGTGGTGTCGCTGAGACGCCTGACTGTGGCATGATTACTATTTATTTACTTTATAAGCCCTTTATGTGGTGTCTCTCAGACGCCCGACTGTGGCATGCTTATTGTTCACATTATAAGCCCTTTATGTGGTGTCGCTCAGACGCCTGACTGAGGCACACTCGTTATTTACTATCCTTTCGAGGCGTCGCTTCGGACACCCGATCGGTGCATTTTATTACTACCCTGTTATTGCATATTAATGTTGTATATAAATAACCTGCTTGCATGCCTCAGGGATATTGTTTTATGACTGACGTTGTGAGCATAGAATATTTTAGAGCATGATTATCGGTTGTTATATTATACCCGTATTCATAATGTTTGCGAGTACATTCAAAGTACTCACTGGCTTGTCCCTGGCTATTGTCTTGGCCAGATTTCTTGCTTGGAGAGGCGTTGCGATGACAGCCCGGAACCTAAGCAACGGTGATAGCAGCCTCGCGAAGATAGGAGTTAACCTGGTCAGCTGTTCCCGTGGGAAATGGAGTCCCATAGACGCTGAAGATCCACAAACCGCTTCCGCCATCAACCACTACAAACCAAATTGTTGTACTCATAGGCGAGAATGGTCTTGTACCACATATTATGTATTTTTATTGGAATTTCTGTATCAAGTTGGTGCCTCATCAGCTAACAGTAATCCTGGGACTGGTGAGCACAAGGGCCACTTTCTGGAAATTAATATCCCGAAAATCTGGTCCTGACATATGATTTGGTGACCGAATGTTGTTCGGAGTCCCGGATGAGATCACAGACGTGACGAGGAGTCTCAAAATCATTGAGATGTAACGAATGATATATAGGACGATGGTATTCGGACACCAGAATAGTTTCGGAGTGCACCGAGTACTCATCGGGTCATCGGAAGGGGTTTCGCGCACCCCCGACAAGTGTCTTTGCCTTATGTGCCAAAGGGGGGGGGGACAGACCAGCCTACAAGGGGGCTGGTGCGCCCCTTCCCTTGGCTGGCTGGCCCTAGGGGAAGGAAAGGGGAGGGGTGGCCCCTCCTGCCTTTCCCTCCTCAGGAGAAAAAGGAAAGGGGGGGGGGGGGCGCCACCTCCTCCTTCCTTCCTCCCGCACTCCAAATAAGGAAGGGGGGCGCCACTTGGGGGAAGACCCCAAGTAGGATTCAGCCTACTTGGGGCGCCTCCTGGCTGCTCCCTCTACCCCACCTATATATATGTGGGAGGGGGCGCCTAGCACAGTAGACAACATTGTCTTAGCCGTGTGCGGCGCCCTACACCGTTTACACCCCAGTCATATTTTTCTAGTGCTTAGGCGAAGCCCTGCGGAGATAGCTTCACCATCACCGTCACCATGCCATCGTGCTGCCAGAACTCATCCACTACCTCACCGTCTTGACGGATCAAGAAGGCGGAGGACGTCACCGAGCTGAACGTGTGCTGAACGCGGAGGTGTCGTACATTTGGTACTTGATCTGTTGGATTGTGAACAAAGTTCGACTACATCAACCATGTTGTCTAACGCTTCCGCTTATGGTCTACGAGGGTACGTAGACACACTCTCCCCCTCTCATTGCTATGCATCTCCATGGATAGATCTTGCGTGTGCGTAGAATTTTTTTATTTTCCATGCAACGTTTTCCAACATATGATTACTTATAACAGGACTTCTCCCATGTCCTCAGGAACAAATGTAACTACTCACAAAGCATATTCATATTCAAAATCAGAGGAGTATTTAATCACATCAAGGATCTAAACGTATCATCTTCCATTGAATAAACCAACTATCATCAACTACAGATAGTAAACAACACTACTAGCAACCTACAGGTACCAAAATGAGGTTTTGAGGCAAAGGTCGGATACAAGAGATGAAGTAGGGTTTGAGAGGAGATGGTGCTGGTGAAGATGTTGATGGAGATTGACCCCCTCTCGATGAGAGGATCATTGGTGATGATGATGGCTTTGATTTCCCCCTCCGGGAGGGAAGTTTCCCTGGCAGAATAGCTCCGTCGGAGCTCTAGATCTGTACTGCCCAAGTTCCGCCTCGAGACGGCGGCGCTTCGTCTCGAAAGCTTCCTTATGATTTTTTCCAGGTCAAAACCCTTCATATAGCAGAAGATGGGCACCGGAGACCTGCCAGGAGGCCCACAAGCCCTAGGGGAGCGCCCAGGGGGGTAGGGCGCGCCCCCAGGCTTGTGGTTACCTGGTGGGTCCCCTCTGGTATTTTCTTCACCCAATATTTCTTATGTATTCCAAAACAATTCTCCGTAAATTTTCAGGATTTTTAGAGTTGTGCAGAAGAGGTCTCTCAGATTTGCTCCTCTCCGGTCAAGAATTCCAGCTACCGACATTCTTCCTCTTTGCGTAAACCTTGTAAAATAAGAGAGAAAAGGCATGAGTATTGTACCATAATGTGTAATAACATCCCATAATGCAATAAATATCAATATAAAAGCATGATGCAAAATGGACGTATCAACTCCTCCAAGCTTACACCTCGCTTGTCCTCAAGCGAAAGCCGAAAATCATGTGCACATGTTTAGAGATAGAGGTGTCGATAAAATAAAATACGGACATGAAGGCACCATGATCATCTTTAGAATAGCAACACATATTGTCATATAATTTCTCATGCTAAAGTAACAATTCATTCACAAGGTAAGGCACGGAACAAGAACTTTATTGGAAACCAACAAACTATTATCTCAGTCATTGGAGCAATTGCAATTTATCATAACATAGGAAAGAGTCAAAATAAGAGCTTTTCAGCAAGTTCACATATACTCAACTACTCCTTCTGTCCCAAAATATAAGAACATTTTTAACACTACACTAGTGTCAAAAACGTTCTTATATTATGGGACGGAGGGAGTATCATTTAGTCTTTCATAATTGCTAACACTCAAGCGGTATTTATGAGATCAAAGCTTCCATTAGACACATAGAAAGATAGGGGCTTAAAATTTCTCCACCCAACTATTTACCTCAAGGGTAATGTCAACAATAATAACTCATGATCACCCATATCCAAGTGGATATATGTGTCTAGATCTTTCTCCAACACATGACGCTTGCCAAAAGAACAAGGCGAAATAAAGGAAGTGGTGAAGATCACCATGACACTTGCATAAAGGTAAAAACTTAAAAAGTAAAAGATAGGTCCTTCATAGAGGGAAGCAGAGGTTGTCATGCGCTTTTTGGTTGGATGCACGAAATCTTAATGCAAAGGAACGTCGCTCTATATTGCCTCTTGTGATAAAGAACTTTATTATGCAGTCCGTCGCTCTTATTTCTTCCATATCACAGTTCGTATAAAGCTTATTTTACTCACACTAATAAATCATACATATTTAAGGAGTAATTTTTATTGCTTGCACCGATGACAACTTACTTGAAGGATCTTACTCAATCCACAGGTAGGTATAGTGGACTCTCATGGCAAAACTGGGTTAAGGGTGTTTGGATGCACAAGTAGTATCTCTACTTGGTGCAGAAGTTTTGGCTAGTATGAGGTGGAAGCAAGCGTCACATGTTAGAGGATCCATGACAATATAACTTCTATTTGGAAATAAGCAACCATAACTCATTATGTTGTCTTCCTTGTCCAACACCAACTTCTTAGCATATAATATTTTAATGAGTGCTCACAATCATAAAAGATGTCCAAAATAGTATATTTATATGTGAGACCTCTCCTTATTTATTACTTCCTATTAATTGCAACAATGACCAAAACTATGTTTATCAACTTCCAACAAATTTCGTGCGACATACTTCTTATATGTGAAGTCATCACTTCCCATAAGATCATTATATACTCTCTTTTTTATTCTTATTTCTTTTTCTCAAGATCATAGCAAGAAAGAAAAGCCCTCAACTCAAAACTAATCTTTATTATATAACTCTCGGACTCGATTACATAGAGGGAACACAAAGAAAAACTCAAAGCTAGATCATACTAAAAACTTTATTCTACTAAATCGAGATATAACCAAAAGGATCGAACTAAGGAAAATGATAAAGATAAAGATGTGATGGTGATACGATACCGGGGCACCTCCCCAAGCTTGGCAGTTGCCAAGGGGAGTGCCCATACCCATGATTTTAGGTCTCTTTCTTCGGAGGTGGCAATGAAGGTGTTGTTGATGATGAAAGAATCTTATCCTCCGTCTTCCAAGGCATAGGGTCACCATCGTAAAAAGATGAATGAGTCTCCGGGATCATCAAATCTGCAGCCAAACTCATTCTCTTAAATTTGCATTCATACTCACAGTTTTGGTTTTGCAGTTAATAGATCCGGGCTTGGAGATGCTCGATTTTCTCATGAAGCTTGAAGATGGCCTCCCTGATGTTCTTGGCGTCCAGCTTGTGGTCACGGGTAAATTCTGTGATCATGGAGTGATTGGCGTTGAGCCAGCGTTCCACCATCCCTTGGCACTTGAAGACTTGCTGCTCTATCACTTCGAGCCTTGTCTCCATGCTTCCAGTCCTCTTTGGCCCTTGAACATCGCGGATGTGCAGCACTCCCTCATGCATCTGAATGGTTTGAGGGTGTTGCAGCACCTCCGTGAGGTAAGGGTTGATGACCTTCTCAAAGAACTTGTCTTTCGGAGTGCTTGGGGACGTCATGGTGATCTAGATCTGTTAGAAAAACATCTCAAAATAAGAAAAGAGGATTTTGCCGTGGTACGGTGGTCAAAACCTTCGGGAGATTATATAATGAATTTTTACCGACCAAAAGGAGTGTACTACAAGAAAATGGAGTCCAGGGGGCACACGAGGTGGCCACAAGCCTGGTATGCGCGCCCCCAGGGCTTGTCGCCTCCTCGTGCACTTCTCGGACTACTTTTTATTTTCCTAATTTTTCAAATATTCCAAAATGGAGTAAATTTGCCATTGGAAAAGTTTTGGAGTCGGTTTTCTTACCGTATCACATACCTATTCTTTTTCAAAGTCTGGACTATTCTGGTAGGACTCCCTTATGTACTCCTCCGGTGTTATGGTATTAATAATATTGGTTTCAACATTTATGGGAGTACCTGAGATATAATGTTTGATTCTTTCCCGTTTACCACCTTCGGGTTGGTGCCCTCGGCGTTGTTGATTTTGGTGGCACCGGAACGATAAACTTCCTCGACAATGTAAGGCCCTTCCCATTCAGAGAGAAGTTTTCTTGCAAAAAATCTTAAACGAGAATTGTATAGCAAGACATGGTCACCTACATTAAATTCACGCTTTTGTATCATTTTATCATGCCATCTTTTAACTTTCTCTTTAAACAGTTTGGCATTCTCATAGGCTTGTGTTCTCCCTTAGTCAAGTGAGCTAATTTCAAATAACATCTTCTCACCGGCAAGTTTGAAATCACAATTGAGCTCTTTAATTGCCCAATAAGCCTTATGTTCTAGTTCAAGAGGTAGTGTAATGCTTTTCCATAAACCATTTTATACGGAGACATACCCATAGGGTTTTTATAAGCAGTTCTGTATGGCCATAATGCATCATCAAGTTTCTTAGACCAATTCTTTCTGGATCTATTACCAGTCTTTTGCAAAATCAACTTTATTTCTCGATTTCTCAACTCTACTTGACAACTAGACCGAGGATGATAAGGAAATGCAATTCTATGATTAACATCATACTTAGCAAGCAATTTACGGAAGGCACCATGAATAAAGTGTGAACCACCATCAGTCATTAAATATCTAGGGACTCCAAACCTCAGAAAAATAACTTCTTTAAGCATTTTAATGGAGGTGTTATGATCAACACTACTAGTTGGAATAGCTTCTACCCACTTTGTAACATAATCAATAGCAACCAAAATATGTGTATACCCATTAGAGGAAGGAAAAGGTCCCATATAATCAAATCCCCAAACATCAAATGGTTCAATAACAAGTGAATAATTCATAAGCATTTCCTGACGTCTACTAATATTACCAATTCTTTGACATTCATCACAAGGCAAGACAAACTTACGAGCATCCTTGAAAAGAGTAGGCCAATAAAAACCAGATTGTAATACCTTGTGTGCAGTTCCATCTCCAGCATGGTGCCCTCCGTAGGTCTCAGAGTGACACTTGCGTAGGACCTGTTCCTGTTCATGCTCAGGTACACAACGTCTAATAACACCATCTAATCCTTCTTTATAAAGATGTGGGTCATCCTAGAAGTAATGTCTTAAATCATAGAAAAACCTTTTTTGTTCGTATGTGAAGCTAGGTGGTATAAATTTAGCAACAATGTAATTAGCATAATCAGCATACGAAGGAGTACTATGAGAAGCATTTATGACAACTAATTTTTCATCAGAAAAACTGTCATCAATAGGAAGTGGGTCATCAAGATTTTCTAACCTAGACAAGGTGTCTACTACGGGGTTCTCAGCTCCCTTTCTATCAATAATATGCAAATCAAATTCTTGTAGCAAGAGAACCCATCTAATAAGTCTAGGTTTAGCATCTTTCTTTTCCATAAGATATTTAATAGCAGCATGATCAGTGTGAACAGTTACTTTGGAATCGACAATATGATCGGAACTTATCACAAGCAAATACAACCGCTAAAAATTCTTTTTCAGTAGTGGCATAATTTCTTTGAGCACTGTATAGAGTTTTGCTAGCATAATGGATAAAATTTAATTTCTTATTAACTCTTTGTCCTAGAACAGCACCAACATCATAATCACCAGCATCACACATACTTTCAAAGGGTAGGTTCCAATCAGGTGGTTGAACAATAGGTGCAGAAATTAAGGATTTCTTCAGTATTTCAAATGCTTCTACACAATCATCATCAAAAACAAATGGGACATCTTTTTGCAAGAGATTAGTGAGAGGCCTAGAAATTTTAGAGAAGTCTTTAATAAATCTCCTATAGAAACCAGCATGACCAAGTAAACTTCTTATACTTTTGATATCTTTAGGACACAACATTTTTTCAATAACATCAACTTTAGCTTTATCAACTTCAATCCCTATTTCAGGGATTTTATGCCCCAAGGCAATACCTTAATTAACCATAAAGTGGCACTTTTCCCAATTCAATACAAGATTAGTTTCTTCACATCTCTGCAAAACTTGATCAAGGTTGTTTAAGCAATCATCAAAAGAAGATCCGTAAATGGAGAAATCATCCATGAAAACCTCAACAATCTTTTCACAAAAATCAGAGAATATGGCAGTCATACATCTTTGAAAAGTAGCAGATGCATTACATAAACCAAAAGGCATACGTCTATAAGCAAAGGTACCGAAAGAACAGGTAAAAGTAGTTTTTTCTTGATCCTCTTTGTGACACAGGTATTGGGGAAAAACCAGAATAACCATCTAGAAAGCAAAAGTGTGTATGTTTGGATAATCTTTCTAGCATTTAATCGATGAAAGGTAGAGCATAATGATCTTTCCTAGCAGCTTTGTTCAATTTTCTAAAATCAATAACCATTCTATAACCTGTACAATTCTCTGCGTAATCAATTCATTTTTATCAATAGGAACAACGGTAATACCTCCATTCTTAGGGACACAATGAACAGGACTTACCCACCTACTATCAGCTACAGGATAAATTATGCCTGCTTCCAGAAGCTTTAGTATTTCATTTCTTACCACTTCTTTCATCTTAGGATTCAACCATCGCTGGTGATCAACAACAAGTTTAGCATCAGGTTCCATATTAATTTTGTGCTGACATAGAGTGGGACTAATGCCCTTAAGATCATCCAGAGTATATCCAATAGTTGCACGGTGCTTCTTCAGAGTTCTCAATAATTTCTTTTCTTCATGTTCTGAAAGGTTAGCACTAATAATAACAGGATATATCTTTTTCTCATCAAGATAAGCATATTTCAAAGTATCAGGTAATTGTTTAAGATCAAACACAAGATCACTCTCGGGTGGTAGAGGATCTCCAAGAGTCTCAACAAGCAAATTTTGTTTCAAAACAGGCATCTATTTAAAGAAAATTTCATCTAATTCCTTTCTTTCATTCATAAACCTATCATTTTCATGGTCTAGCAAATATTGTTCTAAAGGATCAGTAGGAGGTACAATAATAGAAGGAAGACCAATAATTTCATCTCTACTAGGAAATTCTTTATCATGAGGTTGTCTGCAAAATTTGGAGAAATTAAACTCATGAGACACATCCCCAAAACTTACACTAACAGTTTCTTTCTCACATCTATTTTAGCATTAACAGTGTTCAAGAAAGGTCTACCAAATATTATGGGACAAAAATCATCTTGTGGGGAACCAAGAACTAGAAAATCAGTAGGGTATTTTATTTTCCCACACTAGACTTCAACATCTCTAACAATCCCAATTGGTGAAATAGTATCTCTATTGGCAAGCTTAATAGTGACATCAATATCTTCTATTTCAGCAGGTGCAATATCATTCATAATTTCTTTATATAAAGTAAAGGGAATTGCACTCACACTAGCATCCAAATCACATAAGCCATGATAACAATGATCTCCTATCTTAACAGAAACAACAGGCATGCCAACAAAAGGTCTATGTTTATCTTTATCATCAGGTCTAGCAATTCTAGCAGCTTCATCATACAAATAAATAACATGCCCATCAATATTCTCGACCAAGAGATCTTTAACCATAACAATACTAGATTCAATTTTAATTTGTTTAGGGTGTGTAGGTGTTCTAGTATAACTGTTATGAACCACGACTGAAGGTTTAGCATGTTCCTTTATTCTAACACGGAAAGGTGGTTTCTCAATATAAGCAGTAGGAACAATAGGATCAACATTATAAGTATTAGTTTCCTCTTCTACTTTAATAGGTTCTACTATTTTTACTTCAATGAGAGGATGATATTTAAACCACTTCTCCTTAGGGAGATCATAATGAGTAGCAAATGATTCACAAAAAGAAGCTACTATCTCAGAGTCAAGTCCATATTTAGTGCTAAATTCACGAAAAGCATCAGTATCCATAAAAGATTTAACACAATCAAACTTAAGGTTTATACCTGACTCCTTACCTTCGTCGAGTTCCCAATCTTCAGAGTTGCGTTTAGTTCTTTCTAATAAATCCTGTTTGAATTCAATAGTCTTCTTCATAAAAGAACCAATGCAAGAAGTATCGAGCATGGATTGATTATTACGAGAAAGCCGAGCATAAAAATTCCGAATAATAATTTCTCTTGAGAGATCATGATTGGGGCATGAATATAACATTGACTTAAGCCTCCCCCAAGCTTGAGCGATACTTTCTCCTTCACGAGGCCAAAAATTATATATATAATTCCGATCAAGGTGAACTAGATGCATATGATAAAACTTCTGATGCAATTCCAATTTCAATCTGTTGTAATTCCAAGTCCCAATATCATCGCATAGCCTATACCATGGCAATGCCTTCTCCTTCAAAGATAAAGGGAAGACCTTCTTCTTGACTTCATCTCGGGCAAACCTGCAAGCTTAAATAATCCACAAACTTCATCAACATAGATTAGATACATATCAGGATGTAATGTTCCATCTCCTGCATAAGGATTAGTTAGCAATTTCTCTATCATACCCGAAGGAATTTCGTAATAAATATTTTCAGTAGGTTCAGTGATACGTCTCCAACGTATCTATAATTTTTTATTGTTCCATGCTATTATATTATCTGTTTTGGATGTTTTATATGCATCAATATGCTATTTAATATTATTTTTGAGATTAACCTATTAACCTAGAGCCGAGCGACAATTCCTGTTTTTCCCTGTTTTTGAGTTTCGCAGAAAAGGAATACCAAACGATGTCCAAATGGAATAAAACATTCGCGATGATTTTTCTTGGACCTGAAGACAACCAGGAGACTTGGAGATGAAGTCAGAAGAGCCACGAGGCGGCCACAAGGATGGAGGGCGCGCCCCCACCCTTGTGGGCCCCTCGTGACTCCACCGACCTATTTATTTTGCCTATATATTCGCATATATCCCCAAACCAACAGAGGAGTCCACGAAAACACTTTTCCACCACCGCAACCTTCTGTACGCGTGAGATCCCCTCTAGGTACCTTTTCCGGTACCCTGCCGGAGAGGGATTCGATCACGGAGGGCTTCTACATCAACTCTATTGCCCTTCCGATGAAGCGTGTGTAGTTCACCTCAGACCTACAGGTCCATAGCTAGTAGCTAGATGGCTTCTTCTCTCTCTTTGATTCTCAATACCATGTTCTCCTTGATGTTCTTTGAGATCTATTCGATGTAATATTTTTTATGGTGTGTTTGCCGAGATCCGATGAATTGTGGGTTTATGATCAGCTTATCTATGAATATTATTTGAATCTTCTCTGAATTCTTATATCCATGATTTGATATCTTTGTAATTCTTTTCGAACTACCGGTTTGGTTTGGCCAACTAGATTGGTTTTTCTTGCAACGGGAGAAGTGCTTAGCTTTGGGTTCAATCTTGCGGTGTCCTTTCCCAGTGACAGTAGGGGTAGCAAGGCACGTATCCATTGAGGATAAAAAGATGGGGTTTTCGTCATATTGCTTGAGTTAATTCCTCTACATCATGTCATCTTACTTAATGCGTTACTCTGTTCTTCATGAACTTAATACTCTAGATGCATGCTGGATAGCGGTCGATGTATGGAGTAATAGTAGTAGATTCAGAATCGATTCGGTCTACTTGACACAGACGTGATGCCTATATTCATGATCATCACCTTAGATATTGTCATAACTTTGCGCTTTTCAATCAATTGCTCGGCAGTAATTTGTTCACCCACTGTCGGTGTACCAAAAGAGGGGTGCACTTTTCGTACCCCTACACCTGTGCACGGGCAGTCAGAGCCGCGCCCACGGTCGCACCAAGCAGAGCAAGGGAGGTAAGCCAAGGTAAGACCAAAAACCACAAGAAGCGGAGGGACGGAGCAGTCTCCCCCCGGCAAGACCCTTGCCGGGGACAGCTTTGGCCGCCCCGGCAAGACCCTTGCCGGGACAGCTCGCCCCACACCAACGGAGCGGGTCACCCTTGAGCCCACAACTTCTAGCGTAATCTACTACGTTGAGGCAAGGGCTCGGGAGACACCTCCTTGGTGGCGTACAGATCTTCGTCAAGACAAATAAAGCAACGACAAGGACCAAGGACAAAGCAGGTTTTCCCGGCAAGGACCCTTGCTGGGGCAGCTCGCCCACGCCAGCCGAGCGAGCCACCCTTGAGCCCATCGATGCTCAAACAGACGTGTTGGGACAGGGCTCGGGAGGCACCTCCGTGGTGGCATGTAGATCTTTGTGAAGACAAAGAATAGTCAAGATCAAGTGAGGATAGGAAGGCAATCATCCTCACCGAAGAAACCCACAAGACCCCCGGCAAGATCCTTGCCGCGGATGCCTACGCGCCGCGGCAAGACCCTTGCTGGGCCACCCGGCAAGGCCCTCGCCAGGTGCACCAGCAGGGCCGCTGGCAGGCCCGCACCAACCAAGTCTCCACCGCCGTTCACACGCAGCTGGCGACCTAACTAGCTGGGCAGGCACCTGCGTGGCCACATGCAACCCTTCCTGGAGGCTCCACCACCGCACCACCTCAGCTGCCTGCCTGCCTACACGGCACCACATGCATCGCTAGCCAGGGCGCGTGTCGAAGCCACGAGGAGCAGCGACGGATGGGACGGGCCGGGCTCCCGTCCCCGATAAAGCAAGAGGACACCTAAGCGATGCATTAAATGCATCTTGTCCTGTAATATGAGGGATAACCTCGCGACACTGTACCCTTTCCACCTCCTGCTTGCCACTGTGGCGACCCCTTTCCCTATAAAAGGAGGCCCGAGGCGACGAGGAAAAGGATTCGCCTTTTTGGAGCTCGTTACACTCCGTAGCTAGCTCAAGAACTCAGAATACATCCACCAAAGCAGGACTAGGGTTTTACGCATCCTCGCGGCCCGAACCTGGATAAATGAACCGCGTACTCGCTGTTAGATCCGCTCTTCTATCAACCCCACGCCCCGCAACCGTAGTAGGGATTCTTGTGGTCCCATAGGTGTCGTTCCCACCGACATCTTTGGCGCTCCAGGTAGGGGGCGCAGTTGTGAGAATCGGCTTTAACAGCTAGTCCGACGTTTTCTTCATCGCCATAGCTCTTAAGGAAGAAGGAGGGCCAGAGGATCGATGCGGGTGCGGCTACAAACAGAAGCTAAGTCACACCGAACCCTGACTACTTCTTTCCTTTCATATGAGGTTGTTTCTTGGAGATGCTGCCTTTGTAACGGAAAACCTGACGCAAAGGGGCTCTCCCGCGATCGGCAACGCCCTTGCTTTGTTTCGAGTCCGCTCAACAACTCCAGTGGATGCGTCGAGAGCGGCAGGGTAGCCTTCCGCGATTGGCAACGCTCTTGATTCTGACTCGAGTCAAGCTCGACAGTTCGAGAGGCCTCGTTAAGGACGGTAAGGTGGTTCACCTGGCAACATACCCGGCAGGCCAATGGGGATCCGTCCCCAAGGCGCCATCCTGGGCTTACGCACCGGCGAGCCTGCCCAGTTAACGTAGGGTGTACGTACAAAGGAGAATCGAACAAGGAAAATGACGTGCACAGAAATTAAAAGTACTGCAGAGTTATATTACATCAAGTCATTGCTGCGGTTCTAACTAAATATGAAAATTGTCTTGGTCATGAACCTGCAGCGGTGAAGAAGAACGGGGCGCCTAGTCCCGGTGCTGGCCTTCCACCCTCTGGATTTTGTCGATACCGCTAATGATGGGCTTGATACGCTCCTTGAGCACCGTGAGGTTAGTACCATCTGGCAAGCTATCCATCGCGGCTTCAAAGTCGAGGTCGGGGTTCCAGTATGCCATCTTGGTGAGGACCTTGGTCATGGCCCCCTGGCAAAGTCGCCGGGCATCCGTGGCCAGCGTGGTGACCCAGTTGGAGTGAAGATAAGCCAGAGCTCCGAGGACGCCCTCAAAGAACTGGGTCAGCTTGGCGTTGACGGTCCCGCTGCGCTCAGGGGCATACCTCAGGTTTGGCATCCCCATGGTGGCCAGCTGCGTGGTGACCCTATCGGCGACGTCCTCAAGACGGCTGATCCAACGGTTCTCACCCTCCACATAATCCTGGTGGGAGGCGGCCTCGTCCACCCGCAGCTGCTTCTCCTTCTCCAGCTCCTTGGTCAGGATCTCCTCCCGGGCTTGGCTCTCTGACAACATCTTCTCGAGATACTCCAGCTTCAGCTTGAGATCCTTGGCGGAGTCGTTGGCCTCAGAGAGCTCCCCAGTCTTGTTGACGGCCGCTTCCTGCGCCTCCATCAAGGCGCTGTTGAGCGTGTTCTTCTCCTAGGACAGCTTCAGGACCTGCTCCTTCAGCTCATCCCGCTCCACTTCCAGCTCCCTCACCTTGCCGGCATGAGCCAGAGACTGGGCATCGAGAGCCCCTTTGTGCCTCTGCTCCAGCTCTTGGGTTTGCCGCCCAACAAGGGGCTCGAGCTCCTCATCCTTGCTGCGAAGCATTGCGGCAAGCTTCTCCTCGCGCGCGGCAAGGTCCTCCTCCTGAGAATCCAACATGGCCTGGTGCTGGATCCGGACGGCCTCGGCTGCAGTAGCCAAGTTCGCCGCCGCCTCCTGGGCCTTCTCGATGTCAGCCAGTTCCATGGTGAGCTCCATGTTGCGTTCGGACAGCTCCTCCTGAAGGGCCTTCTGCTCCTCGTGAGTCTGGCGGAACCAGGTCTGCGTCTCAGCGGTGCGCGCTTTGAAGTCCGCCTCCGCCTTGTCCACCGTCGCCATCCTGGACTTGGCCTTGTCCAGGCGGGCGCGATGGAGCGCGTGGAGTTTCCGGAAGTTGGCCCCCATGGCGCGGAGAAGCCACTCTTCACTACAAAAAAAAGACACATCCGTGACATTTTGGGCCGAACGAAATTTTTTCTGTCATATATATGACACTTCTATGACGATAATTGTGAAAAAACCCGGTATCATCATAGATGTGGTGGGATCCTACTTCTATGACAAAAAATCATGATAGAAAATGGGCTTTTCGTCCTGGGCGGGCCGGAGACGCAGCTACATGACATTCTTTAGGCCATCCATGACGGAAAAAACCGTGGTAGAAGCGAGGGGGAGGAAAATTTCGGGGAGTTCCCGATTATGGTGGGAGGTCGGGGGCCGAGCGATGCACATTTCTCTCGTACACGTACGCGTGTGTGTGCGAGGCGTTGGTTCTAACTGAACCCGAGCGAGGTGTTGGGCTCTAACTGAACCCGAGCAATTGCACTGCAGGCTATGCGTTACTGAACCCGAGCGATCGATCGATGGTTGTTAACTAAACCCGATCGAGCGATTCTTCGCCATGCTGCTAATCAAGCCGATCGATTGATGAACAAAGTGAGCGCTATGGGGGAGGTTGATGAACAAGGAGCGGTGGCGTTGCCTCCGGATGAACAGGACCCGTGGTGTGGTGGAGGGCTGGATGAACTCTAGACTGTGGAGGGGTGCCCGTGGAGGGGTGGTTGAACAGGACCCCGTGGTGTGGAGGGCTGGATGAACAGTAGATGGTGGAGGGGTGGTTGAACAGTAGCTGGTGGAGTAGCGCGCGGTGGAGGCTGGATGAACAAGAGCCCATGGAGGCTGGAGGAGGTCGACGGTGGAGATGAACAGTATCCCGTGGAGTCCTGCTTTGCACGCCACACCCTCCCGGCGAACAGACCCCATTTCACCATAGGAGGTCCGTTTCGTCCGCTTTTACGGTACACCACACCCTCCCGATCAACAGACCCTGTTTCGACCGTAGGAGGTTCGCTTCGTCTCTGCGTTTTGCGACGCCACACCCTCCCGATCAACAGGACCCCTGCTTCGACCGTAGGATGTCCGCTTCTCCGCTTTTGCGGTACGCCACACCCTCCCGATCAACAGACCCCTGCTTTGACCGTAGGAGGTCCGTTTCCTCCGTTTTGCGGTACGCCACACACCTCCTGATCAACAGGACCCCGTTCTGAATGTAGGAGGTCCGCTTCCTCCGTTCTGCGGTACGCCAGGCCACGTTTCCATCGCCTGTTCTGTCCAAGCCCTCCCGATGAACACGACCACACATTCCATTCTGACCCAGCCGGTTGGCTCCCCATGAACACGACGACGACGTTGTTTCTCCGTTCCGACCCAGCCATGTACGTATGCGCGAGTAGGCGTTCGAGACCTGCCTGCTGTGCGACGACGTACATGCTACGGCGCACCTCTACTACGACACGCGCCGCTCTACATCGACCAAGATATATGTACGCATACGTCACACCAGAATGACAATGCTACGTACACTTCGACCAGGTGGGTCCCGACTGTCAGGCACTTCCTTGTGTGCGAAGATGTAGCTGGTGGGTCCCAGCAGTTAGGGGGGCGAATCGTTTTATTTTTTTGCCCGGACGCACTTCCTTGTGTGTGAAGGTGTAGCTGGTGGGTCCCAGCAGTCAGGGGGCGAATCATTTTTTTGCCCGGACGCACTTCCTTGCGTGCGAAAATGTAGCTGGTGGGTCCCAGCAGTCAGTGGGGCGAATCATTTTTTGCCCAGACGCACTTCCTTGCGTGCAAAGATGTAGCTGGTGGGTCCCAGAAGTCAGGGGGAAATGTTTTTTTCGTGAAATACGGTGGCCCGTCCGGTGGGTCCCCGTTGTTAGGTGGAGGAATCATTTTTTTGCGCGTAATAAGGAGGCACTTCCTTGATGCGGCCGTGGACCCAGCTGTTAGCCTCTCCACGTACAGTCCACATCCGATGGAAGTCGTTCCTTGACCACGTTGACCACGCCACGCCGAGAACACTACGGTGGTGGACGACGGCGAGGAGTAGGAAGGGGACGACTCGGAGCCGGGGAGGACGCAGCAGTGGATGCCCACGCGAAGAGGAGTACGAGGGTTCACTGGTTCGGCTGCGGTGTGAGGCCGCTGTCGCCGCAGAATAACAGGGGGTGTGTGTGAGTAGAGGGATGGCCTGGCCAGCGGTGGGAGTAGTAGGGGGTAGTGAGGCCTCCGCGGCATCACAGCCGGCCACGGGAGGCAGGAGCACGCGGCACGACCGGCGCTGGTTTGGGTGGCTGGAGCAAGAAGACCAGAGGTTGAAGAAGCACTACGGCCGTTGGATGAACATCGTACGGTAACAGGAGCTAGAATCATTCATATTGACTAAGTTGACAAAGCCCTCCGTCCCCGTCAACTTGGTAGGCCCACAAGTCGGCCTCCCACTATGCTGGGTTCCAGCTGGCAGGGGGAGTATTCATTTTTTTGTGCGTAATAAGGAGGCACTTCCTTGAGTGCGAAGATAGCTGGTGGGTCCGACATGTCAGCGGGGGCATGTTTTTTTCGCGAAATACGGAGGCCCTTCCGGTGGGTCCCAGATGTCAGGTGGAGGAATCATTATTTTACGCATAATAAGGAGGCATTTCCTTGTGTGCGGCCGTGGACCCAGCTGTCAGCCTCTCCACGCACAATCTACTTCCGATGGCGTCGTTCGTTGACCACGTTAACCACGCCGCGCCGAGCGCATCCAAGGTGGTGGACGACGGCGAGACCGCGGACAGCAACGAGCCGAAGATGGGAAGACGCGGGAGTAGATTCGCAGACGGAGAGGTGTACGAGGGTTAACTGGTTCTAGTACGGTGTGGTTCGGCAGTCGGTGGAGAAGAACAGGAGGTGTGTAGGGGTGGAGGGATGGCCTAGGCAACGGTGGAGTAGCGCTTCGTAGAGAAGCGTGCTAAGCAGAGATGCTAGCAGCATGAGGCGGGAGGTGGTCCCGGCGGCGCTGGAGGAAGAAGACGAGAGATTGAAGATGGATGCCGGTCGTTGGATGTAAATCCAACGGCTAACATGTCAGAATCATTTGTTGACTAAATTGACAATGACTCATGCTATTTGACCTATTGGCCCACATTTCAGCCTCCAAAAATGTGGCACGTATTCAACCCATTTTTTCAGAATTTACAGTCTTTTTTTGTGCGGTAGAATTTACAGTCAATTTGATCTTTTTTTTTGAATTACAGCCATTATCTGGGCTGGGTGAACAAATAATGTAGCGTCCATGCGGCCCATTTATTTTATTTCCTAAAAAATTACAGGCCATTTGGATTTTCTCGAAATACACGATTTTGCTGGGCTGATTCTAATTATAATGTTGGGTTGGGCCAGCAATGTTATCAAAAAATAAAAAGGGGCTGAGCATTTTGTTATAAATATATTTAAATAATAAGTGATATTATTACATTCGTCCTTAAATCTTACCAAGCTTTTGTACACAATCACTAGGATTTTCGTGCCAAAACAATCCAGGATTTTATTTGTTAAGAAATTATTTTATAAGTTAATAAGATGTGGGATATTGTTTTCTTACATATGTAAGTATCTGTTAAATATATGATGACAATAAAAATAATATATAATAACATATAAAATAATTTAAATATATATAATATAGTTAGAAGGGAAACATAAGTTGGACCTGGCGCTGCTATTCTTATATAGAAAAATAGAACAGACCTCCGCGTTTCTTCAAAAAAATACATAAATTGGGCTGCCAAAAATAAAACCACGGATGGGAGGTCCATAGGCCGATCGATACATGACGGCCCTAAGAAAATACAAATAGGCCTATGGACCTCCCATCCGAGGTCATGGGCTGCGCATGTTAAAAATGAAAGCCTAGACGGGGCAGCCCACAACCACGTCCAACACTTGCCAAAACTTCGTCCCTCGTTTTCTCTATGTTTCGCACACTCGACATTGTGTGGGCATTTTGACTGTGCATCATATGAAGATGTGCTATGCATGAATGTTGATCAACATGATGTTATCTGGCTGGTAGTTCCATTTTCAACCATGAATAAAACTTCCAACATGATTTTAACCCTGTTTGAAAAGGCCGTGTTAATATAAATGCTCGCCTCTGAAAGTTGTAGTTTCTTATCTGAAACTGAACTTGCGCTTATCTGAAACTGAAACTTGCAGTTTCTTCTCTGAGAATCACATTGTCTTCACTTTTATACTCCTATCAAACTACATTTTTTTAAGTGCAAAAAATAGATCTCTAGAATTCATAAAATACTTCATATGCTCAATACTGCAAATCTGAAATTCAAAAGACATTCATATCTGAAAGTACTCTCAAAATACACAACACAAGACACAATTCACAACCTGCAAATACTGACAACCCTAAGCTCCTCCTGACAATTCACAACCTGCCCGACTATTGGGCTGGGGGGGGGGGGCAGCGCCCTCCTATTCCTCGGTGGCAGACATCCGCCCCGTGAGATGATGTGAACAACGAGGGAGACGATGTCGGGGAAGCATCGTCGGGCCAACTGCTTTTCTCCTCTTGCAGTTGGGTTCGGTCGACGAAGACTCCACCGGCTCGCTCTGGCAGGACAGCCTCACAAACGGCACCCTATAGATGCTCGATCCTTCAATCTTTGGTGGATGCTCCATCTAGGATCGATACTCCCACCACCGCTCCCTCATGATCGGATTCGGTGAATCTGTTTGCTCCATGGCCCAGAGGAGCAGCTCTATGTACTGCGGCGCGACTCCCTCCGGGAGTATCGCCGCCTTTTCACTCTGTTGTAGATATTTGGCCATGGATGTCGCTGTCGCCACTAGTTGGTCCTTGTTGTCAAACCAAGACTCTATCTCCAACATCCTAGCTAGCTTCACAGGGTCGCCGTCTGCGATCCTCACGTATCGGTTGTACTCCTCCATCGATCTACTTCTCCACAGCACCTTCACTCACCGCCGGTGGTTTTTGAATGGAAGAGGAGAGGAGCAATGCTGGTTTTGGATTAGAACGGGAGAGGAGCGATGCTGGTTTTGGACTGGAACAGGAGAGGAGGGGCGGTGGTTTTGAAATGGAAGAGGAGAGGAGCGGCACTGGATTTAGATTGGAACAGGAGAGGAGCGGCGATGGTTTAAGAGGAGAAGAGCGGAAGAGTGGCGCTGGTCTTGGAAGTATTTTTTGTTGTTTTATGATTTTGGGTCAAAGTTTCACCACGCATCTGTATTTGATAAGCAAAATGTGACTGCATGTCACCAAAAATTGTATCGCTCGTTCAGATTCGAATGTACTTTCAAATTATATTATTTTTGCAACGATAACATATATTTTATAAAGAAAATCATGGTCAATTATGACCCGTAATAAAAGGGAGACTAGTTAATGTGGGGTCGCTTTCTTAATTGAAGGTAAATGGATTTTGATTTTGATCCAGTCACAGCGCGCCGGCCCTCTCGTCCAATCCTAAATTTATGCCGCACGCTCCTCTCCCTTTTCTCCATTGCAAAACCACCTCCTCTCCTCTCCATCATCTCCATTCCAAAACCACCGTCTCGCCTCTCCCTCTTATGATCTTCTCCAATGCAAAATCACCTCCTCTCCTCTCCATCATCTCCATTCCAAAACCACCGTCTCGCCTCTCCCTCTTCTGTTCTTCTTCATTGCAAAACCACCTCCTCTCCTCTCCATCATCTCCATTCCAAAACCACCGTCTCGCCTCTCCCTCTTCTGATCTTCTCCATTGCAAAACCACCTCCTCTCCTCTCCATCATCTCCATTCCAAAACCAACGCCTCGCCTCTCCCTCTTCTCTATTGCAAGTCCACCGTCTCTCCTCCCATCTTCCAAAGCTAGCAACGGACCACTCAAAAGGACATCTATGGAGAGGATGCAGCAGCGAATCAGGCAGATCACCGGCGGCGACCAGGCAAAGTTAGTCAGGTTGAAGGAGATCCTTAGTTGGTTTGACAATGAGTGGGAGATTTCGAGGATGGTGCGGGCCATGTGGCAATGCATGTGAAAGAGCGACACGGCGGCGATGTACATGTACTCCTCGGCGGCAGTCACGCCGCAGTCCTCCGAGTTCATCGAGTATCTCCTCTGGGCGATGGAGCAGACAGATTCGCCCGAGGCGATAGTCAGGCGGAGGTGGTGGGCGTATAGGTCGAAGGTCGAGCACCCAGAGGATAACGAATTGATCGAGTATGGTTTACCGTTCGTGAGGGTGCAGAGCCAGCCGGAGCCACATGAGTATTCGTTCTCCCACTGCAAGAGGAGGCCGGATGGCGCGACGTCGCTTCCCCGCCGTTCTCCACGGTTCCCTCGGCGCTCGCCTCGTTTCAACGGCGGCGGTAGGGTTTAAGGTAAGCTTCGCACTAACCTAATCTTCCACCTGCTCATGCTTACAATCAGTGTGACAGCTAATGAAAATCATGCTTACAATCAGTCTCCGAGTACTACGCCAATCACCCTAAAATATCTCTGGACCTTTGGGTCAAAGTTGTGACACAAAGGTACAAATAAAGAAAAATAGATTGGTGCTTCTTTCAGAAAAGAGTACTCCCTAGAAAACTGCCAATATAAGCTACTAGTATTTGGTTAGAGGATTTGCTGCCGGGAAAGATCCGTCCACAGAGAGCGCCACACATCCCACTTGTGGTGGTGGATGCCAATGCATGCATGCAGCATGGTTGGTGTCGGTAATTTTTACTTGGCACACCTCGCACTCTGCATATATGTCGGTTCCATACGTACATTTGTGTAGTTCCACCAAAATGCAGCTGAATAACCTTGTTTGCACAGATAATGAAAAAGTGTGATTACATTATAGTGGCACTAGTTGATGAAACACATAAAATAAATAGAATAAAATATTGCGATAGTATCATAGTATGCCATGTCATGAGGGCGAGATGGGCCTCATGACGCCTCATACGGCACGCCTCATATCGACATCGCCCCAAGTCTCCAGATACACCTTCTGCCAGTGATGAACATCAGTGTACAACGGTAGTACAAGGAGGCACCTTGAGACATTCAAATCTCTATTTTTGTACATATCAATTAAAATTAAGCACCCCAGTTTGCAGAAATGCTTAAACATTAACAATGGGACTAGTTGATGAAACATACATTAACAAAGAGAAGCACTTTCTTTATCTACATTGGAAATGAAATGATAGAGATGACACTCGCTCTATTTTAATTGTATTATTACTTCATTTTATCAGTGACACTAGGGTCGAGCAGGTGGCAAACGAGGTGTACCATGCGTCGCAAGGATGGAGGCTGGGGGTGCTTAGACTGGGATGCTGAAGCTAGCTCTTTCAGTCACCAACATGGATGATTCAATTCATGGGACCTTTTGGTGCAGTTCACCTAAAATGAAGAAATGTCCCGTGAGCTAGCAACTTCTTCAATTTTTTTTAAGAAAAGGGCTCCAGCCCTGGTTCCATTTCCATTAGAAAACGAAACCCACAAAGCTTCTTCTTCATTAGTTGCAATAAAATTGAGCAACATCAAGGTTGGTTGTGAAGCTCCTAGAATGCTCAACTATAATTTGGATATCATTTGTGCAGTTCAACTAAGATCGAGTGTGAAATGTATATCTCTGTTTGCACAAAAAAAGTGGAAAGGAGGGTGTCTAACAAGTGATGAAACATGCATCAAATGAAAAGAAGCATGTTCCTTATCTGAATGGCAATCCTACAAGGACAGTAGCAATTTCTAAAGCAGTGGAATTGCTAGATATTAGTGTGGGCATTAGGATTAACTATGACAACTATTAAATACGACATTGCTTTGGGCACGGGAGAGTAGGCGGACCAGGACAGTTGCATTTCTAACGAAAAGAACCAACTTATCTTAATGGGAAATTTTAGCAGGACATGTAAAGAAGTGCCATTGATTCATATTACTGGAGGCATTACATTGAAAACAACATTGGTTTAATGTGACCTTACTTTTAACAGCGATCGCTACATTTTACCAAAGGGCATTACATAAGAGTGGCTCGGGCAACAAACATCGTAACAGGATATCCGGGTTGGTCCCATTTTTGTTCGGTATAGCCACCTTATATCGTGTGAGGCTAGCAAATATAGTGCTGGACTTACTCTGCTGACTTGTCCCCAGTCCCCACTTTCTTTCCTTTTTCAACCAATAGATCGGGTTTATATTGAGTTTGTACTGCTGCTTCCTTTATTTCCTATTAGACCTAGAGACCAGTTGGATAGCCGTCTCTGCTACTTTTCTCCCCCATTATTTCCTCTTTCGACCAAGTCCTAGATTCAGGTAACAAATCATCCCCACCCCCACCCCCACCCCCTTTCTTCCTTGTTTGAACCAAGTAGTACTAGATTCGAGTGCATGAACTAGTTTTACCTCTTAAACGTAAAAAGGTGGTTTTCGAACAGCCGGTCGATCCTATCTACGAGGGGGCCTCAGAAATAGTAAAAGATACAAATGCAGCGACGTCAGGAGCTCGGGAAGTAGAGCAAGGCCGGTTTCGAAGGAAGTTATACCTGATGGTCGTCGGGATGTCGCTAGGTGGGCGGCAGGAGGCCGGATCTGCCCACACTACAGCAGCGAGGAAGAAGGGGTCGGAGGCCCTCCCTCGCCAGCGGTGCTTGGGAGAGAACGGCAAGGTAGGCTGATCGGGACACGCCCAGCAGTGGGTAAGAGCCGTCGCCGAGGACGATCGCGTGAACGTTGCACCTTCTCACCTTCCCCGGCGGAGAGGATCCGGCTGGATCTGTGACAAGCGGTGAGCAGAGAGAGAGAGAGAGAGTGTGTGTGTGGCCACCGCTGTCGTGTTTAGATCTGGAGAGGCCGAGATAGTGTGAAGAGAGCAACACTAGCAAGCAAGCACGGAGGCTCCTGCCTATATAGTGGAGTAGTACTAGTTTTCTTTTGTCTACCGGAGCTGGCTTGACCTCATCAATGACTGTCGAGAAGTCTCCATGCACGTGGCCTGGAGGCACAGTTGTCGTCATTTTGATCTGAAGCGCCGAATTATAACATATAACACGAAAAAATGCCACATGACAAGAAATCATAACCTCACTGCCCAAAGGAGACAACATGAAATCCCGAAGAACAAACTAGACGAGGAACAAAGCTCAAATTAAAGATAAACTCGTAGAAAAGGGGTCCGTCGATAGATGTCCTAATTAACATAGCCGGCTTGACCTAGATGGCAGCTGAGTAGTCACTATTCGTGCATGTGCCCCCAATGACTAGCCCAACTCAGTTGTCGCTATTTAACCCTCGCAGTGATTCGGAGCACATGACACCTAATTTTGCGAGATGACAAGAAACCTTTTTTTAGATTTCTCACCACAACTACAACCATGTACAACACAACATGCACGATATGTAGATGATAGCCAATCCAGGCGTGTCTGCTGGAGTCTGGTCACATGCATGGATGAACTGTTCTTCCGTGTCTTGCGGGGATCGTCCAGGCACCAACGTAGTACAACACTTTCTAGTACTATCGCCGCCTCCTCTTCTATTAAGTCACCCGACTTGCGGGCCGGGAGTGTGCCTATGGTCGGTTCTCAATTGTCGTCCCACATGTGTGTGCAAACGCAATATGACGCCCGTTCCATTCGGAGAGCAGTGTGCCAGACCGACCGTCTAGGGTGCGATGCGAACACAACGGGCGTGTTGTATACTCCGTACATGTGTACCGATGTTTTCTAGACGCTTTGCTCCATGGCGCGGGCGCAATCCGTGGATACAAAATTAGTATACTGTATAATATCTAAAAGTTGAGGGCGGGGCCTAGTTGGTTCGATAGAGACGCGAGAAGACGAGGGAGTAGGCTGCTGCAAACATAGGGCTGTGTGATTTGACAGCGAGTTACTGCTGGACAGGTGGGGCCCCGTGATTTAACTTGCCATTATCATTTTAACTGCGGCGCTACGACCGGCGTGAGTCACCCGATTCCTGACCACCTCCATATAGGTGCCTCTCCAAATGCTCCACCATGTAGTAGAGGCTGGCTCTTGCATGAGAGCCCACTTCTCCACTTTTTCCTTGCCTCTCTTTCCTCCACATATGCAAAAATGCCATGTAAAGCGCACTATTGTACTTACTTTTACTTGATCCTACATGTGCTTAAGCTTGCCACATAGGCATAAAGTCTGATGTGGCAAGTTAATCAAGAAGAGAGAGACTAGTTTGGTGACCCAAGGAAGAAACGGTGCTAAGCGCGTGTACCTAGGTGAAAAGACAATTTTGAGTCTATAGCTAATTAAATGAAGCAAATTAGCAACACCATTTCATTGGAAGAGGTCACTCCTTGGCAAATGCAATAATACTAGTATTTCTGTGTTCTATATTATAAGAACGTTTTGGCACTACACTAGTGTCAAAAACGTTCTTATATTATGGGATGGAGGGAGTACGAAGAAAGAGATAGAGAGAAGTAAAAAAACACTTAGCCAACCTTATAGCCAAAACCTTGTTGTTGTATGAGTGACTAAGTGATGACTACATATGACATGCCAACATCAGATAGCCTAACACATCGTGTTAAATCTCCAAGGGCGCGGCCGCACGAGCGACGTGACGGTCGTGGTAGGCGCGACCATGATACGGGCTGTTGGCAGCCCTTGGATCTGAGATCAAACGGTCGCATGCTAAGTTGCTGAAAATTTGTAGAATAACCCTCCAGGATAGGATATTCACCCATAGGTCTAGAATCACGCCATGCAACCGTTCGATCTTAGATCCAAGGGCTCTCGGAAGCCCGTATCATGGGAGAATGGAAAGCCACTACCCTGCCGTTTGCACGCTGGCAGTTCGCTCCTACTCGTCCCCGCACGTCCTTCAATACTACGGTGGTTCGCTCCTAGTCGTCCCGTCCATACACATTACGGCAGTTCCACTAATCCTAACCCTCCTCCCAAATCCATGGCGTCCCAAATCTCCCCGATCGGCGGGTGAGTACAAGGTTAGAACCATCACCGGTGATGAGTTCGACGTCATCTACACCCGTTCTTCCGTGACGGTGAAGGAATGTCTTTCTCGCTTCAGACGCGTGTTTGAAGACTCAGATGATGAGTGGGTCGCTGGGCTAGATGTTGAGTACACCACAGTCCTGGGATGAGAGAAGGATCTAAAGGACGAAGAGAGGAAGAAGCCCGCCGTGATCCAGGTTTGCGTGCATGACTTATGCTTGGTCTACCACATATGCCGTGCCGACGTTGAGTGCCAGGATTTTAAGGACTTCCTCGAGAGCAACCTAGTCAAATTCACATCAGAGAATTTGGTAACGACAAAGAAGTGCTGCGCCGGATAGGCCTCGTTGTAGGCAACACCTTCGACCTCCGTAAGAATCGGCTGGTGTCCTCTCGTCAGCCTTCACGCTGACCGGCAGAGCCATGGTTCATCCTTCAGACAAGAACCGGAGAAACCTCCATACACGTTTCATCGTCATGCATGGTAGCGGAATGTACTAGATATAGACCACATCCACTTTGCTGCAATGGATGGCTACCTTTGCTTCAATATCTACTACAAGGGTTGGATGAAGAGCAAGAGCCAAGTGTGCGGTTCAAGCAAAGAAGTATCGGCCAAGAGGAAGAGGGACAAGGACGAAGTCGAGGACGTGGACGAGGACTCCGAGTAAGGTGGCAGTGTTGTTTCTCATGGTGGTTCTAATGCAGTGTCTACCGGAATAGTTGCAAAGTTTAATTTCAGGTGTGCTTAATTTAATTTGAGGGGTGTGTTGTGCTGAGCCCCCAGCAGAACTATGTTATGTTTCTTCTCGTTACTTTAACTCTTCAGTACGTACATACTACTATTTCTTACATCTCATCTTTTAGTTGGTATAGTACTACCACTTGTTTCTTCACATTATATACGTACAATATATATGGCCAACATCATATAGCCAGCAGTTTAGTTGTCAAAGAATTTCAGGGTGCTTAGTTTTGTCAAAGAATTCCAGGATGCTTAGTTTTATTTGAGGGGTGGGTTGTGCTGGACACCATTATTGTGACTAGCCTTTTTAATAGTACTATATGCATAATTTGGTGATGAGCGCTCTCTATATGTACCACCTTTTTTTTAATTTCAAGTTTTGCTCCATGGCGTAATCCATTGATACTACTGTTGTACAAAGTATACATTTTTTAAAAGGCTAGAGGGCGGGGCAGTCTAGCTTGGTCAGTTTCACGAGAGGCGAGGGCCTTTGTGATTTGACGGCTCATTACTGCTGGAGGCGGGGCCTTGTGATTTGACTGCTCGTATAAATGCGCCGACGACCTGATCAAGGAGGAGCAAAGAACCGCGCGGTATATTCAAGTTTTCCACTGGAGTAGTACTGCGATGGAGGAGCACGAAACACGGCAGCCCAAAGGCCATATGGCGATAAAAATGATCTAATTTGCTAGTCATCTCATTGTTAGCATTGTCTATTCATTCCCTCAAAAAAACCATTGTTCTATTCATGCCTCGCAGAGACGTGACACGTGCGGCGAAACACCCGAAGCAAAAGATGAAACAAAGGAGAAAAAGAAGAAGGAAGATTATCACCCAAATGATCTAATTCGCCATGAGTCGTGAATCGCTTCTTCATCGCCTCCACGACCTCCATCTCCTTGCGCTGCCTCCTCCGCCATCTTCTTCATTCTGTCCATGACGCGGATTTCTCGACGCGAGCCTTCATCATCTGTTCCACGGCTGCATTACGCACCTTGACAAAGAGCGGGTGCTCGGCGCGAGCTTCGCCAACTCCTCCTTCTAATCCATGACAAGGGCCTCCAACATCTTCATCGAGTAACTACTATTCTCATGCAGCTTCTTCTAGCCGGCGTTCTTCTCCTTCAACAGGTCGATCTTGTGGCAGAGCTTCGCCTTGTCCTCCTGAAGTCGCAGGATTTCGCCGGTCGCCTTCTTCTCAGAGGCAATGCTCTTCTTCAGCAGCATCACCAAGCTGGCAGTCAACTCCCACTACAAAAAAATACACTTCTGTGAGATACGTGTTTGTCACAGTAGGTTGCATTTTTTGCCATGCATGTACATCCATGATGATTTTATGACAGAATCAAGATAGTCATACATGTGCTGTCGTTGAAGTGTTCCATGACATTACCAAAATTATCATCACGGAAGTGTCCACTTCCATGACGATAAATCCTGTGTCGCAGAAGTGCTTTCATCAAGGGTGGCATCCACCGTAACGGAACGTCGTTAAGCTATCGGGTCGGGTTTTGGATCCGATAACCCATTAACAACCCCGACCAATGGGGATTTTCCACGTGTAAAATCATCTTTGGCTGGAGGAAACACGTGTCGGCTCATCGTTGGGACAGATGTCATCCACTCATTGGACAGAAGGCGCCTATGATACGTCGACACGTGGCATGGCCCAATAGAGGCTCATTCTTGTGAAAAGGCCGGCCCGTTTGACTTGGTCAAAAGGTGGCGTGCCGGCCCATGGAAAGCCTGTTAACGGCCTGTTCGCATATAGCCCATTTACAGCCTGCTAACCCAAGGCCCGTTACACCCTATCCAAATTAGGCCCAGTAGCGTCATCTGGGCCACCCAATATGATTCCAGCCCATTTTCACTTCTGGCCCATGACGTCTTTCGGCCCATATGAGGCCCTATGTAACTCTTGGCCTATTAACGGCCCATGGTGAAACTAGCTCGTAATGAACAGTGTATCACTTTACACCCATTAACGGGCTGTGGTGAAACTGGCCCATAATGAACAGTGTATCACTTTATACCCATTAACGTCCCGTTATTCCGTTGGGCCATTTCCAGCCCATGTTATCTTTCGGCCTTCTCGGAGCCCATTTATTCTTGGGCTCATTTCCAGCATTCGTTTACTTATGGCCGCATCGCTATTTTCGCTTAGGGCCAAATTCAGCCCGTGGTTACAGTCGGCCTGTTTGTGGTCCGTTAATATGTTGGGCCATTTTCATAGCGTCATGAAATACGGCCTATTAACAATGGCCCGTTATGGTCGGCCCATGAACGGATGATTCCAACTCTAGCCCATTTACGGCCATAATGCGGCCTGTTATTGGCCCATGTTATCATACTGCCCGTATAAGGCCCGTTGATGGTACGGCCCATAGAAGGCCCATTGTTTCTACGGCCCGTAGAAGGCCCATTGTTTCTATGGCCCGTAGAAGGCCCATTGTTTCTACGGCCGTAGAAGGCCCACTGTTTCTATGGCCCGTAGGAGGCCCAGTGTCACTACAGTAAATATTAGCCCATGGTTATTGTAGTCTAGTTTTAAAAAATAGGTTATTGCAGCCACTAGCAAACCGCAGAAAAAGAACTGCAATGACTACAAGCAAACAAATAAATGATACGTCCATTTTGCATCATGATTTTATATCGATATTTAACGCATTATGGGCTGTTATTTCACATTATGTCACAATACTTATGGCTATTCTCTTTTATTTTACAAGGTTTACATGAAGAGGAGAATTCGGCACTGGAATTTCGGTGGAAAAGGATCAAATATTGGAGACCTATTCTGCGCAACTCCAAAAGTCCTGAAACTCCATGGAATATCTTAAAATCAATAAAGAAAAATCGTCACCAAAGATGAAGGCCAGGGGCCCACACCCTGCTCATGAGGGTGGGGGGCGCGCCACCCCTAGGGCGCGCCCCTACCTCGTGGGCCCCCTGGTGGCTCTCCGACGCCCATCTTCTCCTATATGAAGTCTTTCATCAAGAAAAAAACATTAAGCAACCTTTCGGGACGAAACTCCGCCGCCACGAGGCGGAACCTTGGCGGAACCAATCTAGGGCTCCGGCAGAGCTGTCCTGCCGGGGACACTTCCCTCCGGGAGTGGGAAATCATCACCATCGTCATCACCAACGCTCCTCTCATCGGGAGAGGACAATCTCCATCAACATCTTTACCAGCACCATCTCATCTCCAAACCCTAGTTAATCTCTTGTATCCAATTCTTGTCTCCAACTCCGGGATTGGTGCTAGTAGGTTGCTAGTAGTGTTGATTACTCCTTGTAGTTGATGCTAGTTGGTTTATTTGGTGGAAGATCATATGTTCAGATCCTTTATGCATATTATTACCCCTTTGATTATGAACATGAATATGCTTTGTGAGTAGTTACGTTTGTTTCTGAGGACAAGGGAGAAGTCTTCCTATAAGTAGTCATGTGAATTTGGTATTCGTTCGATATTTTGATGAGATGTATGTTGTCTAGCCTCTAGTGGTGTTATGTGAACGTCGACTACATAACACTTCACCATTATTTGGGCCTAGAGGAAGGCATTGGGAAGTAATAAGTAGATGATGGGTTGCTAGAGTGACAGAAGCTTAAACCCTAGTTTATGCGTTGCTTCATAAGGGGCTGATTTGGATCCATATGTTTCATGCTATGGTTAGGTTTACCTTAATAATTTTGTTGTAGTTGCGGATGCTTGCAATAGAGGTTAGTCATAAGTGGGATGCTTGTTCAAGTAAGAACAGCACCCAAGCACCGTTCCACCCACATATCAAATTATCAAAGTACCATACGCGAATCATATGAACGTGATGAAAACTGGCTTGACGACATTCCCATGTGTCCTCAGGAGCGCTTTTCCTATTATAAGAGTTTGTGCATGCTTGTCCTTTGCTACAAAAAGGATTGGGCCACCTTGCTGCACTTTATTTACTCTTGTTACTTGTTGCTCGTTACAATTTATCTTATCACAAAAACTATCTGTTACCACTTATTTTAGTACTTGCAGAGAATACCTTGCTGAAAACCGCTTATCATTTACTTCTGCTCCTCGTGGGGTTCGACACTCTTACTTATCGAAAGGACTACGATAGATCCCCTATACTTTTGGGTCACCAAGACTCTTTTCTGGCGCCGTTGCCGGGGAGTGTAGCGCCTTTGGTAGGTGGAATTTGGAAAGAAAAAATTTATATAGTGTGCTGAAATTACTGCCACTTGTTACTATGGAAAGTAATTCTCTGAGGGGCTTGTTCAGGGTATCTTCACCCCGTCCAGTAGAGCAAAGAGTTGCTCCTCAACCTACTGAACCTATTGAAAATGAAACTCCTTTTGAATTTCCTTCGGTATGATGGAAAACTGCTAGCTAATCCTTTTACGGAGATGGAACAAAGCATCCTGATGAGCACTTAATATATGTGGATGAAGTTTGTGGATTATTTAAGCTTGCGGTATACCCGATGACGTTATAAGAAGAAGGTCTTCCTTTATCTTTGAAGGAGACGATTGACATGGTATAGGCTATGTGATGATACGAGATCATGGAATTATAAAAGATTGAAATTGGAATTTCATCAAAAGTATTACCCTATGCATCTTGTTCACCGTGATCGCAATTATATATATAATTTTTGTCCCCGCGAAGGAGAAAGCATCGCTCAAGCTTGGGGGAGGCTTAAATCAATGTTATATTCATGCCCCAATCATGAGCTCCCAAGAGACATAATTATTCAAAGTTTTTATGCTCGGCTTTCTGATAACAATCGCACCATGCTCGATACTTCTTGTGTTGGCTCTTTTATGATGAAGACTATTGAATTCAGATGGAATTTACTGGATATAATTAAACGCAACTCTGAAGATTGGGACCTCGACGAAGGTAAGGAGTCAGGTATGATACCTAAGTTTGATTGTGTTAAATCTTTCATGGATACCGATATTTTCCGTAAGTTTAGCACTAAATATGGACTTGACTCGAGATAGTAGCTTCTTTTCTCGTGAATCTTTTGCTACTTATGTTGATCTCCCAAGGAGAAGTGGTTTAAATATCATCCTCCCATAGAAGTAAAAGTAGCTGCACCTATTAAAGTTGAAGAAAAGACGGTCACTTATAATGATCCTATTGTTCCCACTTCTTATGTTGAGAAACCACCTTTCCCTGTTAGAATAAAGGATCATGCTAAAGCTTCAACTGTGGTTCGTAAAAGCAATATTAGAACTTATACACCTCCTGAGCAAGTCAAAGTAGAACCTAATATTGCTATTGTTAAAGATCTCTTGTCTGATAATATTGATGGGCATGTTATTCATTTCAATGGTGAAACTGCTAGAATTGCTAAACCTTGTGCTAAAGATAAACATAGACCTGTGGTAGGCGTGCCTGTTATTTCTGTTAAAATAGGAGATCATTGTTATCATGGCTTATGTGATATGGGTGCTAGTGCTAGTGTTATACCTTATGATTTATATAAATAAATTAAGCATGAAATTGCACCTGCTGAGTTAGAAGATATTGATGTTACAATTAAACTTGCCAATAGAGATACTATATCTGCAATAGGGAATTGTTAGAGATGTTGAAGTCTTGTGTGGGAAAACTAAATATCCTGCTGATTTTCTTGTTCTCAGTTCTCCACAAGATAGCTTTTGTCCCATTATATTTGGTAGACCCTTCTTGAACACTGTTAATGCTAAGATAGATTGCGAAAAGAATGTTGTTACTATTGGCTTGGATGATATGATTCATGAGTTTATTTTCTCTAAATTTAGTAAACAACATAGTGAGGAAGAATTACCTAGTAAAGATGAAATTATTGGTCTTGCTTCTATTGCCATACCTCCTAGTGATCCTTTAGAACACTATTTGCTAGACCATGAAAATGATATGTTCATGAATGAAAGAAGGGAAATAGATGAAGTATTCTTTAAATAGGAACCTATTCTGCAACGCAATTTTCCTGTTGAAATCCTAGGGGATCCTCCTCCACCCAAGGGTGATCCCGTGTTTGAGCTTAAACCGTTGCCTGATAATCTTAAATATGCTTATCTTGATGAAAAGAAAATATATCCTGTTATTATTAGTGCTAACCTTTCAGAGCATGAAGAAGAAAGATTATGAAAACTCTGAAGAAGCACCGTGACGCTATTGGATATACTCTTGATGATCTTAAGGGCATTAGCCCACTCTATGTCAACATAAAATAAATTTGGAAGCGGATGCCAAACCAGTTCGTGACCCTCAACGATGTTTGAATCCTAAAATGAAAGAAGTGGTAAGAAAATAAATACTCAAGCTTCTGGAGGCAGGTATAATTTATCCCGTTGCTGATAGTCAGTGGGTAAGTCCTGTCCATTGTGTCCCTAAGAAGGGAGGTATTACTGTTGTCCCTAATGATAAAGATGAAATGATCCCGCAAAGAATTATCACAGGTTATAGGATGGTAATTGATTTCCGCAAACTAAATAAAGCTACTAATAAAGATCATTACCCCTTACCTTTTATTGATCAAATGCTAGAAAGATTATGCAAACATACTCATTATTGCTTTCTAGATGGTTATTCTGGTTTCTCTCAAATACCTGTGTCGGCTAAAGATCAATCAATGACTACTTTTACATGCCCTTTTGGTACTTTTGCTTATAGACGTATGCCTTTTGGTTTATGTAATGCACCTGCTACCTTTCAAAGATGCATGATGGCTATATTCTCTGATTTTTGTGAAAAAAATTGTGAGGTTTTCATGGACGATTTTTCCGTCTATGGTTCCTCTTTTGATGATTGCTTGAGCAATCTTGATCGAGTTTTGCAGTGATGTGAAGAAACTAATCTTGTCTTGAATTGGGAAAAGTGCCACTTTATGGTTAATGATGGTATTGTCTTGGGGCACAAAGTTTCTGAAAGAGGTATTGAAGTTGATAAAGCCAAGGTTGATGCTATTGAAAGATGCCATGTCCCAAGGACATCAAAGGTATAAGAAGTTTCCTTGGTCACGCCGGATTTTATAGGAGGTTCATTAAGGACTTCTCAAAAATTTCTCGGCCTCTGACTAATTTATTACAAAAAGATGTACCATTTGTCTTTGATGATGATTGTGTAGAAGCATTTGAAATAATTAAGAAAGCATTAGTCTCTACACCTATTGTTCAGCCACCTGATTGGAATTTACCCTTTGAAATTATGTGTGATGCTAGTGATTATGCTGTAGGTGCTGTTCTAGGGCAAAGAGTCGATAAGTAATTAAATGTTATCCATTACGCAAGTAAGACTCTAGACAATGCTCAAAGAAATTATGCTACTACCGAAAAGGAACTTTTAGCAGTTGTATTTGCTTGTGATAAATTCAGACCCTATATTGTTGATTCTAAAGTAACTATTCACACTGATCATGCTGCTATTAAATATCTTATGGAAAAGAAAGATGCTAAACCTAGACTTATTAGATGGGTTCTCTTGCTACAAGAATTTGATTTGCATATTGTTGATAGAAAAGGAGCTAAGAACCCCGTTGCAGATAACTTATCTAGGTTAGAGAACGTTCTTGATGACACACTACCTATTGATGATAGCTTTCCTGATGAATTATTAAATGTCATAAGCACTTCACGTAGCACTCCATGGTATGCTGATTATGCTAATTATATTGTTGCTAAATTTATACCACCTAGCTTCACATACCAACAAAAGAATAAGTTTTTCTATGATTTGCTTTTGGGATGACCCACATCTTTATAAAGGAGTAGATGGTGTTATTATACGTTGTGTGCCTAAGCATGAACAGGAACAAATCCTACGCAAGTGTCACTCCGAAGCTTATGGAGGACACCACGCTGGAGATAGAACTGCACATAAGGTATTGCAATCCGGTTTTTATTGGCCCACTCTCTTCAAGGATGCCCGTAAGTTTGTTTTGTCTTGCGATGAATGTCAAAGAATTGGTAATATTAGTAGACGTCAAGAAATGCCTATGAATTATTCACTTGTTATTGAACCATTTGATGTTTGGGCTTTGATTATATGGGACATTTTCCTGCCTCTAATGGATATACACATATTTTGGTTGCTGCTGATTACGTTACTAAGTGGGTAGAAGCTATTCCAACTAGTAGTGCTGATCATAACACTTCTATTAAAATGCTTAAGGAAGTTATTTTTCCGAGGTTTGGAGTCCCTAGATATTTAATGACTGATGGTGGTTCACACTTTATTAATGGTGCTTTCCGTAAAATGCTTGCTAAATATGATGTTAATCATAGAATTGCATCTCCTTATCACCCACAGTCTAGTGGTCAAGTAGAATTGAGAAATAGAGAGCTCAAATTAATTTTGCAAAAGACTATTAATAGGTATAGAAAGAATTGGTCCAAGAAACTTGATGATGCATTATGGGCCTATAGAACTGCATATAAGAATCCTATGGGTATGTCTCCTTATAAAATTGTTTATGGAAAAGCATGTCACTTACCTCTCGAACTAGAACATAAGGCATATTGGGCTATTAAATAGCTCAACTATGATTTCAAACTTGCCGGTGAGAAAAGGTTATTTGATATTAGCTCACTTGATGAATGGAGAACCCAAGCTTATGAAAATGCTAAGTTGTTTAAAGAAAAAGTTAAAAGATGGCATGACAAAAGGATACAAAAGCGTGAGTTTAATGTAGGTGATTATGTATTGCTATACAACTCTCGTTTAAGATTTTTTGCAGGAAAACTTCTCTCTAAATGGGAAGGTCCCTACGTTATCGAGGAGGTCTATCGTTCCAGTGCCATAAAAATCAACAACTTTGAAGGTACAAATCCGAAGGTGGTAAACGGTCAAAGGATCAAACATTATATCTTAGGTAATTCCATAAATGTTGAAACCAATATTATTGAAACCGTAACCCCAGAGGAATACATAAGGGACACTTTCCAGACCGTTTCAGACTCCGAAGAGGAATAGGTATGTGGTACGGTAAGTAAACCGACTCCAAAACAATTTCTAAGGTAATATTTCTCCATTTTGGAATATTTAGAAAAATAGAAAAATAAGTGGCAGTCCGGGAAGGACACAAGGGCTCCACGAGGGTGGAGGGCGCGCCCTACCCCCCTGGGCGCGCCCCCTACCTCGTGAGCACCCCGTGTGCCCTCCGGACTCCGTTCTTGCACGATACGTATTTTGGTTGGTAAAAAGTCATTATATATTCTCCCGAAGGTTTTGACTCTCGTATCACGCAAATCTCCTCTGTTTTTGTTTTGAGCTGTTGCTGCTGCAGATTAGAGCAAGATGTCTTCTCAAGAGTCAGTCGGGGAGAGCCGGGTATCTAATCCGGCACCGGAACCAAGGGCAAACAGCAACGCGGACCACTTTGGGCCAGCAACGGAGGCAGAGATGGAGGCCGACTTGATGAGGGTAGATGCCATGGAGGATCAAGAAGTCACCTCTCGCCTCCGAGCTGGGTTCACGATGGGGGAACTACAGAGCTCAGCTTTTCCAAACTTGGTTATCCCTTCCAATGTTAGATTTCTTTCTTATGAAAATATGAAGAGGAGTGTCACTTGTTCTCCCGCAGCTATGCAACACCCTTGGGTGCAAGGGGCTTTAGCCATTATAGGGAAGCTTCATAAGGAAATAATGGACCTCAAGCAGCAAGTCAATAAGCTCGAGGAGGAGAACCGTATCCTGAGAGGAATCATTGCCAAGACTATCACACCAACAACAAAGAAGGACGCATAATCACATGGGTATGGGCACTCCCCCTTGGCAACTGCCAAGCTTGGGGGAGGTGCCCCGGTATCGTATCACCATCACAACTCCTATCTTTACCGCTTTTCTTAGTTCGATCCTTTTAGTAGTATCTTGATCTAGTAGAATAAAGTTTATGGCATGATCTAGTTTTGAGTTTTGCTTTATGATCTCTCTATGTAATTGAGTCCGTGAGATAGCTATATAATAAAGATTAGTGTTGAGTCAATGGCTTGATTATTATGCCATGATCTCGGGTGAATAAAAGAAAAGAAAGAAGAAAAAGAATAAAAGAAACAAAGAGTTCATATTGATCTTATTGAGAGTAATGACTTCACATAGAAAGAGTATGATGATTAAAAGTTATTGGGAGTTGGCAAATATAGCTTTGGTCATCGTTGCAATTAATAGGAAGTAATAAGGAAAGAGAGGTTTCACATATAGATATATTATCATTGACATCTTTTATGATTGGGAGCACTCATTAAAATATAACATGCTAAAGAGTTGATGTTGGACAAGGAAGACAACATGATGAGTTATGTTTTCTTATATCTGAGATAAAGTATGTTGTCATGGATCCTCTAACATGTTGATCTTGCCTTTTCCCTCTCATGCTAGCCAAATTCTCAGCACCAAGTAGAGATACTACTTGTGCTTCCAAATACCCTTAAACCAGTTTAGCCCTGAGAGTCCACCATATTTACCTATGGATTGAGTAAGATCCTTCAATTAAGTTGTCATCGGTGCAAAGCAATAAAAATTGCTCTAAACATATATGATTGATTGGTGGGGGAGAAATAAGCTTTATACGATCTTGTGATGTGGAAGTAATAAAAGCGACGGACTGCATAATAAAGGTTCATATCACAAGGGGAAATATAAAGTGACGTTCTTTCGCATCGAGATTTTGTGCATCCAACCATAAAAGCGCATGGCAACCTCTGCTTCCCACTGCGAAGGGCCTATCTTTTATTATTATCCTCTACCTTATGCAAGAGTCACGGTGATCTTCACCTTTACTTTTTCATTTTATCCTTTGGCAAGCCCAGCATGTTGGAAAGAACATGATATATATATCTAATTGGATGTAGGGGAGCATGAATTATTATTGTTGACATTACCCTTGAGGTAAAATGTTGTGGGGCAAAACTATAAGCCCCTATCTTTCTCTGTGTCCGATTAAAACTCTGTAACCACAAGTATTGCGAGAGTGCTAGCAATTATGAAGGACTAAATGATAGTTGAGTATGTGAACTTGCTTTTAAGCTCTGACATAGACTCTTTCTGATGTTATGATAAATTGCAATTGCTTCAATGACTGAGGTTATAATTTGTTGGTGCTCAATAAGGTTCTGATTCATACTTTTGCATTGTGAGAAGATCATCACTTGAACGTAAGTAATCATATGAAGAAATCTATATATGTTGTTGTTATGATAATAATCATGACGCATTCATGTCCGTATTTTATTTTTATCGACGCCTCTACCTCTAAACATGATGACATATTTGTTGTTATCGGCTTTTCGCTTGAGGACAAGCGAGGTCTAAGCTTGGGGGAGTTGATACGTCCATTTTGCATCATGATTTTATATCGATATTTATCGCATTATGGGCTGTTATTTCACATTATGTCACAATACTTATGGCTATTCTCTTTTATTTTACAAGGTTTACATGAAGAGGGAGAATGCCGGCAGCTGGAATTCTGGGCTGGAAAAGGAGCAAATATTGGAGACCTATTCTGCGCAACTCCAAAAGTCCTGAAACTCAACGGAATATCTTAAAATAAATAAAGAAAAATCGTCGCCAAAGATGAAGGCCAGGGGGCCCACACCCTGCTCACGAGGGTGGGGGGCGTGCCCCCCTAGGGCGCTCCCCCTACCTCGTGGGCCCCCTGGTGGCTCTCTGACGCCCATCTTCTCCTATATGAAGTCTTTCGTCAAGAAAAAAACATTAAGCAACCTTTCGGGACGAGACTCCGCCACAAGGCGTAACCTTGGCGAAACCAATCTAGGGCTCCGGAGAGCTGTTCGCGGGGACACTTCCTCCGGGAGGGGGAAATCATCACCATCGTCATCACCAACGCTCCTCTCATCGGGAGAGGGCAATCTCCATCAACATCTTCACCAGCACCATCTCATCTCCAAACCCTAGTTCATCTCTTGTATCCAATTCTTGTCTCCAAGTCTGGGATTGGTGCTAGTAGGTTGCTAGTAGTGTTGATTACTCCTTGTAGTTGATGCTAGTTGGTTTATTTGGTGGAAGATCATATGTTCAGATCCTTTATGCATATTATTACCCCTCTGATTATGAACATGAATATGCTTTCTGAGTAGTTACATTTGTTCCTGAGGACAAGGGAGAAGTCTTGCTATTAGTAGTCATGTGAATTTGGTATTCGTTCGATATTTTGATGAAATGTATGTTGTCTAGCCTCTAGTGGTGTTATGTAACGTCGACTACATAACACTTCACCATTATTTGGTCCTAGAGGAAGGCATTTGGAAGTAATAAGTAGATGATGGGTTGCTAGAGTGACAGGAGCTTAAACCCTAGTTTATGCATTGCTTCGTAAGGGGCTGATTTGGATCCATATGTTTCATGCTATGGTTAGGTTTACCTTAATACTTTTGTTGTAGTTGCGGATGCTTGCAATAGAGGTTAATCATAAGTGGGATGCTTGTTCAAGTAAGAACAACACCCAAGCACCGGTCCACCCACATATCAAATTATCAAAGTACCGAATCATATGAATGTGATGAAAACTGGCTTGACGATATTCCCATGTGTCCTCGGGAGCGCTTTTCATATTATAAGAGTTTGTCCAGGCTTGTCCTTTGCTACAAAAAGGATTGGGCCACCTTGCTGCACTTTATTTACTCTTGTTACTTGTTGCTTGTTACAATTTATCTTATCACAAAACTATCTGTTACCACTTATTTCAGTACTTGCAGAGAATACCTTGCTGAAAACCGCTTATCATTTCCTTCTGCTCCTCATTGGGTTCGACACTCTTACTTATCGAAAGGACTATGATAGATCCCCTATACTTGTGGGTCATCAATAAACAAGACAACAAGGAAATAAATAAGCAAGCAACTTACGCTAGGCTGTCACGGCTATCACATATTACATCCACTAGGCATCAAAGTTCGCCACCAGTGCAAATAAACAACCCGACAAAAGAATATACAAAACTGAGAGCACTTCAGAAGGCACTAGGCCTGGCAAGCTCGGGCCCCGCAAGCAGCTGAAGAAGCTGAGTAGACCTCGGTTGTGTCAACGATAGATGCATCAACACTAGATTTAAGGCATGATGGTGCGCACGACAGTCCTATGACATCTTCATTGCATCTTTGACTTCAAGTCGGAGCTGAGCTGAAGCAAGCCTTTCCACTTTAAGTTGAGACTGAAGAAGTCGAACTGATTGAGGCAGCGACTGCACAAAGGTTGTCTCACACCTGCTGGTGAGTAGCTTCAACTCACTGTCTTCATCAAGACAGGACCTTGGGGTCATCTTGCTGTCCTCAAGATGGTTTGGCTCACTATCTTCCCTAAAGTTCTGCCTGGAGTAAGAGATACGACTCTAAAAGAGATACAAGGAGACACGTAACAGGTTTCACAATTATATAAGGAAATAAATGGATCTGTTCTGCATAAGGAACATGTTTTTACAACTACAATTTGAAACTGGTAGTTGTTGCAAACATCCAATCAGATGTAAACAGCAAAGCAAACAGCAGTGGAGGAAATGATGCCTATCCAAATATATACCAGAACAAAGTTTGAAGGCTTGAGAAGGATGAACTTACATTACATGTTAACACGGGCTGGACAAAGCCCTTCTCCATGTTGATGGAAGGATAATTCAATAAATTCCCCAAAGAAAATTCTTTATAAGCGTTGCCATTATTCTATATTTTGCAAAGAGTAAATATAGATCAAATAATATTGGAAGAAACATAGGATAATGAAGCTCAGATGCAGACTGATGATACATAATCAAATAGCAATTAATTAAGTACAACATTACAAGGCAAAAGGGAGAGAGGTACTGATAAGAGCAATGCAGAGCCCATTATTGTTTTGAGATCGTATGATCCTTTGAGCAAGGAGATTCATCTGAAATTAGTTTTCATACAAGAGAGAAGGTAAGGCACAAGCAGAAATTTAGGAGTTCAAATTTTGCATTGATATCATAGAAAATACCTGACGCTGGGCTCCCAGGAGTTCTAATAGGGGTTTGGCCACTGGAGTAGGGGTAAAGTGTGGTACAGTTGGGCATGTATTTTCTGTGGCTGCTGATCTATCTGATTTAACAGGTATCACTACCTTTTCCAAATACCTAGTTTGTACTCCTTGAGGATTTGCACTCACCCTCTTCGTTTTGGACATCTATTACGAAAGAACAACATTTGACTGGAAAAACATAGTGTGACGACACATGGAATAGGTACAGAAAATGGATAGGTATGGCATATAATCATATATGATGCTTAAACTAAGCAGATGGTGTAACAAAGTAGAAGTAATGCAAGAGGTCAGATGCAAAATATGTGCGACCAATACAACTTTGCAAAGTTAGAGCTAGCACCTTGATGGGTGAATAAGATAGGCCATCCTCCACCATGCCAAGTTTGTTAGCCAGTGGATCGTTCCGCAATATTCCTCTCGTGCACCCATTCTCATATTCATTTTGATAATGTTCAATATATGGCATGCATGAAAACATAAAAACAAGTGAGATTTTCTTTGTAATGCAGAAGTGATTCTAATCCAATACTGCCTCCCTGTAAACCCCTTTGTGCTATCTCTGCAATTCTTTTAAAAGATGCCATGCATGCTGTAATTTGTTGTGTGCATTAATATAATGTGGCCTACTACTCAAAATATGAGAGCTCCAGAAGTGATGACACTTCGCAGATGATAGCTTCAACATATAGTAAAGAAGAACAAGTTGACTGACCGTGATTCAAAATATACTAAGGAGAACAACTCGATCCGACCAGTCGACCGCAAGAGAAGAGTGTCATCTTAAAGAAGAGCAGAAGAGCAAGCAGATTGAAGATATTACAAGTCTTTCAATACAATGTCGGTTGGCCACCCATGATGAACCAGAGCGCACAGAGAAATACTATTCTTTCCAGTCTCTCCATATGTGGCTCACATGCATTTCGAAACTAAAGTAGGAACATTTAGCTCACCCATTAAACATCTCTCAGTTTTACTAATATCAGCAATAATATCAGATATGAATTTGTACAACTAAGCTTGTTTAGCTCGATGGGTGGAGCAGTGCTATTACGACACGAACCACGTAGTTGATTGTGGTCATCATAAAATGGGGGAAAACATAAGCATGATGAGTACAGTGTTGACCGTGGCAGTTAGATGGCAGATCTGAAGCTGCAAACTGCGCAAAGGGTAGTTAGCAACCGATGTTTGCTTTGAAATAACAACTAAGATTTGGTATGGACAAGAAAGTATGGTCAACAAGTGACAAAGAAATGCAATTATGTTGTCTCTCTATATGTCGCGACATGCATTTGGAAACTCAAGTGGGACCTTTAGCTAACCAATTAAATGTGTCGGTTAACTAATATAAGTATCATATCACAATCATATTTGAACAACTAAGCTTTCGAATTCTGAGTGTTGTGTTGTTTAGCTTAAAGGGTGGAGTAATGCTAGTACGACAGAAAGCACCTACGCAGATCATAGTAGAGTAGATAAAAGGGGAAAACCATAAGCATCAAGAGAAAAATCATGAAAGTGGAACTAGCTGGACCAGTGGGTGGCGCACATGCTTTTCGAAACGAATATAGGAACATTAGTTTACCAATTAAATGTTCTCTGTTTTAGTGATATGAGCATCATATCAGATTCGTATTTCAACATGTAAGCTTTGGGTTGAGGTCTTGAGGAGCAGTGCTAGCACGACACGAAGCACCTACGATGATGGTAGTGAATATAAAGGGGGGAAACCATAAGCTTTACGAGTATAGTGCCCGTGCCATGGCGGATCTGAAGGTGCAAACCGGACAAAGCTACTTCGCAACCAATGTTTGCTTTCAACTAGACACTACGATTTGGTACAGACAAGAAAAGTACAGCAAACAAATTACGATCTATTTTCCGGGTGAGATCAATAACTTAAGCACATATGGAAGAGTACCACCTCTCTTGCGACGCCGTGTAGGCCTATGCTGATACGTTGAGGGTGCTGCGGGTGCGATGGCTGTCGGCGGCGGGGAAGAAGTCTTTAGACGGCAGACGACTGGGTCAGGGGATATATCTTGTTGCCGTGGACGAGGCAGTCGTAGGAGCAGCAACGGCAAGGTGGACGACGGCACCGATGAAGCGAGAGGAGGCGGTGAAAGGATCCTGGTCCAGCGCCGTGGATGAGAGACGTCCATCTCTTGCAGTGGACGACGGGGTAGGGGTAGCGGCTCCGGCAAGGTGGAGGATGGGTGGCGGACGGAGGAGGCTGGCCGCAGTGCAGAGGTTGTCGTGCCGCCGATGGTGTATGAATGGGGAAATGGAGGGGAGGGGGATCTCAAACTTTGGGACGCGCTTCTCTGAAATGGGGGAAAGTTACGAACTTATCCCCCGTTTAAAATTTCGGACATCGCTTCGGTTGGAGATAGGACGGTAATCTCGATCTCCCAAATATTTGCGGTAACTATTTGAGGCGAGGAGAGGGTGTTTTGTCACCACGGTTGGTTTCAAGGTGTATGAACGGGGCTGACAGGTAGGGCGGTTGTGTCACGTCTAATGGAAGTTACACATCTGCCCCTATTTAAAATACTAGCCTACATCGATTTCGGACGAGGAGAGTTTGTTTTTCCGCCCACCGTGTATGAATGGGGAAATGGAGGAAGAGACACATGTCTTTCGGACGAGCTTGAATCAAATGTGTTTTGCCGCCCACGTTTGGCGCCCACCGTGTCTGAATGGGCTTAGAGGCTGTTGTGTCACGTCTGATTGAAGTTACTAGTCTACCCCTATCGATAGCATGTAAAACCGGTCGATAAGATGTCAAGTGTTAGGGGTAGACAGTAATTTCCATCTCGCAAACACTTGCTTCAGGCAGCCCACAAATTATAGTGGGTGTTTAGCCGCTTTGTTCAAAACTTGGGAGAATTAGCATTCACGTTTGCCCTGGGACCTGGCAAACTAAATTCAAATCCAATTTGTATTCGATTACGAATATCCACAGATAATTTTATGTTTTGTTATTTATTTCTTCCAAACCACAACAAAGATTTATTCCACCTTTATATACGATTATGATTTAGAAATGCCGTGATCTTCGAATTCAGTAGGTTGGATACACTCTGATTCAAACAGTTATTTCATCCAATACAATATGCTCACACGAAAAACAGTTCACCTTATGTCAATCATACAAGTACTGAGGATTACCTCGCCTAAAAAATTCGGATCATTACAACACGTGGACAACATAGGGGATCTTGCAACATAATCCATTCAGAGGCATGACACAACGTGCAAGTACAATAATCTAATGACAATTTCAACTGGTATCTAAAGAAGAACCGGGATTACCTTGGGCTTCAGATAGCAGAAACAGCAGGACCTCCTCCGTCTTCAAATGCAACATTCTTACTTCCTCTAATTCTTGGGTTGCTTGCATAATGTGTGCCGCTAATTCTGTAATTTCCAGCCTCAATATAAAGATTACCTCATTCATGGCAGCCACACAATCTCTTTCTGCCTCTAGTAGAGCCTCAAGCACTATAATATCTGTGCTCAGACTGCTCTCTGGCGGTGTTGCCTCTGAACTGCTACCATCTGGTAACATGGATGGCGCACTGCTTCCACAAATAGATTCTGGGGTTGTACATTGTGTCCTAGTGTGAACGGCATCCTGAAAGGTTTCCGCTGGACATAAGTAAGATATAGTTATCGTATGATCCAGGCAGTAAGCTTACATGGTAAACAACAGACGAATTATTGCAGAGCATGGCAAACTATATTTAAATGGTTCGAAGCAGCATCAGCCGAAAAGAAATTAAAATGGTAAGATGAAACTAGGGATGTAAGTGGCAAATAAACGACATCCGCCAGTCCCATCTAGTTAGTTTTTGCTACCTCCCTAGTTCATTTTCCTCAAAAAACAAAAACTCTTTTGAACTATCATACCACTGGTGGACTTTAATCGGGATTAAACGGTACCTAGTTGACATCCCTAGTTGAAAGGGAGCGTACAACCGCTATATTTAAGTTGCCATGGCATCTAAGCAGTTGAAATAATCTGAGAAAGCACATAACAGTGTGGCCTCATATAAACTACAAAGACAGTCTTGTGATGAAGTTGAGAGGAAAAGTTAAGGACTCAAATGAAATAGGCATGCATTTCTTTACGATAGTATAGCAGGCACTGCTGACATATTGGCCAACTCAGGTATAGCGTAACAACAAACAAGCATTCGAAACAAGCAATACAGCAAAGCAGACAACTGAACTAGTTGTAATTCAGTAGGATTACACGTTGAGGGCACAAGCCAAGAAAGCAGCCCACTCGCATTATATTTCACATGTACTAATACGCACTGGCTTACCATATGTTGCTGTGAAGCCTAGCTGCTGTTGCAATGTTCTTTGAAGATATCGTCAACATCCCATGGTTGCAAATCTAGTTGTTGTAGTTTATTCTGCACCATCTATTTAGGTAAAATTAATTTTAATCGCATGCACTGGTCCGGATTGATCATCAATGGTTCATCTAAACTAATGAAAGAAGGGTGTGTGCATACACGACAATATATCTGCTTCCCTCTATTTTTATGCTTGTTCGAGGTGCCAGCCCCAAAAGAACAAATATTTTGCTTGATGAGGTTGGCAGCTCCATAATTAATAGAAGCATCAAATTAGTCATGCAACTTGGGAATATCATATTCTCCGGATAGGCGTTGCCCCATCCTAGGCTGGACTAATTTACTTTTGCTGTAAAATGATATTTATTTTTAGGCTTGTTGGACATGTTGGTTGTGTGCATCACGCTATGCAGAGGACGGGCATTCTTCAATGCGGTTGTATCACCTCGATATATCAATTGAATGAAATTTTCTTTATCAAAAAAAAGAACACACAAACAAGTAATGAACAGAGGCTCGGAGCAGTGATGTAATAGCTAGCATCAGAAAATGTAGGGTAAAACGAACAAAAAGTAGCAGAACCACATGCTAGTTTGCTGATGTGTAATTAAGTATAGAGAACATTAAGCAGTCTGATGGAACCAACATGTGGCATCAGAACAAAACTAAAGCATATTAACTATATGTGCACTGGTATGTAATTTAGCACATGTAACATGTTCACTGCCAGAAGTATGGCCCTACAGGTGCAAGCAGAATAATGCGTCTCATGAAAAACTAAATGATGCCCTCAAGAAATTCAAAGGTGCGGTGCTTATGATAGGAAAGTGAACGTAGGCGCCAGCCGTTGGATAATAGTACCTGATTCTCGACGGTGTATGGGTATCGTTGTCATACTTGATAGCTAAGGATCGTCGATGGTGCTCGTGTTGCGGTTGAGTTTGGGCCGGCCGTCGCCGTCGCTGAAGCGGCTCCGGTGCTACGGTTGCGGCGCCTGTCGACATACAAGAAAGCTAATCTGTGGTAACTGAACAGTTGCACGATAAAGAGAAAAACCGAAGGAGTACAAATCGAAATAACCTGATGAGGCTGTGGCATCGGTAAAGCAGGGCCGGTGGAGTTGAATATGGTGTCCGTGGAGCGGGTCCGGTGCAGTGGACGAAGGATTCGGCGGGCGCGTTGTACAGTGCTTTCGGTGAGGCGGATCTGTTGCCGCGGACGAGGGCTTGTATGAAGGGCCAGCGAAGGGGCGGACGAGGGAGTCAGTGAAGGGCCTAAGCTGTGGTGGACGAGGGCGCCGGTTAAGCAGATCCGGTGCGGTGGACCATGATGGCGGTAAAGGAGATCTGGAGCGGTGGACAAGCCAGTCGCTGAAGCGGCTCCGGTGAAGTGGTGAGTTGGCAGTTGGGGGTTCCAAGGTGCGGAAGGTAGATCCGGCCGGGTGTGAGGTCCACCGTTGCGGCGGAGGACTAGATTCGCGGCTTGCCGTGGTTCGGGGGTCGAGGAGGGAAGGGAGGGCCTGGGAAGAATGTTGGGGCAAAGAGAGGAAAACAATGGAGTTACCAAAGCAGCCCTTTTCCGCTCATGTGGCAGGGTAAACAGGAATATCGCAGGCTAAACTTTGGTAGCGTGATATTTCGATGTGAGCGGGAAGTTTGAAAGCTTTTGGCGCCTAAAATTATAAGTGTTCTGCTCTCGTACGGCCGACTATGATATCATGGACGACAATTTGTTTGTTTTGCACGCAAAAAAATGTGCAAGTTTTGAAAATCAATGTCTCCAACTCGAAACTTAGATTGTCCATTCAATTCAAATATGGATCATTGAGCTACTACAAGCAAATACCATCATACGGTCCAATTCAAATGAAATTCCAAATGTGTTTATCCTAAATATGATGTCAAAAGCAAAAATGTGTATGTGTATGAATAAAGTGAATGATTATAAAGTTTGAACATGCCCGTATGTGTATATCTCTAGGTTTGATATATGAATTTGAAATCACGAAATCCCGGCTTAAAAAATGTACCTCCGTTTAAATGAATTACAAAAGCTAATGATGGAGTCGAATTCCATAATTCCAATCTTAGGTTTGTAATTCTGGTACATCAAGGTATATCACGCATGTTCAAAAATATCGTTATCTCATAGTACAAACTGTGAAACAAATTGATCAACCATGAGTGCACAATATCTCAATTACGCTAAAGTCCCTCAAATATAGACACCTCACTGTTTATCTAAAGTCAACCCCCCCCCCACCACCACACACACACACATAGAGAAGTCGTTCTCTCCCCCAAACACCAACACACGAGCACATTAACACCCCTCTCTCTTGAAAAGTACGGACCCCAACATAGATCTCTATCACTTTGTCTGTCAGGCATGCACACATCTCTTCCCTCACTCTCTAGGTCTCCCGCTATCTCTCTTACCCAAGCACACACACTATGTAGAGTTTATATTTCCCATACACACAAAACGTCACCCCCAAACGTCTATCTCCCTAGTTATGTGGTTCTCGTGCACTCACCTCACACACCACCCCCACTGCAAACAAGCACACTTTGTCTCCTTGTGCACCACTCTCCTCTTTCTATCTCTCCCACATGCGGACCCGTCCCAGCTCCTTCCCTATATACATATATGTCGTGACTCTTTGCATAGCTCCCTAATGTATAATAGTTCTCGATTTCGCACATTGTTCTCTACACCATCTATTCTATATCTCTCATGAAGTCCCTATCACACATACGATGACTCGCTTCCCTTGCGTCTCCGTTCATAGGCCAATTTCGGACAACATCAACATTGTCTCACTATCTATACGCCATTTATGGACACAAACGACCCCTCTCGCCCCCTCTCTTCTCTCTCTCTCTCTCTCTCTCTCTCTCTCTCTCTCTCTCTCTCTCTCTCTCTCTCTCTCTCTCTCTCTCTCAGCTCTCTCTTTCTCTTGCTCCCACACACACACTCGATGTCTCTTCCAAATAGTCTGCTCCCCCCCCGCACCTGTGCTATCTTGCTACTACACATGTCACACCATTCCCCATCCCTTATACTAGGTTTACATCATCAGTGGTTTCTCTACTCCACATACACTCTCTCCCTCACACACAAACGCTGCACAAACACACACACACACACAAACACCCATTTATCTGGATCCTCATCTCTCCCCATGTCCGCATGTGTATCTCACACACTCACTCTCTAATTATGTATATGTGTCTCCATGTTACACAACACAAAGCCCCATGTACATGTCTCTCTCTATCCTCCACACACATAGACACAAATAATCTGTTATCATTGCCTCAGTCTCTAACATATCACACACGCACACTGTCTCTCTCTCTCTCTCTCTCTCGCAAACATGCTCAACAAGGGTTTCCCCGTGAATAACTTACCGTCTATTCATCAACAGTTGTGGCAGTATGGTGAACACGAGACGTGAAAAAGAATAAATATACACGTGCTTAGACCACCTAGTATGACTACTAGGACTAGAGCAAGCCAAAAAGTGCGCCGCCGTCACCCCCTCCTTGTTGGCGACGGAAAAAATCTTTGTTTTACACAGTCGAGAAGTCATTGTGCTAAGGCCCCACATGCCGAGGCGTTGAATAGAATGTAGATGCTAGTTTACGGAAGCAAGTATCGATAATACATTTGTATCTCCATACTTATATTTCTTCTCTTATAAAAAACCGAGTTGGTGATGATGGTACGTGTGCCATCTTGCAATATAGACCGTCCGATCTATATCGACGGATGGAAATTAAACTAAAAGATACCCGCACCCTCTCCACATTTGCAGACAAGGCCTTCCTCGCTCATCCTTATCTCCAACAAACCTCATTGTTGAGCAATTAAGAAAGGAAGCCTCTGGAACAAACTGGCTCGGTGGGCTGGCGTCGTCAATCCCCATGCCTCCGCCGGTCCAACCACCAACCACCACCACACCCCACTCCTCTTCACCTTATCTCATATTTCTTGAGATATCATTAGTTTTACATGGGATTACTCCGCAAGGGTCAATCACAACAAGTGTTTTATAAAAAAATGCATCTTGATGTTCCGTGCAATGCACGGATCTTGCTAGTACTCCTACACAAGACTAAGTTGGTGATGCTGGTGTGTCTGCCATCCGTCGTTTCTGACCATTAGATCTACATCTAACGATTGTGAGGTAAGTAGTTGCCTTTTCTCACCAACATCCCACTTGTCTACCAATTTGCAGAAAAACCCATAATTAGTATCTTAAAACCAACCACATCCCTCCCTGACCTCACCAAAATAGCCCAAGTAATATATTCTAATTGAAACATAATATATCTCTAGTGACATATGTATATCAAAATTAGGGTGTTTTGTACCAAGTTTGTGAATAAGTATTATTCTAATTATGATTCGTTGCAACGGAAATGAACATTGCTAGTATTTCCAACCATGCATTTTTTCCTAGTATTCCATAGTTTCGAGTTTTCCATCAATATATTAGTCACTCATGGTTGATATTTACTTTCAATCATGTACACAAATGCACTATGTAACTAGCCTTGCTTATTGGCTTCCAAAGCTTAACTTTCACTCCAACTTACAATATGTAGAGTATTTAACAAAAAACTACCACTTTCAACCAGCCATAGGAAGAATCTATTGTACAAAAAATAGCAAAAACATACCCAAAATTTCTTAATCCACGCCAAAAACTACTACCTAGTACTCCTACCGATTAGGTTCATTTAAACCCATTTATGACTCGGTTGGCCCACACGTCCGTGCTGACGAGGCAGCTTAAACCAACACATTTTGTTTGACCATTGATACGCGGGACCCACATCTGACCTTCTATCATGTTATTCCCCCTCAAATCATTATTTTTCCTGAACATTACTTCAAACAATCTTGACACGTGTTAAATCGGTGGCGCCGGTGATGAGCGAGTTGGCCGCCGCTCCGCCGGACGGGCCGGACGCCGCGCTGGCCTCCGCACGGGTTGGAAGGTTGGCTCGAGCGTGACCCACGAGTGAGCAAGCCGCCGCGCTGGCCTTCGCTCGAGCCAGATGGCTGGCCTTAGCGCGGCGCGCAGGAGCAAGCCGTCGCGCTGCCGTGCCAATCTAGCTAGCAAACCTTGCAGACAACCAGCTGGACGGAGCTATCTTGGCTAGCTAGCGGCCGCGAGCGCCGGACGGAGCTGGCATCCGAGCTACCGCAACATGGGCTTCGCACCGCCGGCGGTTTTGACCCATATACGCGGCGGCGATAGGCTGCGCCCCATGGCCGAGGATGACTAGGTGGACGGGCCGGAGGTAGGAGGTCACTCGAGGATTTTTGTTGGTAAGAGCATGTACAATGGTTGATAAGGTAGTCTTATCTTAAGTCTGCCACGTATGCAAGTGGTAGTAGTTTCTTGGCATTTTAGTGGTTTCTTGCATTATTAGGGGTGTCACATCCCAGATAGACCATGCATTAGGGTGTGCATCATGTTTAAATCTCATCTGAATTTGAAATGGGGAAGGCAGGAAACCCCAGAACACCCCCCCCCCTTTTAAAATAACTAGGGTTTACTAAAATTTATTTCAATGAATCCGAAATGCCCTTCAAAATGCTCATCCTCTTTGTTTGGGTTTAGGATCCATGTCAAAGAAGGTGGAACATTTTCTAGGTCACCTAAGGGTTCTAACTTTAATTCACAAGTTTTTGAAAAGAGCATTTTAAATTATGAAAAATATTTTAAGTGTTCAAAAATTGTCAAACTAAAATGTTTCATGTTGGAAATATTCCAACATGTGACCAGGAGCATTTTGGTAATTTTTAAACAATTTTGGTATTTTAAAACCCTAAACAGAATTGCAGAAATAGAAAAGACTAAAAAAGAGAAATCTTACTGTCACAATGATCGCCCACCTGCTGCCCAGCCCAAAGAGCAGGCAATGAGCTGCTTGGCTCGGCTTGACAGCAGGCTGGTGCCGGCCGGCGAGCGCAGGCGCGCCACGCAGCTGGCCGCCGCCTGCCTCATCCTCGCCGCCTCGCCGCTGGGCGACCCACGCGTCGTCACCCGACCTCCCTGACACCTCACTTCCCCCCTCTCTCTCTCGCTCGCCTCGACCTGGCCGACGCCATCGCCGACGCGCCACCGTCGACGCCGTGCTCCCCGCCGCTCATACCCCTCCCCGCCATGTCTGGCAGCTCCGCCGCACCCCGTTACCCCTAGCCAGCTAGTTCCCCTCGCTCCAAAACACCCCGAGGCCACTACTCCGACCTCGCCCGAGCTCAAGGCCGCCGGAGATCCCCATCGTCGCCGCCGCCGCATCAGTCCACCCCCGACCCCGACGAAGCTCCCCGCAGGTTCACCGTGAGCCTAGCTACCCCTCCATCCTCTCCGTTCTCTTCTTCTTGCACCACAGCGAGCACTCGATGATCGCCTGAACCCACCGCCGCGGGACTCGTCGCCGACGAGCCTCCGCCACCTAATGGCCACGCCACTATGCCCATCGCACTCACCACGCCTCACAGGCCTAACCGTGCACTCCCTGCGCCTCGCCGGGCCCTCTAACCCCAAACCCGTCGGTGGCCGAGCCCCGGTCGCCGCCCGACTCGTCGCCGGCGCCCATTCCGGCCACCCCTAACCCTACCGACTCCACCACTAACCGCGGCTCACCTCCAGCATCACGTAGGTGCTCCCCGCGCTCCATTTGGAGCCCGGAAAGTGCAAAAGCACTTGCTCCGCCGCGTCTGGCCTCGCCGGCGGCTAGACGCCGGTGAGTTGACCCCGTCCGTGGGCCCTGTTGACCCTCTGGGCCAATGACAGGTGGACCCCTCCGGTTAAACTAATTAGGATTAGTTCTAACTAAAACTAATTAGTTAAATTAACTCTGACATGCGGGTCCCACTGGTCAGTTTGACCTGGACGACCCCGTTGACCCCCTGACGTCATGCTGACCTCATGCTGACGCATTAATTCAAATTCTGGAATTATTTTATATAATAAAATCCAGAATATAATTCAAATTTCAAATGCTTATAACTTTTATTCTATAACTCCAAATGCAAAGATTTATATATGAAAATTTATCAGAAAAATACACTCTATCCATTGGTACAGGTTTCATGCATGTTAAAACAAGTTAACTATGCTGAATCACCAGATTAAGATTTTGCACCATTAGGACTAACTCACATGATCTATCATTTGAACCTTTGGTTCAAATGAGATCATCCCCTATCCCTTCAACTTGCATTAGGCCAACACACATTCATCCTGCCATGTCATAGCATGCATCATATTGTTGCATATTGGTTGTATGTTTATTTTGGTGTGTTTTCATGATAGGTTCTGCCCCCGAAGATAACCTCGATTACCCACCAAGGGCAGTTCTCACCCCAGTTCCATCAGCAAGCAATTCATTGATCATTCGATACAAACCCATGTTCTCGCTTCGCTCTCATTTTATGCATTAAGACAACGCGATTCAACTGTTGTGTGCTGCGGTAGTTGAACCCACTTCCTTTGCATGACTGTCATTGCCACAAGTAACTAGATGAAACCCACTAGTATGTGTAGGAGTTGATTGAGCCATGTTTGTGATTCCTACCATGCTATGCTTGCTATGCTTAGAGTTGTGTCGTGTCGGCTCATCGGGATGATGAACTGGAGTGAAAGGTTGTGTTGGTTCGAGAATGTAAGTGTTGAACACGATTTGGTAAAGGTATCGATGAGAGGCCATGTAGGAGTACATGGTGGGTTGTTTCATTGAGGCCGAACTTAAGAACTGAGATCTGTGTTTGTGATCCATGAACTAGCTACTACCACACATTGGGATCCTTAATTGACCCTCTCGGCTTCTTAACCACCCCTGTTCATAGTCCGGGAGTTGCAAGTAGTTTCTGGTGTTTGTAGCATGCTGGGGGCCGCACGCAACGCTGACCTTAGGGGTGGGTTGTGTTGCGGTAGGCACCGTGGTGTTGTGTACCGAGTGCCCGTTTGGTATCTCGGGAGCCCTGCACACATCGTTCGGGCTGTATGGGAAACCTCGGCGGACTCCTGCGGATGGAACCCGAATAGGCGATAACCTGGACTAGGGACTTGAGTGTTTAGGTAGGCTGTGGCCGACACCCACGTTGGGCTTCCGCTTGAAGGTTGCCGAGTACATGTCGTGTAAACGACGATAAGTGGTGAGAGCGTGTGTGAAGAAGTATACCCTGCAGGGTTAAATATGATCTATTCGAATAGCCGTGTCCACGGAGAAGGACTTCTGGGTTACCTATATCAGTTCATAGACAAGTAAATGGATACTACTAAAAGCCTCAAGATAAGGGTGAGTATCGTGGATGGCCCTCTCGGGGATGACGAGAGAGGATCCACGGTGGAGTATTGTCATGGTGTTTAGTGGACTCGTGTACGACAAAATGCTTTACAAAGTGTGTCACGTAGGATAGCTTAGCCAAGAGTCAAAGCTGGCTTGCTGCATTTAACTCCACCTCCTTCTTGAGAATATGCATGTATGATAGGATTACGTGGTAAGACTTCTTTGAGTACTTTTGTACTCATGTTTGCTTAATCAATATTTTCAGAGGACTATACTACCCTCCGACGGATTCTATGTAGATGTTGACTTGACGAGTAAGCTAGCCACCCGGTGGCGATCTAAGACTTGTGAAGGGCCATTGTAGATAGAAAGGCTCCAACAAGCTTTCTTTCTTTCTAGAGTCGTACTCGAGACTACTTTGCTTCCGCATGTGCTTGTATGATTGTATGACTTGAGTGTTGGGTCATGTGACCCCTACCTGTATGACTATGTTATGTATGGCTCCTCGGAGCCTCTTAAATAAAGTACTTGAGTTGTAGAGTTTTGTTGTGATGCCTTGTTGTATTTACTCATATCGGGCATATTGCGTGTATGATTGAAATGCTTGGTATGAGTGGGATCCGACAATCTAGTTGTTTATTCTTGGCAGCCTCTCATATGGGGAAATGTAGTCTCGTGCTGCCACGGCGATAGTAGTCCGCTACTGCCGGTTCACGGAGTCCTGCTAGCCCAAGACTACTGCTTGGACACTTGATGGCGGCATGTGATTCATTTCGTTCCTATATACATCCTTCGGGAAATGTCACGCGGTGATACTTGGAGTCCTGCCTAGCCTGCTACAGCCGGGATACCGAGTCCTGTTAGCCAGTGCTACAGCCCAAGTTCATACGTTGATGACCGACATGCTCAAGTGTTTCATGTATGCCTGTCCCCATAGGTTAGTGCCGCTTTGGGTTCACGACTAGCCATGTCGGCCCGGGTTCTTTGTCATGTGGATGCTAGCGACACTATCATATCGTGAGCCAAAAGACATAAACGGTCCGGGCCATGGTAAGGCGACACCGTGGGAATACCGTGCGTGAAGCCGCAAAGTGATATGAGGTGTTACCAGCTAGGTCGATGTGACTTGGAATCGGGTCCCGACAGCGTTGGCATCGAGCGGGGCTGCTGTAGGTCCGCTAAGCCAAACTGGTCAAGTTGAGTCTAGAAATGCTTTAGTTATATGTAGGGAATTGATTGTGGGAGGAACGTAAGGCTCTTTTACTCCTTTACCTTATGCCCTCGATCTGAGTCATCCTCTTCTCATTCAACGTGGGTTTAGGACTAGGCTCTCTTTCTCTATCGAGGTTCACGTGTTACTAATCCGTAGTACCTTATAGGATTGTTGGTTCATCCTCGATTCGGTGTTACTAAATTTTAGTATGCTATTACTTGAACCGAACCTTGATATGATGTTGTTGAGTGGTTTTGCAAATCTGATTTTGAATGTCTCAAATTTGATTTGAGCATTTACGATGTTATGCTGCCCGATTTTCCTAGGAATTCTAATGCCTTTGCATTATGGCTGTGCTTTCAGATGGCCACCGTTCCCAGAACCAAGTGGTTCGCTGACCCGCTGCATTGATGTGTGCGGTCACACGCCATGTTGGTTAGGGTGATGATTGAGGCTGGTTATCGATGGTATCCTGAATATACCGTCGAGGAGCAGTTCAGGATTTCAATCAAAGCCAATATCTATGCACGGTCGGATTTATCCATCCTATCCCGAGCTCTTGAGCCACTTCACTTTGTTCCTATGGGCTCGGAATCACTATTGGAATGTCTCGTACAAGATGCAGCCTATTCCATGATGACTATTATTCGAGCGGGACTGCTTTCTTGAGCAACACCGACTTCCGCTATATGCAGCATCTCTTCACGGGCGCATGGCTACCTTCGGGCTTATGCGGTGATGCATCCCATGAGGACTCACTCCTTCGCACTACTCTTGAGTTCTTTGGAGGACAAGGACCGTGAGAACGGGCCTTGCGTATGGAAGCTATATAATGCCCGCTCGACCACTGGGCTACTCGACTAGGTTTGCACTGCCGTGCAAGCGGATGTATGGACATGAGAGATTTGTACCTGTGTGGGCGAGTTTGCGGACTTCATGGAGTGGCGTGAGGTTGGAGGCATCACTCCTCCTCGTGGGCCTCTTTCGCCACCCTTTGTGGGTCCACGACCACATCCGAGTCCTTATGGCCCACAGGCTTCACAGATTATGCATTTCCGGACGATCATGTCCCACTTCAGTGCAGGTGGTGACTTCTATGAGGACTACTATGGAGCTGCCTGAGATAGTAGTAGTATTCCTAGTATGGTACCAGTTGTGTTTCCACCGTCCTGCGTGACTCGTGGGATACGACTTAGTGTGTATCATTCCGGAAGTGTAGAAAAATAATGTATAGGAGTTGGAATGCTTCCGATGAGATGTAACGCCTTTCCTTATAGTTGTACTCCGTCAGGCTTGTACTAAACTATGAATGGTGTGTATGACCGTTGGTATATATATATATGGCAGTTTATATTACCATGTCATACGGATAAACATCTTTGCATTCCATACTGTCCATTACCTTCCGCACTTCCTTGTTAAATTCTGCCATCCTGGTTTAAACCTTTGTTTTGTCTCCCAGGATGGTCAACACTCGAAATTCTCCTGCTGTTCGAGGCAGGAGAGGCCATGCAGCCGAAATGTGAATCTGCCGCAACCGCCATCTTTGGCTGAGGTGATCTTTGAAGCGAACGCAATAAGCGCGAAACTAACCGCTTATTGGGCGGATTGAACAAAACACAGCTCGCCAGCCAAGAAGCGATGGGGTTTCCCTCAATGACTTCGTCAAGCTATATCCTCCAAAATTCAAATGTCCGTCGAGCCACTCGACGCCGATGATTGGCTCCGCGATATCCACCATAAGCTGCGTCCGCCAATGTGGCTGAGGTGACAAAGTTATCTTTGCCGCCTATCATCCGGAAGGCCCTGCTAGTCTCGGTGGGAAAACTATGAGGCTATGCGTCCGCTGGACAAGTTACAACTTGGGATGAATTGATTGCCGCCTTCATGAGCACCATATTCGAAGGACTTATGGACCGCAAAGCGTGAGGAATTCTGCAGTTTCACCCAAGGCGGTGACGGTGGATGCCTACAGCCATGAATTCGGGAGGTTAGCACGTTATGCTCGAAGAAGTTTCTACCGATGCTAAGAAGCAGGCGAGGTTCCGTAAGGGACTTAGCCTGAGCTACGCCGAGATCTCCGTCTACATGAATGTACCTCTTCTCGAAGCTAGTCAATAAGGCTATCGGCGCGAGATCAGGCAGACTGATTTCGAGGCTTCACGCAAGCACATCCGTGATTCGGATCGTCATCCGCTCTGGTTCCCGAAGCGCGGGTTTGGGTCCCAAATACGGCTCTACCACCCAGTACACCCCGAGGCCATCCTTGGCGCCTCGCCCCAACCAGCCGATTTTCCACCCAAGACATATGGAGGTCCAATCGCTAATGTGGCCCCACGGCCAAATGTGATCACTTGCTTCAAATGTGGGGAGACGGGCCACTATATTCGAGAGTGTCCCCAGAACAACCCCAATCAAGCTGGAAAGACTGCTGGTCGCGGCAAGCCAGCAGGAAAGGTTCCCTATGCCAAGCCAGTTGCCACCGCTCGTGGCCATGTCAACTATGTCTCTGCTGAAGAAACCTATGAGGATCCCAACGCCGTCCTCGATGCGCTTCTTGTTAATTGCCATCCGCAAGCTGTTTTTTTGATACCGAGCATCTCATTCATTTATTTCGAGAGCTATGCTCGATTGCACAACACCACATTCTGCGACATGCCTACCTCCATGGAAATTCAAACTCCTGGTTCTAGATGGCAAACTTCTAGAATAAGTCATGGAAATGAGATTCTTGTCGTGATTAGTCTTTCTTGCGTCCCTAATAGCTCTCAAGTCCTCGGACATAAACATCATCTTGGGTATGGACTGGATGTCAGCCCATTATGCTAAAATTGATTGCTCTACTAGAACTGTTCAACTTACCCATCCTTGGGCAAAACGGTGGATGTTTTAACCCGAGTGTCTAAGCGTCGACTTTACTCTTTAAATGCCAACCCTCTTCCGGACCTCGAAGATATCCCGTAGTCCGTGATTTCCCGGATGTCTTTCGGAGGAACTGCCAGTGTTCCACAGCGGGGATGTCGAGTTCGTGATAGATCTTATTCCGGAACCGTCCCAATCTCTAGAAGACCTTATAAGATGGCACCCCTAGAACTAGCTGAACTTAAGAAACAACTCGATGAGTCCTTGCAAAAGGGTTTCATCCGTCCTAGTTCATCTCCATGGGCTTGCCCGTCCTCTTCGTCAAGAAGAAGGATGGTACGGATCGGATGGTTGTAGATTACCGACTGTCAATTTGGTCACCATCAAGAACAAGTATCCGCTCCCGGGATCAACGACACTGTATGATCAGCTCGCTGGATCCTCGATCTTCTCCAAGATGGATTTGAGGTTGGGCTACCATCAAATCAAAATCAAGAACGGGACATACCTAAAGCGGCCTTTGTCACTCGTTATGGCCAATCTGAGTACACCGTCATGTCCTTCGGTTTAACCAATGCTCCAGCCACCTTCTCTCGGTTAATGAACTCAATCTTCATGGAGTATTTGGATAAATTCGTCGTGGTATACCTCGATGATATACTCATCTACTCCAAGAATGAGGAAGAACATGCCGAACATCTAAGGCTAGTATTGATGAAACTTCGAGAGCACCGCCTTTATGCCAAATTCTCTAAATGTGAATTCTGGTTACCAGAAGTGACCTATCTAGGACATGTAATCTCTGGTAAGGGTATTGCTGTCAATCCCGAGCGAGTTCAAGCTGTCCTTGACTGGACTCCACCTGAATCGGTCAAGCAAGTTCGGAGTTTCCTCGGTTTAGCGAGCTATTGCCGCCGCTTCGTCGAGAATTTCTCTAAAGTTGCTAAACCTCTAACCGAACTCCTCAAGAAAGATAAGAAGTTCGAATGGACGCCACAGTGCGAGGTCAGCTTTCAGGAACTGAAAAGACGCCTGACATCTGCTCCCGTACTTGTTCCACCAGATTTCTCTAAGGACTTTATTATCTATTGCGACGCCTCGCGACAAGGACTAGGTTGCATACTCATGCAAGATCGTCATGTGATTGCCTACGCTTCTCGACAGTTGCGTCCACATGAGGATAACTATCCCACACACGATCTAGAGCTTGCGGTAGTGGTTCATGCACTCAAAACCTGGCGACATTACCTTTTAGGTAATCGTTGCGAAATCTACACCGATCACCAAAGTCTGAAATATATCTTCACCCAACCGGATTTGAATCTCAGGCAAAGACGTTGGGTCGAGTTGATTACAGATTTCGACTTAGGAATATCCTACACCCGTGCAAAGCCAATGTCATGGCTGGACGACTAAGTCGTAAATCTTATTGTAACAATTTGATGTTACAACAAAGTCAACCAATTCTCCACGAGGAATTTCGTAAGCTTAATCTTCACATTGTTCCTCGAGATTCCTTTCCACCACGGTGGCGAAACCTGACCTCACGGATCGAATCATAGCTGCTCAGCGGTATGATAGAGGATATCTCGGATCAAGGAGAACATTGCTAGCGGAGCTGCTAAATGTTTCTCCATAGATGAACAGTGTTGTCTTCTTGAAAACCGCTTAGTGGTTCCCAAGAAACAACAGCTACGACAATTGATCCTTAAAGAAGCTCATGACTCTCCTCTCACCATTCATCCTGGTAGTACTAAAATGTATCAAGATCTCGCCAGAGGTTTTGGTGGACTAGGATGAAGAGAGAAATCGCTCAATACATTGCTAATCTGCGGCGTTTGTCGTCGAGTTAAGCAGAGCATCAACGGCCTCTGGTACCCTTCAACCTTTGGAAATTCCTGAATGGAAATGGGATAAAATCGGTATGGATTTCATTACCGGGTTTCCCAGGACCAAGAGAGGGAATAACGCTATCTTCGTCGTTGTTGATCGTCTTACCAAAGTAGCCCACTTCCTACCTGTCCGTGAGAGTATAACCGCTAGCCAGCTAGCTGATTTGTACATCTCCCGGATAGTGTCTCTTCATGGTGTTCCATCAGAGATTAAGTCCGACCGTGGGAGTCTCTTCACCTCTCGATTTTGGGAAAGTTTCCAAAACGCTATGGGAACTCGTCTCTCTTTTAGCACCGCTTTCCATCCCCAATCAACTGGTCAAGTAGAACGAGTCAATCAAATCCTAGAGGATATGCTTCGAGCTTCTGTCATCTCTTTCGGCATGAATTGGGAGAAATGCCTTCCATTCGCCGAGTTCGCTTATAACAACAGTTATCAAGCGATCAGGCAAAGCCCTTTCGAAGTTCTTTATGGGCGAAAATGTCGAGCGCCTCTTAACTGGTCGAAACGGGAGAGACAACTCTTTGGCCCGGATATGATCCAGAAGCGAAGAGCAAGTTCGCGTTTTTCGTGAAATTTGAAACAGCCCAATCTCGTCGGAAGAGCCAATATGACCGCAAGCATAAACCTATGGCTTATGAAATTGGCGAGAAGGCTTACCTTGGGTTACTCCTTTAAAGGAACCCATCGATTGGTATCAAGGGCAAGTTGGCTCCTCGTTACATTGGACCCTTTCGCATTCTTGCCAAGCGAGGGAAGTTGCCTACCAATTGGAACTACCTCCGCATCTTTCCAAGGTCCATGATGTCTTCCACGTTTCCCAACTCAGCGTTGCTTCTCGGATCCTATCCGTGGAGTGGACCACTAAACGCTTGATCTCCAAGATAACCTCACCTATCGAGAGTACCCGTTCAGTATCCTCGATCAAACCGAGCGTACCACTCGACGCCGGAATATCAAGTTTCTAAAGGTTCAATGGTCAAACCATTCCGAGCAAGAAGCAACTTGGGAAAGGGAGGATCGTCTTCGACTTGAGTACCCCACCTTTTACAGCAGATCCTAAATCTCGGGACGAGATTCTTTTGAGTGGGGTGAGTTGTCACATCCCAGATATACCATGCATTAGGGTGTGCATCATGTTTAAATCTCATCTGAATTTGAAATGGGAAGGCAGAAACCCCGAACACCCCCCTTTTAAAATAACTAGGGTTTACTAAAATTTATTTCAATGAATCCGAAATGCCCTTCAAAATGCTCATCCTCTTTGTTTGGGTTTAGGATCCATGTCAAAGAAGGTGGAACATTTTCTAGGTCACCTAAGGGTTCTAACTTTAATTCACAAGTTTTTGAAAAGAGCATTTTAAATTATGAAAAATATTTTAAGTGTTCAAAAAATTGTCAAACTAAAATGTTTCATGTTGGAAATATTCCAACATGTGACCAGGAGCATTTTGGTAATTTTTGAAACAATTTTGGTATTTTTAAAAACCCTAAACAGAATTGCAGAAATAGAAAAGACTAAAAAAGAGGAATCTCTTACTGTCGCCAATGACCGCCCACCCGCAGCCCAGCCCAAAGCCTGGCCAACAGCTGCTTGGCTCGGCTTGAGCAGCGAGCTAATGGCCCGGCGGCGAGCGCAGGGCGCGCCACGCAGCTGGCCGCCGCCTGCCTCATCCTCGCCGCCTCGCCGCTGGGCGACCCACGCGTCGTCACCCGACCTCCCAGACACCTCACTTCCCCCTCTCTCTCTCTCGCTCGCCCCGACCTGGCCGACGCCATCGCCGACGCCGCCACCGTCGCCGTGCTCCCCGCCGCTCATACCCCTCCCGCCATGTCAGCAGCTCCGCGCACCCGTTACCCCTAGCCAGCTAGTTCCCTCGCTCCAAAACACCCGAGGCCACTACTCCGACCTCGCCCGAGCTCAAGGGCACGGAGATCCCCATCGTCGCCGCCGCCCGCATCAGTCCACCCCGACCCGGCGAAGCTCCCCGCAGTTCACCGTGAGCCTAGCTACCCCTCCATCCTCTCCGTTCTCTTCTTCTTGCACCACAGCGAGCACTCGATGATCGCCTGAACCCACCGCCGCGGGACTCGTCGCCGACGAGCCTCCGGCCACCTAATGGCCACGCCACTATGCCCATCGCACTCACCACGCCCTCACAGGCCTAACCGTGCACTCCCTGCGCCTCGCCGGGCCCTCTAACCCCAAACCCGTCAGTGGCCGAGCCCCGGTCGCCGCCCGACTCGTCGCCGGCGCCCATTCCGGCCACCCCTAACCCTACCGACTCCACCACTAACCGCGGCTCACCTCCAGCATCACGTAGGTGCTCCCCGCGCTCCATTTGGAGCCCGGAAAGTGCAAAAGCACTTGCTCCGCCGCGTCTGGCCTCGCCGGCGGCTAGACGCCGGTGAGTTGACCCCGTCCGTGGGCCCTGTTGACCCTCTGGGCCAATGACAGGTGGACCCCTCCGGTTAAACTAATTAGGATTAGTTCTAACTAAAACTAATTAGTTAAATCAACTCTGACATGCGGGTCCCACTGGTCAGTTTGACCTGGACGACCCCGTTGACCCCCTGACGTCATGCTGACCTCATGCTGACGCATTAATTCAAATTCTGGAATTATTTTTATATAATAAAATCCAGAATATAATTCAAATTTCAAATGCTTATAACTTTTATTCTATAACTCCAAATGCAAAGATTTATATATGAAAATTTATCAGAAAAATACACTCTATCCATTGGTACAGGTTTCATGCATGTTAAAACAAGTTAACTATGCTGAATCACCAGATTAAGATTTTGCACCATTAGGACTAACTCACATGATCTATCATTTGAACCTTTGGTTCAAATGAGATCATCCCCTGTCCCTTCAACTTGCATTAGGCCAACACACATTCATCCTGCCATGTCATAGCATGCATCATATTGTTGCATATTGGTTGTATGTTTATTTTAGTGTGTTTTCATGATAGGTTCTGCCTCGAAGATAACCTCGATTACCCACACAAGGGCAGTTCTCTACCCAGTTCCATCAGCAAGCAATTCATTGATCATTCGATACAAACCCATGTTCTCGCTTCGCTCTCATTTTACTGCATTAAGACAACGCGATTCAACTGTTGTGTGCTGCGGTAGTTGAACCCACTTCCTTTGCATGACTGTCATTGCCACAAGATAACTAGATGAAACCCACTAGTATGTGTAGGAGTTGATTGAGCCATGTTTGTGATTCCTACCATGCTATGCTTGCTATGCTTAGAGTTGTGTCAGTCGGCTCATCGGGATGATGAGCTGGAGTGAAAGGTTGTGTTGGTTCGAGAATGTAAGTGTTGAACACGATTTGGTAAAGGTATCGATGAGAGGCCATGTAGGAGTACATGGTGGGTTGTTTCATTGAGGCCGAACTTAAGAACTGAGATCTGTGTTTGTGATCCATGAACTAGCTACTACCACACATTGGGATCCTTAATTGACCCTCTCGGCTTCTTAACCACCCCTGTTCATAGTCCGGAGTTGCAAGTAGTTTACGGTGTTTGTAGCATCTTTGGGGCACGCATAGCGCTGACCTTAGGGGTGGGTTGTGTTGCGGTAGGCACCGTGGTTGATGTACCGAAAGTGCCCGTTTGGTATCTCGGGAGCCCTGCACACATCGTTCGGGGCTGTATGGGAAACCTCGGCGGACTCCTGCGGATGGAACCCGAATAGGCGATAACTGGACTAGGGACTTGAGTGTTTAGGTAGGCTGTGGCCGACACCCACGTTGGGCTTCCGCTTGAAGGTTGCGAGTACATGTCGTGTACGCAGCGATAAGTGGTGGGCGTGTGTGAAGAAGTATACCCTGCAGGGTTAAATATGATCTATTGAATAGCCGTGTCCACGGAGAAGGACTTCGGGTTACCTATATCGGTTCATAGACAAGTAAATGGATACTACTAAAAGCCTCAAGATAAGGGTGAGTATCGTGGATGGCCCTCTCGGGGATGACGAGAGAGGATCCACGGTGGAGTATTGTCATGGTGTTTAGTGGACTCGTATGCGACAAAATGCTTTACAAAGTGTGTCACGTGGGATAGCTTAGCCAAGAGTCAAAGCTGGCTTGCTGCATTTAACTCCACCTCCTTCTTGAGAATATGCATGTATGATAGGATTACGTGGTAAGACTTTTGAGTACTTTTGTACTCATGTTTGTAATCAATATTTTTCAGAGGACTATACTACCCCTCCGACGGATTCTATGTAGATGTTGACTTGACGAGTAAGCTAGCCACCCGGTGGCGATCTAAGACTTGTGAAGGGCCGTTGTAGATAGAAAGGCTCCAACAAGCTTTCTTTCTTTCTAGAGTCGTACTCGGACTACTTTGCTTCCGCATGTGCTTGTATGATTGTATGACTTGAGTGTTGGGTCATGTGACCCTACCTGTATGACTATGTTATGTATGGCTCCTCGGAGCCTCTTAAATAAAGTACTTGAGTTGTAGAGTTTTGTTGTGATGCCTTGTTGTATTTACTCATATCGGGCATATTGCGTGTATGATTGAAATGCTTGGTATGAGTGGGATCCGACAATCTAGTTGTTTATTCTTGGCAGCCTCTCATATGGGGAAATGTAGTCTCGTGCTTACGGCGATAGTAGTCCGCTACAGCCCGGTTCACGAGTCCTGCTAGCCCAGACTACTGCTTGGACACTTGACTGGCGGCATGTGATTCATTTCGTTCCTATATCGTCCCTTCGGGAAATGTCACGCGGTGATACTTGGAGTCTGCCTAGCCTGCTACAGCCGGGATACGGAGTCTGTTAGCCAGTGCTACAGCCCAAGTTCATCGTTGATGACCGACATGGTCGAAGTGTTTCATGTATGCCTGTCCCCATAGGTTAGTGCCGCTTTGGGTTCACGACTAGCCATGTCGGCCCGGGTTCTTTGTCATGTGGATGCTAGCGACACTATCATATACGTGAGCCAAAAGACGCAAACGGTCCCGGGCCATGGTAAGGCGACACCCGTGGGAATACCGTGCGTGAAGCCGCAAAGTGATATGAGGTGTTACCAGCTAGGTCGATGTGACTTGGAATCGGGGTCCTGACAAGGGGTTTCTTGTAAGGAACAATGTATGTACTACTAGCGACAAAAGGCGATTCTAGGTTGCGTTGTACTCCAACGAGTACTACTAGTGGTCGCGGGAGTGTATACCTCGTTTTGTGGGTTCGATCCCCGGCGAGCATACGGCTGCCTTTTAAAAAATAGTACTACTACACTTCGCTGCGAGCCAATATTTTACATGGGTAGTTTGAGTTTTGAAGTCAAATGGACGTGCGGCCCCACAATCTAGGTGCACTGGACAGCCTAGCCACGTGAACGGGTTTTCCTTCCCAGCATCCTGTGGCTCGCGTGCTCTCCCTAGCCGCACCTCGCTTGCAGCTTCCTCATCAGCTAGTAGCATATTTAAACTAGCGCCTCCCAATTAAGCCCGAGGAGCCGGAAAAGCCTGGCGGGGCATTGGGAACTAGGCAATATGGCTCTGTATGTAAAGTGCTCTACTACTACTCTGTAGCTTGTGGCGTTGCACGCATGGACTTCTCTCCATTATCGACTCTACTATAAAAGAAATTCCTCTTGACGTGTTTTTTTTCAAACGGAGGCAAAAGCTTTGCTTCACCGCATTCATAAAGAAGGAACTACTAACAAAGTTCGACGAGATCCATTACACCTCCACAAATGGAAGCGAAAAGCCTAGTCTCGTTGTATCAAATAACTCAAATGTTCTGCCCCTGCAGTAACCGTCGCTGATAAACAGGCTGCTAGTGTGTGCGTGAGAGGAGCGGCTGAGTAAGCCAGCTACATGAGAGGAGCGGCTGAATAGAGCACCGAGAGTACCCACTAGGCCACTACGCAGGTGTACTTCCCCTGCATTGATAGTACATCGATGGTTCTAGAGAACAGTAGTACCCTCCACTTCCAACTGTAGCTCCTTGGCCCTGAGATTCAAGAGCTCAAAACTGGTGCACTATACTAGACTAGACTAGAAGTACAGTACATCGCACTACTAGTTGAGAAAAGTAGTACTAGTACTGCTTTCTGATGCAATCGTACTCCTCAAATCACATAATGTACGATGTTTTTTTACACTAGTTGGCGTGTACAAAAAATGGCAAAAACATACCCAAAATTTCTTAATCCACGCCAAAAACTACTACCTAGTGCCAAAAATTTCTTACTATTGCTATTATTTATAGTATAATGCAATCCCATAACGTTCCATAATGCTAGTACTTAGTAGTAAATAATAGCCTCACCCTGTCGGATTTCGGGTTCCGGCAGACCCTCTAGGTTCGAACTCTGGGGTGCGCGCAGAGATTTCACCCCCTACCTACCTGCACCTCGCCGCCTTGCTAGGATCTAAACTACCAAAGGAACAACACAAGAGACACAAGGTTTATACTGGTTTGGGCCACCATTGTGGTGTAACACCCTACTCCAGTGTGTGATGTGGTGGATTGCCTCTTGGGCTGATGATGAACAATACAAGGAAGAACAGCCTCGCGAGGGTGAGGTGTTCTTGTGGCTAGGCTCTTGATCGGAGTGGATCAAGCTAAGATGAGGCGAGATGTCTGGATCTCTCCAAGATGTGTCCGAGACGCCTCTACCCTATGGGTGGCTAGTCCTATTTATAGGCAGAGGCCCTGGGCCTCTTCCCAAATATTGAGTGGGAAGGGCGCCAACAATTGGCCATTTTGAAGGGGAACATCGAGTACACTTATCTGACTAAAGTTGGTCCTCACTGTCAAAGGCTCTCGTGGTGGCGCTTGGCTTGGGCTCCACGATGACTTCCTTCCTACCGCCAGGCGGTCTTGGTCTTGTTGCACCAAAGCGGATGCCTTTGCTTGATGCTCTCGCCTCGCTTGCCCCTTTGCACCAAAGAGGAAATGAGGACACTCTGCTGGCTGGCGCCCGACTGGCGCCCTTGGTCGTCATGGCTTGTGTCATGGGCACCTCGTGAGGTACCCCGCCTTGATCTCTCCGCCTCCTCGCGAACCAGCCTGACGAAGCCGTGCCTGAGGAAGCTTCCTGTCGTCCGCCTCGCGAGGCTTGGCCCCTCGCGAGGGTCTTGAGCTTGTGCTGATGAAGATAGGCCGTGCTGGGCCACCCCTTAAGCCACGCCGCAGGCCGCAGGCAGGCAAGTCTGGGTACCCCCGTTCCCAGAACGCCGACAGTAGCCCCCGGGCCCAAGGCGCGCCTGGACTTGGCTGAGCAGAGAAGCGAAGAGGCAAGTCTGAGCACCCATGAGCCCTAACAGCCTCTGACCTTGGGCACCAGCGTGGCGGTTGATTGGGCGTGGGCGCCTTAGCAATCTGCGTGAATCGACAAAAAGCGGCATCTGTCTAGGCTTTGCTTCCCTTGCCTCCTCCGGTCATTGCTCGAGATCCCTTTCTTGCGCCTTTCCTTCCTGCCTCGAAATCTCCAGATCTACTTCGACCGCGTGCCCTAGCAAGACATGGCGCCTCGCTAGACCCTGGCCGGAGCTTTGTACTCACCCGCCTTGGACTCGCCGAACGTGTCGGAGAAGGGCCTTGCCCGGTGCGCCGGATGGTGGCGGCGCAAGGCAGCGACGGGGCAGCGGTGCTCAAGGCCGGCTCCGCCCTTCCCGAGGGCCCAGGGAGCACCTTCTATCCACTCTTCGTGAGCGCCATTGCTGCTGGTCTGGTGCCTCCCTTCTCTGAGTTCTTCTTTTCTGTCCTCCGCCATTACAAACTGCAAGCTCTGCACCTCCACCCCAACTCCGTTCTTCTCCTGGTGATCTTCGCCAACTATTGTGAGGCTCATGTCGGGGTGCAGCCCTCAGTGGCCTTGCTGCGCCACTACTTCTACCTCCGGACCTCTCGCGGGCCCATCTTCGCGTGCGCGAGCTTTGTCGCGTATGTCAGCTCCAACGCCATCTCGAAGGCCGGGAAGAGGATTAAAGGCTTCAGGAGCAAGTGGGTCATGGTAGATGCTGGGCGCATCCACCCTCGGCTGATTCTGCCCACGGAACAGCCCACGACCTCCGACGATTGGTCTCGCCTTGAACTTCGTGGATCCCAGCCAAGCCGTCTTGGAGAAGATGGGACGCGACCTGTGGCGGGGAACATGGCGGCGGCTGATCCAGGCGTCGCTCTGAGGAGTTCTGGAGCACCAGGTGGCCCCGCTTCGTCGAGATTCGTGTCGCTGTGGAGGCCCTTGCCTGGCCTATGAGTCTTAACCGACGAAGATCTGGCGCGGTCCTCAAATCATTGGTCGGGGAGGCGTGGCGAGGTGGAGGGCGCCCTGTACCCTGTTCGCCGAGATGATTGGGAGCGGCGGTGGACTCCATGCTGTCTTCGATGGGGACAGGCCCATGCCATGGAGGTTCCCGAGGACCCGCTGCCTGGCGATGGTGAGCGTGTCCTCCGCGACTCCAGTGAACAGGAGGAAGAGGAGGAGGCGGGAAGAGGGGCTGACTCGAGGCGACCGACGGGAGTCAGGCGCCCCTCTCCGGCGCAGGTCGCGCTCTCCGCCTCTCGCCCGGCGGCAACGAGGATGGCGGCAGCGGGCGGCGAGAGCTACCTGATCCCGAAGAAGGACAGGACTGGGCTGGTCCCAGCAGGTCTGCCTCGGCCGAGGCGATCCGAGACGTGCCTCCTGCTCCCGGGCCTCTTGATGCTGATCCCTGCAGCCGGCTCTCGGGCTTCAAGTATGGCCGAAGGTTGCTCGAGCTCGCGAGCGACGACCAATAAGTGCTTGATCCTTGTTTTATTCCTTGCTTTGTCGCTGAGGCATGATATTTGTATCTCTTGGCTAGGCCGGCGACTGCGGCGAAGAAGCTGAAGGAGCTCCCGAGGCTTTGTCTGGGGCAGCGCCTCCGCCCGCGAAAGAAGGTGACGACAAGACACGGGCCTCTCCTGCCCGGTCATCCTCGCGAGGCTTGGCGGAGCTACCTGGGGCGAGCTCAGCCCCCTTGGCCCAAGCGACTCCTGAGGTATCCTTACCTGATGCCACCGCCGCAGCTACTGGGGCGCAGCAGGTCCCACCTCAGGATGTTGTGGTTATGCTGCCGTCCTCTCCTCCTACTCAACCAACTGTTGTTTCTTCGACTCCTCCCACTGTCCTGGATCGTGCTGCTGCTGAATTGGACCGGCTGCGGCAAGATCTTCTGGGCGCCGACCCTTGCTTGGTGGCCGGGCGCTTGGAGCTGGCCTCTGGCTGGGTTCGCTCTGACGCTTCGATTCGAGCGGCGCTGGTTCAGGCCTCGACGGCTTGCGACGAGGAGAAGCAGGCCGTCCTTGGGGTGAAGGCTGCTCGCGACGCCGCCTTGGGGAAGGTAGCCGATGTCCAAGGTCGCTGCGAGGTGCTGGAGAGCGAGCTGCAGGGCCTGCGTGACCAGCTTGCCAAGGAGGCCCGCATTCGCCAAGAGAAGGAGGAAGACATGAAGGCTCGCGAGGCGGCCGTCAAGGACCGGGACGCCAAGCTTAACAAGCGCCGTGACTGCCTGGGTGCGTTGGAGCAGGAGTTGGAGGCGAAGAGGGTCGAGCTGGACGGCAAGGCGCGGGTCCTCGCCAAGGACCGCGTGGCCTTCGCGGAGATGGAGGTGAAGGCTCGCACCTTGCTGAGGTCGCTTTATGACAGCGGCCTAGAAAGCCCGCTGGCCGGCGCCGAGGACAGCCCTGCCAAGTTGCTTCCCTTCCTGATCTACGCCCTTGAAGATGTCACCCTTGGCCTTGGCCCCACGGCTGAGGCCGAGGCGCGTGTCTGTCTTTCGTGGCTCGGCGCGGCCCCACGACGTCTACCTTCGCGATCGGCGTCGACCTCGACACCCTCTTGGAGCGTGGCGGCAAGCTTGCGCTGCCGCTGCCGAGGCCGTGAAGGGTCGGCGGAGGCTCTCTTTGGCGGTTCGGGCCTTCAGCACCAAGCGAAGCGGCGCTGCGGTCTGAGCTTCACAAGGCGAACCCGCTCAGCGCAGCTCCGTCGTCGACAAGTGACTCCTTTGTGGCTCCTGTTCTGCATTCAGCTCCTGCAACATGTATCATGCCTCGGGGAGGCGTTTAAACTTGGGTTTGGTGTTGTGACATCAGTTATGGACTATAATATTTGCTTTTGTATTCCTTGAGATTTGCGCTTTTCCTTCCTACTTGCTTATGTTCTACGCCGGCAGAGCCCGGCCCCGCGCATACCTCAGCCGCCGTTAGCCCCGACCGGAAACCAGGATGGGACCAAGGAGTGAGGGGCTACGTGACAAGTTAGGCTCCTGAGCCGCGATGCTCAGGAGTCCCCCTTGACGCACGAACAGCAAGTAGGGAGGTGAGATGCATGGGTGGATTTACCGTTCTACATCGGCAAAGCCCGGCCCCGCGCATACCTCAACCGCCATTAGCCTTTCGGAACTAAGGGGTGAGGGGCTACGTGACCAGTTAGGCTCCTGAGTCGTGATGCTCAGGAGTCCCCCTTGACGTTCAAATGGCCTTCGTACCTTGGCTCCGCTTGGGGAGAGACGTGCGACGAACAAGGCCCGAGGGGCCTGGCTGGGTGGCGTGCGTCTAGGCGTGACCCAGGCGTAGCCCCCGTGCCCAGCCCCCTCTCGAGGCACTCCCGAGGGGAGGCGTTGCGATGAGGCCAGACATTGAGCTCTGGGCTCCCTGAGGTTGATGCGGCCGGGGGCCACCCTCAGTTGTTTATCACCAGCGCGGAGCATAGCGCTTCCGTATGTGTACGGGCATAGCCGCTCCTCGGTGGTGTCGTCAGCCAGCGGAGCATGGTGCTTCCATGCGTGCGTGGGAGGGCTCCCCTCGGGAGAGCCCAGGCGTGTACAACCCATACGACATGTGGCTGGCACGGTAGGGCCTGACGAGGTGTATCTGGGCACCCGTGAGCCAGCACGGGACTCACGGGGCCCTACCTCAGGGCGGGTTGCGCCTGGCACTGTGCCTTAACTTGTGATGTGTTCCTGCAGATTTGGTTAGATGCCGACGCTCTACATCCTCGGGTCCCGGCCCTCGAGCGGGTCTCAGCCGTCGCTGGTAAGCCAGGTCGCGATGTCGTGGTCAAAGCCAGAGGGTGAGGGCTGGAGAGCCAGTAGGAGCCCGTGAGTCGCGATGCTCAGGTACCCCCCCTTTAACATGCAAGCGGCCAACATGAAGGAAGAAGGGGTGCCGCATACGGGTATCAAATAACAATCATGATTGGTCGAACGCATGACCCGAAATAAACGCAAGAGAGGTACATGCCGCTGGGTCTGGCCTGAGCGACTTGGGGATGATACAACCCGAGGGGCGCCCCCAACCAGGTAAGCTAGGAACATGAAGTAAAAGGGATACATGCCGCTGGGACGTACCCACGCGGCCTGGGAATGATGCAGCCCTGGGGGGGCGCTCCCAGCTGAAAATGAAACTTGAAGGATGTCACCTGATAACGTTGAAGACGAAGGGATGCTGAAGTAGCGGACGTCATGGGCTGCGAAGCCAATCCTCATGAGCCCCAGGCCCGAGAGCCTCGGGAGGCTCAGAGGCGCTAGTGGCTCCTCGCGGACCATCTCCATCTCCGCGGGACTGCGGGCGCCTGGCCTCTTGAGCCTCGAGGATGCTCCTCATGAGGCGCTGGCGCGTGGCGGCCGCGTTCGGCATGTCGTAGGGCATGCGAACGTAGCTGTGGGGCGGACCTTCGCAGCGCCCCACGCGTGAGGGCCAGAAGCGCTCCTGAGAGGTGGCTCAGTTGAGCCCTGGTATGTCGATGCAGACGCGCAGCCCACCATCCCCGCCTGGATGGGGAGCTACGGCGGGTAAGCGGCGGCTGCCACTCATGACTCTTGACTCCTGCAGCTCTTGAATGATCTGGTGGCGAACTCACGAGGGTTTGGCCCTCCTTGCCTTGCTCCTTCACGAGGGAAGCGTGCTCAAACACGCCTCCGGTGGTGCCCAAGCGCCTCCTCGTGACCTTAGCAAGGTCGGTGGCCCTCTAGGAGAGAGCCCCCGAGCCTTTCTTGAGGAGGGCGCCGGGCGCGCCTTCCTATTCGACAGAAGGAGGTGCCCCCTGAATAGGCGCGGACCCTGAGGGGCCTGCCTCCCGAGGGGTCGGGCCTGGCGATGTCTTCTTCTTGGGAGCAGTCTCGGGGCCTCCGCTCCTGCGATCTGGGTCTCAAGCGGCTTGAAAAGCTTCGCTCGGGGAGCATACGCGTCTCTCTCTTCACAAGGCACCGTGATGACTCCGCTGCTTCCCGGCATCTTGAGGGCGTTGTAGCCGTGATGAGTCAAGGCCATGAACTTGGCGAGCTGGGTACCGAGGATGGCATTGTATGGCGGCGAATGTGGGCGACATCGAAGTCGATGAGCTCGGTCTTGATAGTTGTCGCGCGCCCGAAGGTGACGGGGAGGCAGACCTGCCCAATCGGAACCGTGGAGCCATCGGTGACTCGGAGAAAGGCTTGGTTGGCTGAAGCTGATTGTAAGGCACTTGGAGATTATTGAATGTCTCTGGACGGGACATTGAGCCTGCTCCGCCATCGATGAGGGTTACGGTGACTTGCGTTCGCGATGATTGGGGAACAAAGCATCGGGAGGACTCCGGTTGTGGCGCGACTTGAGCTGATCCAGAGCTGAGCGTGATGGCGCACGCTGACCACGAGAGGCGCGTGGCTCCGAGCTTGGGGAGGACTGCATTCACTTCGTGGGCGAACTGCTTGAAGATGCGTTGAGAGGCTGGGGCTTGAGCTCCGCCCAGGATGCAAGCGATCGTGCGCGGCTCCTAGAAGCCCCCAGCCCCCTCGTCCTGATGATGCTCCTCATTTCTCCTTGGCTGCGGCGGCAGAGGAGGGAGGCCTGCGTTTCCTTGTGGGCGATCCTCGCCAGGCTGATCCCTCCAGCCTCCCTCCCGAGGCTGATCCTGCCAGCGATCCTCGCGAGGTCGGTCACGCCACCCTTGGCGAGGGCCACGGTCTTCCCAGCGTCCTGCATTTCTTCCTCCTCCTCGGCCGTAGCCTCGATCGCTGCGGTCGGGGCGTCGACCGATCCTCCCTTCTCGCACGGCTCAGAGCTCTTGACATTCGTTGGTGTTGTGGGTGTGGAGGTCGTGGTACACACAGTACCGGCTGCCCTTGGAAGACTCGGGCTGATCTCTGCCTCGCTTGGTGTGCGGTTGCGCATGAGCACAGCAGCCCCCTTGCGCTTCACGTCCTTGGCCTTGGGCTTCTTCTCTTCTGGATCTGCGGCTGGCAGCTCGAGGAGGGAAAGGCGTCCTTCCTCAGCCCTGGCGCACTTGGTCGCCAAGTTGAACAGCTCCAAGGATGTACACAGATCTTCATGCATCGCCAGCTCCTCCTTCATCTTGACGTCACGCACACCGTCGGAGAAGGCTGAGATGATGGCCTCATCGGTCACCTTGGGAATCTTGAGGCGTGCGTTGTTGAAGCGCTGGATGTATTTCTGCAGGGTCTCCCCTGGCTGCTGCTTGATGCGGCGCATGTCGCTCACGGCAGGAGGCCGGTCGCGAGTACCTTGGAAGTTGGCGATGAAGCGGGTGCGCATCTCATCCCAGGAGGAGATCGTGCCAGGAGCCAGGTTCAGGAGCCAGGTGCGGGCTCCGTCCTTGAGTGGCATGTGAAACCAGTTCGCCATGACCTTCTCGTCCCCGTTGGCGGCTTCGATGCCCAGCTCTTAGAGCTGGAGGAACTCCGCGGGGTCGGCCGTGCCGTCGTAGCGAGGAGGCAGGTCTGGCTTGAACTTGCTGGGCCACGCGACGCTGTGCAGCTCGGTGGTGAAGGCGCGGCAACCTGCTGTGGCCACGGGAGGCCTTTGGTGACGAAGAGCCTGGTCTTGCGGGTCCCCATGCGCTGCCGCTGGAAGCAACGCGGGGTCTTGGCGTGCTGGAGTAGGAGCGTGGTCGTGACGAGCCGGTGCAGGGAGCACTCGGGCAGCTTATTAGGGGCGAGGGACCTCTTGACAGCTCTGCTCTTGCTGCGCTGGCGCCGGACGGAGTGGACTCCGCCCAGGGGCCACGCGCCTTGGGGCCAAGGCACCTTCTTGAGGGGAGGGCTGGCGCCCGAGCTTCATCGCCAGCGAGGGCGGGCTTGAGGCAGCGAGAAGGGCGGCGCGGGGGAGCCCCTTGCGGCGCGGACGAGCTCGGCGACGCGGTCGAGCCACTCTTCGTAGACGTCGTCGACAGGGCGGTAGCGCAGGAGCTCGTTTGCAGCGACGAGCGCAGCTCGAGCCTCCATGGGCGCGCGGAGCGCGCGAGACGAAGAACCAGCTGGGGCGAGTGAAGGAGTGGCGGTGCGGCCGTCTCGCCTCACGGACGGATGCTGGGACGATGCTTGCTGCTCATTCCCCGTTGGGCCGATCGCGGTGTTCACGGTGGCGGCGGAACGGCGAAGGCGGCCGCCGGCGGGGCCGTCCGGCGGCAGTGAGTAGCGAGAGCGGCTCGGCGCTTCGGCGCGGGCCGACAGCGTCTTACATGGATGCGATGGTCGGTGAAGAATAGGGCGACGGAAGACGAATTCCGGCGCACCCCTACCTGGCGCGCCAAATGTCGGATTTCGGGTTCCGGCAGACCCTCTAGGTTCGAACTCTGGGGTGCGCGCGGAGATTTCACCCCCTACCTACCTGCATCTCGCCGCCTCGCTAGGATCTAAACTACCAAAGGAACAACACAAGAGACACAAGGTTTATACTGGTTCGGGCCACCATTGTGGTGTAACACCCTACTCCAGTGTGTGGTGTGGTGGATTGCCTCTTAGGCTGATGATGAACAATACAAGGAAGAACAGCCTCGCGAGGGTGAGGTGTTCTTGTGGCTAGGCTCTCGATCGGAGTGGATCAAGCTAAGATGAGGCGAGATGTCTGGATCTCTCCAAGATGTGTCCGAGATGCCTCTACCCTGCGGGTGGCTAGTCCTATTTATAGGCAGAGGCCCTGGGCCTCTTCCCAAATATTGAGCGGGAAGGGCGCCAACAATTGGCCATTTTGAAGGGGAACATCTAGTACACTTATCCTGACTAAAGTTGGTCCTCGCCTGTCAAAGGCTCTGGCGATGATGCCGGCTTGGGCTCCATGATGACTTCCTTCCTGCCGTTGCGACGGTCTTGGTCTTGTTGCACCAAAACGGATGCCTTTGCTTGATGCTCTCGCCTGCGCTTGCCCCCTTTCCGCCAAAGAGGAAATGAGGACACTGCGCGGCCTGGCGCCCGCCTGGTGCCCTTGGTCGTCATGGCTTGCGTCATGGGCACCTTGTGAGGTACCCCGCCTTGATCTCTCCGCCTCCTCGCGAACCAGCCTGACGAGGTCGTGCCTGAGGAAGCTTCCTGTCATCCGCCCCGCGAGGCTTGGCCCCTCGCGAGGGTCTTGAGCTTGTGCTGATGAAGATGGGCCGTGCTGGGCCACCCCTTGAGCCACGCCGCAGGCCGCAGGCAGGCAAGTCTGGGTACCCCCGTTCTCAGAACGCCGACTGAAAAGTGCAACTATCCCTAGGTGGTTTTGGTAATTCATAACAACATATAGCTCATTGAGCTAATGCTATTCCAAGATGAACATTTCAGGAAAGCTCAATGAATGGCATGGCATGGATGATGAAAGTGGATCCCTCAAAATGCTAATGACAAAGGATTGGCTCAAGCTCAAAAGCTCAAGACTCTTCATTTTATATTTTAGTGATTCAAGATCACATTGAGTCTAGGAAAATCGGTTCTACCGATAGGGATCTCGGTCTCACCGAGATGGGATTGTAATCTCTCTGTTTCCTTTTCGTAACTTTTCGGTCTCACCGAGATGGGATTGTAATCTCTCTGTTTCCTTTTCGTAACTTTTCGGTCTCACCGAAAGAACGGATCGGTCGCACCGAGATTGCAATGTGAACTCTCTGTTTCCCTTTTGTAACATTTCGGTCTCACCGAAAAGAGCAAATCGGTCCCACCGAGTTTACCTGACCAACTCTCTGGTTAGCTAATTACCAAAATCGGTCTCACCGAGTTTGTATGTCGGTCTCACCGAGATTACGTTATGCCTAACCCTAACCATATCGGTCCTACCGAGATGCATGTCGATCCACGAAAACCCTAACGGTCACTAGGTTTACTAAAATCGGTCGACCGAGTTTGTTGATTCGGTCCCACGAGATTGGTAAATTGTGTGTAACAGTTAGATTTTGTGTGGAGGCTATATATACCCTCCACCTCCTCTTCATTCATGGAGAGAGCCATCGAACAAACCTACACTTCCAACTTACCATTTCGAGAGAGAACCACCTACTCATGTGTTGAGGCCAAGATATTCCATTCCTACCATATGAATCTTGATCTCTAGCCTTCCCCAAGTTGCTTTCCACTCAAATCTTCTTTCCACCAGATTCAAATCCTATGAGAGAGAGTTGAGTGTTGGGGAAACTATCATTTGAAGCACAAGAGCAAGGAGTTCATCATCAACACACCATTTGTTACTTCTTGGAGAGTGGTGTCTCCTAGATTGGCTAGGTGTCACTTGGGAGCCTCCGACAAGATTGTGGAGTTGAACCAAGGAGTTTGTAAGGGCAAGGAGATCGCCTACTTCGTGAAGATCTACCACTAGTGAGGCAAGTCCTTCATGGGCGACGGCCATGGTGGGATAGACAAGGTTGCTACTTCATGGACCCTTCGTGGGTGGAGTCCTCCGTGGACTCGCGCAACCGTTAGCCTTCGTTGGTTGAAGTCTCCATCAACGTGGAGGTACGATAGCACCACCTATCGGAACCACGCCAAAAACATCCGTGTCTCCAATTGCGTTTGAATCCTCCAAACCCTTCCCTTTACTTTCTTGCAAGTTGCATGCTTTAATTTCCGTTGCTCATATACTCTTTGCATGCTTGCTTGAATTGTGTGATGATTGCTTGACTTGTCCTAAGATAGCTAAAATCTGCCAAACTCTAAAACTGGGAAAAGGCTAAGTTTTTAATTGGTCAAGTAGTCTAATCACCCCCCCCCCCTCTAGACATACTTCAAGGTCCTACAAGTGTTATCAGAGCATTGGTCTCCATTTGCTTTGATTTCCATAGCTTTTGGTGGTCATAGCCTTGGTTTCACAACCTAGGAGAGTATGGCGTCTAGCGAGGGAAATTATCACCGTAGAGGACCTTACTTTGATGGTACAAATTTTGCTAGTTGGAAGCATAAAATGAAAATGCATATTCTCGGACATAACCCCGCTGTTTGGGCAATTATTTCTATTGGCTTGCAAGGTGAATTCTTTGATGGGAGAGAGCCGAACCGTGAAGCTAATGCGGAAGAATTGAAGATGTTGCAATACAACGCTCAAGCTTGTGATATCATCTTCAACGGATTCTACCCCGAAGAATTCAACAAAATCAGCCGTCTTGAGAATGGAAAGGAAATTTGGGATACTTTGATTGATATGCATGAAGGTACCGAGTCCGTCAAGGAATCCAAGTTGGATGTGCTCCAAAGTCAGCTTGACAAGTTCAAAATGAAGGGTGGTGAAGGTGTCGCTGAAATGTACTCTAGGCTTGCACTTATCACAAATGAAATTGCCGGCTTAGGGAGTGAAGAGATGACCGACAGATTCATCATCAAGAAGATCCTAAGAGCATTGGATGGAAAGTATTATACCGTATGCACATTGATTCAAATGATGCCAAACTACAAAGATCTCAAACCAACGGAAGTCATTGGAAGAATTGTTTCTCATGAGATGTCACTTAAGGATAAGAAGGAACTTCACAACAAGTCATGTGGTGCTTACAAAGCCTCAAGTGAAGCCCCCACATCATCAAGTGAGAAACAAAACTTCAATGAAGAATTGAGCTTAATGGTGAAGAACTTCAACAAATTCTACAAGAGTAGAAGCAAAGAAAGAAGCTCCAAGTCAAGGTCTTACAATGACAAAAGATCTTCTAGTCGAGAGCGAAATTGCTACAATTGTGGGAGACCCGGACACTATTTCAATGAGTGTATGGCACCATACAATAGAAGAGAAGACTCTCCAAGAAGAAGAAGTAGAAGAGAAGAATCACCACCAAGAGAGAGGAGGAGTAGAGATGATCGTTATGAACGAAGACCCTCACCGAGAAGCAAGGATTCGGAAAGGAAGGACAAGTCATCAAAGAGCTACACAAAACAAAGACATCAAGCTCATGTTGGTGAATGGGTATCCGGCTCCGACTCCGACCATCACTCCGAGAGAAGCTACCACTCCGACTCGAATATACTCAAGATGAAGGTGTTGCGGTCTAGCACTTGTGTCAACCAACTCCTCGACATATTTGAATCACCAAATGAAGGAATTGGTAGATGCTTCATGGCCAAAGGTCCTAAGGTAACACACCCCGAGTATATTGATTTTCATGTTGATGAAGATGACTTGCTAGGTGATGATGATTTACTTGTTGACAACTCAAGTGATGAATACTATGATGAAACGTCAATTAATCATGCTAATCAAGTTGAAACGAATGACAATGATAAGGAGAAAATTGAGTGTCTAACTAAAGAACTAAACACTCTTAAGTTAGCTCATGAAACTATCTTTGAAGATCATCGAGAACTTTTAAGGGCTCATGAGAAGTTACGCTTTGAAAAGCTCAATCTTGAGCAAGAGCATGAGTTCTTAAAAGCAATCAATGATGATCTCCGTAGGAAAAGTTCTTCTTACATTGCCAAGCATTTACTCTTATCTACTTACATGCCTCAAGTCAAGTCTAGTAACAAGAACAGGAAAGATTCTTCTTCTAGTAGTAACGATAACAATGCTAAATCCAATATTGTTGCTTCTAGTAGTTCTGTTGATTCCACTAATGATTATCTTAGCCAAGTTACACTTGAGCAAGAAAATAGCTTATTGAAGGGAATTATAGAGAAAGGTGTATACAAGAGCCTTGCGGGAGTAAGCAATTCGAGGAATTATGCATAAGCAAGGAAGGCACCGGAAGAATCAAGGTGTTGGTTTTGAACGGAAGTTCAATGCCAATGGAGTTGAGTGGAAAGAAGATCAATACCCCAAGACGAAGTTTGTTCCTCAACAAGAGAAGTATGATCCTACTTCCTTCAAGGGAAGAAAGCACAAGATGATCTTCCACCACAAGACCACAAGGGCAAGGACAAGCTTCAAGAAGAGATTGATGCATTTGAAGAAGCACCTAAGGTCTCGGTCAAGTGGATTCCCAAGACTACATCAAGTTCTACCTCATCAAGTACAACTACAACTCCAAGGATTCCCATCAAGATGATGTGGATCCAAAAGAAGAAGAACTAGAGAGTTCTTGAGGGTGACTCCGCCAACATATTTCACTCATATCATTATGGCAAGGACAAGTGCAATCATCTTCCATATCTTGCACTAGTTCAAGGAGTCACAAACCCTCATGTTGGTAAGGCAAGGGACAAGGTAACCTAATGATTTCATGGACATCATTTTGTGTGTGCATCACTCTATGTCTATGGATATACTTGTTTGTTCCTTGTGGGACTAATCCATGTAGGAATCGAAATTGCAACTCACTCCAAAGGATTGCTCCAAAAAAATCTACATCAACATTGAGCATCCACATCTTCAACACCTACATGAAGTCATCATCGACAAAACCCAAGGTTAGTTCATCCCTCTAAGGGGGGATCTCACATCTAGGGGGAGCTTAACTCTAAGAATTGAGTCAAAGCAACTCTAATGATGTGAACACATAAATGCTTTATATAAAAGTGGTAACCCCACTTGAGCTTAAACGATGAGTATGACCTATGATCATATGTTCTCATTTGACTCCTAAGTCAATATACTCATATATAGATGACCTAGTCATCGCCAATTGTTTCATAGATGCTAGAATTGGTTGTGCATGCTTTGTCACATATTTTATTTGCCATCTTATTGTGTGAGCATGTTGGTTGCATACTTTACTCATTCGAGGACATCCACTTGTTGTTTTGATTGATTGGCTTCTTTTTCTTTGGCCAAGTGGATGGACAAGAATGCCTAAGAACCTTATCTAGCTATCTATGCTTTTCTCATCTCAAACTCTATTCATGCTACATCACAAAATTTGATCAAGTCAGATTCGAACCACTCTGTGTGAGGAGCACTCGGAGTCCCCGATTCGTCATAAACTTAAACTTCCAAAACTTCTTTGTGATTTTCGGTCTGACCGATTTCCCCATTTCGGTCTTACCGAGATCACTTAGTCGATCTAGGTTTTCAATCTCGGTGAAACCGATTTGAACTCTTCGGTCACACCGAGTTGCAATAACTGTATACAGTTTTGCATCTCGGTGCCAACGAGTTGTTCCAGTCGGTCACACCGACAGGGTCGGGCTATATATAGTCACGGGCAAAAAATTGGAAATTTCTCCGAACCTCTTCGCCCGCGCAATAGCTCGCTCTGCCTCCGTGGTCTCCGGATCGTCTCCTCATCGCCAGCCGCCCCTGTCGCTGGTATCCGCCGCCATCAACGGAAATCAAGCCCGCCGTTGCCGCCGTAGCGAGTCTCCGCCGAACTACGGTATGGACTCGATCACAGTGCTTTCCTCGTCCGATTCTCAGCACATTGTGTTCTTATTGATTCTTGCCACGATTGAAACACTCCTATCCAATCAATGCAATCCATAGAATAGTTTTGATTCAAAAATTTAGGGTTAGCTTTCCGCCGAAACCATCTCGGACCCACCGAGTTGAAAAACTCGGTCCCACCGATTTGGCTTATGCCATTGCACTAGTAAGACTCGGTCTGACCGAGAATTGCTAATCGGTGAGACCGATTTTAGGACTTTGTGAAACCCTAGCAGTCTCGGTGCCACCGAACTATGACTCGGTCCAACCAAGTTCATCAGTTTAGGTTCCAAAACTGCTTCGGTATCACCGAGTTTCAAAATCGATTGATCCGAAATGCTTTCTGTGGAAAAATAAAAACTGAATTTTTGAGTCATTCTTTTGCAAAAATCTCTGCATTTTGTGATGCTCATCCACTGTACCTCATCTATAATTCTTCACAGGTCATGAGTCGGCATGTCGGACGTGAGCCAGTCGAGAACAGGTCAGAGGAACAGGTGAACATGAGTGAGGGCACTAGTCCCTCCAGCTCTTCAGATGAAGGCAGCAGGAGCACCCCAAGCAATCTGCCTAAAGCTGCCACCAGGCAAAGGAAGAAGAAAACCTCAGATTCTGAAGATGAGGATTATAGGGCAGAAGAGGATGAAGCAACCTCCAAGAAGGTTGTGCTCAAAAAGGAGTATGGCTCAGCACATAGCTCAAAGCCTGGACTCAATAAGAAGGTTCCTGCCAAGAGGACACCAATGCCAAAGGTCAGAGCATCAACTCAAATTCCTGATAAGCCTGATCCCAAAGAGCCAGCTGCTGCTGAAGGGAAGAAAAGGAAAGAGAGGGTCAAGAAGACCACAGTCAGAGTTATTGGGAAGCCTTCCATGATGGAAGAGGAAGAAGAGATAGCTGCACCAGCACCAAAGGCACCAAAGCTAATGGGTGATGCAATAAGATCAGGGGCTGCCACATCTAAGCCCAAGGAAGCACCCAAAGCTGCCCCCAAGGCCAAGTCTGCACCAAAGAGGAATACCAGGAGTATTCCAGCTACTGAGAAGAACAAGGCCCCAGTGCCTGAGGTTGCTGAAGAAGAAGAAGATGAAGAAGGACAAGTTCTGAGGAAGCTCAAGCCCAAGATACCAAACCACAATAATGCCCATCCTATGGCTGGGGACATGAACATCAGAAAAGATTCAGGGTTGAGGCTATGGAGGTTGGCAGATCCATATGCCACAAGGAGAAGGACTGCTGTGGACTACAGGTTCCACACCAAGGAACAACAGGACTTTTATGAGACTTTTCTGCTAGATAAGAAGCCCATAGTGTGTGATATGAGGTGGGTCGACTGGACCTACATGAAATAAAATGTAGAGCACTATCCTGGAGTGCAAGACAGTTTTGTTGCTTGTGGAGTTGCAGATTTTGTTGGGCAAAAGCTCACAAACTGGAATGATGAACTTATCATGCAATTCTACTCCACAGCACACTTTTTATCCAGATGGCAGGACAGTGTGGATGTCTGAAGGTACAAGGTACCAATCAACTGTTGAGGAGTGGGCAAAGCTGATAAATGCCCCAAAGGAGAATGATGATGACCTGGATGTATATGCCAAGAAGAAAATGGGACACAATACCATGGCACATATGTAGAAGGAGATCCCAGACAAAGCCCTAGAGACTTTCTCTTTTGGATCAGTCCACTTTCTTCTGTCAGGGCTGCCTACAATCAATTGGATCCTAAGGCACACTCTATTGCCTAAGTCTGGTGACCACAACATGATCAGAGGGCATGCAATCAACATGTTGCATTTGTTTGATGTGCCTCAGAAATTCAAGGTCATGAGCCTTATAGTTGAAACCATTAAGAGGACTGCAGCAGATCATAAGAGGAGTTGTGGATATGCCCCTCAGATTCAGGAGTTGATTAACTCAAAGATGGGCACATGCAAATATCTATTGGATAAAGAACATTTTCCAATTTATCCAGACTTTGAGGATAATGAGGTTGTCATGAATGAGAATGATCCATCGTCAGTTCAAGCACAAGAGAAGAAGGAGAAGGCAAGGAAGGAGAAGGCTGCCAGGATGCCAAGTCAAGAGGAGGCATCTGAGTATTTCTTGAAGAACAAGCAGGAGCAGCTCGGATACTTAATAGCATCAACACTGAGGATTGAGAAAGGATTGGCCACCCTCACTCAAAATCAGGAGAGCTTGGAGAGAATCATAGAACAAAAGTTCTATGACTTAGATGTAATGGCGAGATTCATCTGCGGTGGAGCAACTACAAGATGACATGCAGGAGAGGAAGGGCAAAACAACAACTGATGCATTTGCCAGAGTGCCTAGAGCCCAGAGGTCATCTGCTGTGCCAGTTCCTGACACCAGAGCCACTTCATTTGCACCAGCTACAGCCTCAGTGCCACCAGCTCCAGCACCTACATCAGCTCCAGCTCCATCTACTTCAACTGAAGCTTTCGTCCTCGGCGCTATCCGGACTCCACCACCTGAAGATCAAGCCTGAGAGTTGATCTAGCATTATGCATTTTCTATGAACTTTTTGGTAACTTGTTACCAAAGGGGGAGAAAAATGTATAGATCATAGGCTTCGAGAGAGAGAGTGTTGCTTTTGTTCTCTCTTGATTTGGTGGTTTTGGTTTTCAAACTTGTTTGCTTTTGGTTGCTTGATATACTATGTTTGTGAGACATTGATGATCATATTTTTGATCATAAGCTACACTTATGCATGTTTGATGATATTATCTTATCTATCCTATGTGATCATTCACTGTGCTTGGTGATGAGTGCATGTATTCAATTCATATCATTTTGAGCGTTCCACCAAGATGTATGTGACATGGAAGAGTAACCCATGAGCCTAATTCCTTGTGCATTTGCAGTCCAAAGCAAATCATAATCTATGCACAAATTTAGGGGGAGCTCTTGCTTATCACATACTTCTCAAAGCGACGATGTTTTTCAATCTTATTATCATTTGTCGAAGCTTTGATCTATATGTTGTCATCAATTACCAAAAAGGGGGAGATTGGAAGTGCAACTATCCCTAGGTGGTTTTGGTAATTCATAACAACATATAGCTCATTGAGCTAATGCTATTCCAAGATGAACATTTTAGGAAAGCTCAATGAATGGCATGGCATGGATGATGAAAGTGGATCCCTCAAAATGCTAATGACAAAGGATTGGCTCAAGCTCAAAAGCTCAAGACTCTTCATTTTATAGTTTAGTGATTCAAGATCACATTGAGTCTATAGGAAAAGCCAATGCTATCAAGGAGGGATGAGGTGTTGCTTAATGAGCCTCTTGCTTCATGTGCTTAGTGATATGCTCCAAAACCCTCAGCTACTTTCTCACATCCACATATGACCTAAACATAAAGCCAAAATCGGTCTCACCGATTCTTCCTATCCGGCGCCACCGATTCCATATGTCATAGCTACTGCCACAAACCCTGGGCAAATCGGTTCTACCGATAGGGATCTCGGTTTCACCAAGATGGGATTGTAATCTCTCTGTTTCCTTTTCGTAACTTTTCGGTCTCACCGAAAGAGCGGATCGGTCCCACCGAGATTGCAATGTAAACTCTCTGTTTCCCTTTTGTAACATTTCGGTCTCACCGAAAAGAGCAAATCGGTCCCATCGAGTTTACCTGACCAACTCTCTGGTTAGCTAATTACCAAAATCGGTCTCACCGAGATTATGTTATGCCCTAACCCTAACCATATCAGTCCTACCGAGATGCATGTCAGTCCCACCGAAAACCCTAATGGTCACTAGGTTTACTAAAATCGGTCTGACCGAGTTTGTTGATTCGGTCCCACCGAGATTGGTAAATTGTGTGTAACGGTTAGATTTTGTGTGGAGGCTATATATACCCCTCCACCTCCTCTTCATTCGTGGAGAGAGCCATCAGAACAAACCTACACTTCCAACTTACCATTTCTGAGAGAGAACCACCTACTCATGTGTTGAGGCCAAGATATTCCATTCCTACCATATGAATCTTGATCTCTAGCCTTCCCCAAGTTGCTTTCCACTCAAATCTTCTTTCCACTAGACTCAAATCCTATGAGAGAGAGTTGATTGTTGGGGAGACTATCATTTGAAGCACAAGAGAAAGGAGTTCATCATCAACACACCATTTGTTACTTCTTGGAGAGTGGTATCTCCTAGATTGGCTAGGTGTCACTTGGGAGCCTCCGACAAGATTGTGGAGTTGAACCAAGGAGTTTGTAAGGGCAAGGAGATCGCCTACTTCGTGAAGATCTACCGCTAGTGAGGCAAGTCCTTCGAGGGCGACGACCATGGTGGGATAGACAAGGTTGCTACTTCGTGGACCCTTCGTGGGTGGAACCCTCCGTGGACTCAGCATAGCCGTTACCCTTGTGGGTTGAAGTCTCCATCAACGTGGAGTGCGATAGCACCACCTATTGGAACCACGCCAAAAACATCCGTGTCTCCAATTGTGTTTGAATCCTCCAAACCCTTTCCTTTACTTTCTTGCAAGTTGCATGCTTTAATTTCCGCTGCTCATATACTCTTTGCATGCTTGCTTGAATTGTGTGATGATTGCTTGACTTGTCCTAAGATAGCTAAAATCTGCCAAACTCTAAAACTTGGAAAAGGCTAAGTTTTTAATTGGTCAAGTAGTCTAATCACCCCCCTCTAGACATACTTCAAGGTCCTACACCGACACACCCCTTCGCTGAGGAACGATCTACAGTTGGAAGGGACGAGGCCCTGTAGTTACTACGCTCTTATCTCCTCCTCGCCAGTTCCCCTCCCCCCGAAGAGAAGGCAGTTCGTCGTTGCTCCCATGGATTCGCCAGGCGGTTCTCCTCCTCGTCGGGGCTGGGAGACCTTGGACGATGATCCTCTTGGAGAAATTGCATGCCGCTCCGACGTTCTCACCGCCGCAAGACTCGGTGCTTCCTGCACCAACTTTTTCAAGACGCTGCTTAAACAGGCTTGGGAAAAGGCCATGCTTGTTGGTCTTGCATGCGTACTCGAGGAGACGGTTCTTCTATGGGACAATCCTTCGAATAGTCCACCGCTCCCTGGCCATGGTTGCACGTTGACTCCGCTAGAGTTGCCGGCGTTGAGAGGTAGTCGGATTTTGTCCGATGAGCAGGTCAGTAATGGAGTTTTATCATGTAGTACTTAGTTATTCCATTTCCATCCCGTAATTTCTCCGCTGCCCACCGTCTTATATATAGGTCCGGGTCGGTGCCAGCGAAGATTGGCTTGCATACCTCCGGCCGGATACCACCATCATTTTGCACAACACCCACAGCAGTGCGGCCGTTCCGGTAGACCCCTTCTCCACCATTGGGATCGGCCTTCCGGACTGGCTGGGCTTGAATACGTATGATGATGCCTACATGAGATTGAAGAAGATAGCAATTGCGGACCCGCCGACAAAGCGACGCGGCTACAACGATTACTATCTCATCGCGGTGTTCGCCATAAGGATTACTATCAATGCAAGAGGCAGTAACGGCAGAGGCTGGCGCATGTTGGCGGCAGCAGATTTGTACCCCTACACGTTCGAAGACGCTGTGCGCCATCTAGGCCGCATCTTCACGGTGACAAGCCAGGGGACTTGTTACAACTGGTTGCCATCCTACAGTACGGGAGATTACAAACAGAATGCACAAACCATCATTTGCATCCCTAACGGTAGTCCATTATTTTGCAGGGACCAGTCATCCCCCGATCAAAATAAGATCGCCAATCCTGGATGTGCATTTGCATCCGCGATTCGGTCTAACCTGGAACCTTGTAGTTGACTTTGGCATATTGGGATCAACTATCTTAGCAGTCATTACCCATGGTACCACTGATGTGCAACATGGTCACACAATCTACCACGATCGGACCGTCACCATCTACCTAGGTATTCCATTTTTTAACCCTCTCGCCTTCTCTTTCATTGTTGTACTAGTAGTATACTTAGTAGTACTAGTAGGAGTACTTTTTACCTTGGAGGACGCGTATAGCTAGCTAGGCCCTTGAAGACTTGAACCCACTAGCTGCCACCATTTTTGTTTTTACATGTCTTACTATCTCATCCATGTAGCCAAGGGTGGCTATATATAATAAGCCGGTTATTTTACTTCCTCTATACCGAAGTAGTACTATTTGTTGCACAGTATTACTGACCGCCATATTTGAGCACAACATTATTATGCATGGACATTGACTATGTACGTCACCATGTGTCCAGATCTGGGATGCCGCGTGTACCAGATGAACGGCGCCGAGTTCGACCCCTGTGATGCTACGTGGGTGCCGAGGAACACTCTTGGAGAGTACTCTCTTTTCATCGGGGACAGCTACCCCATTGTGAAGCGGATGCCACCTTCCATGCACGAAACGGAAGGCCAGACGTTCATGAAGCATGGTTGTGTCTTTAGTGCGCACCGCCGGATGAACGACATGCTGGGACACGATATCCCTGATTTATGCCGCTTCAGCTTGGATAAGTCTCCATCGTGTGGAACCGGACTAGAAAGCTGTGACAATAATTCCCGTTGCCCACTGCTATGGATCGTGCCATCCATGAAGAACACCTGGGACTGGAACCTGGAGGAGGACATGTAGCCCATCTATAACGTGGAAGTGGAGTACGGTAATTGTGAACGGTAGTGCTGTGAATATATGTAGACTAGTCATGCACAAATTTATCACATGAATTGGAGATGAACTTGTGTGGCATACTGGCATTTGTCCTTTAGAATTTATTACTAGTAAATGTGTTATGTGTACGTGCAACTTGTGTGGTTGTTGCACGGGCTCCAACACGCTCTTTGAGAAAAAAAGGTGGCACAACTTTGGATATACGTGACGTGGCGGCATCATACAGTAGCATCGTTCGCTATAGTTGTAGTACACTCCTACTAGGACGACAACTCCTATAAAACCTTGCGCTTGGCTCTTTGCCTCTTCAGGAGGTTCAACAGTTTGTACTCGTGTGAACCTTGCACTTGGCTCTTCGCCTCTTCGGAAGGTCCAACGATGATGATACTACAGTACAATATGCTTCTAGCAATCTGACACCGATTGAACTGCTGCACGTCCACCGCGAGGGCGAGGGCGAAGGCGAGGGAGAGGGAGAGGGAGAGGGCGTTGTAGTCAAAACCCTCTCCTCATCCTGCGAACCACCGCGCGCATGGGCAAGGGAGAGGCATAGTAAGCAAGCTTCTCCTCGTTCGGCGAGTTGACGGGACACATCAAAGGAGTACTAGTACTAGTAGTAGTCCATACTGCGTCCTTTCCGATTAATATGGCTTAATTTGAAATGAGAAAAATACACCGGCGATCAACGTATGTAACAATACGCTCTTTACGGTCACTATATATAGTTTTGCGTCGATTATACGATCACTAGCTCATCATAGAGCACCGTATTGCACCCTACTGACCGGCCACATAGTCGACATGGCACTTTGTTGACTGGATAAATTGTCACCTGGTTTACGGGTCCCACATCGGTTGGCGAGCAAAGAAATCAGTTAAACAAAACTTTACGCAGGCGCGACACGAGTCCAACCCTTGCGCCTGAACCGCCCTGGCTGTGTATGTGAGTGCATGCACGTGTCCTCCCTCGGTCTTCCAACAAAGAGTGTACATCGGCAATAAAACAAAGAGTGTAGTAGTATATGATGTACATCTACACTTCCAATGCATTTAGCCTTTTATCTAAATCGATATTGATTGACTAATGCACCAACTTGTGCTGTAGGTATAGGCTACATGTCTATCCTTAATTACAGCATGCAACGGCCTTCATTTAATCTTCTTATCTCAATGGTTGCATGCACACATAAGTCTGCTACTTTTGGGCGTTAATTATACCCTGGTCAATGTGTAAATCTCTAAATGTACATTCTTTCACGGACGTAGGGAGTAGGTTGAGAACTTGAGCGTGAGCGTGTGTGTTGCGTCGTGTGCTGTGTGCCGCATGGGTGTGTGAGTGTTGCGTGCGTCCATGTGGAGTACGTGTGAGTGTTGCATGTTGCATGCATGCATGCATGGGCCTTACTCCCTCCCATTGACATGTTCATATTTCAAGCTTCCTCTGTTCCCTCCATATGGTGATACTCCCTATGTTCCCAAATAGTACGGAGTAAAAGCCTCCCTCTGTTCCCAAATACGGAGTATTTATCTTTCTACAGATTTCAACAAGTGACTACGTACAGAGCAAAATGAGTGAAGTGGCGTAGAGGCATAGGGATCTTGTAGAAAGGAAGTCCTCGCGATCCATTATTCCCCATCTCGGTTAGAGAACTATTCAACTAGTCTTCGTAGTGAAGTGACAATACACGCTGCAGCAGATGGGACACGTAATTAATAAGCTGAACCAGCGTGTTGGTGTTACTAAATAAGCCTTACCCGATCTGCCATCATGTTTGCGATGAAACGCGCTTCCATAAATCGCCTACACACCTCTGTCCTCCATTAACTAACATATGGGCCCTCTTGTGGTAGACCCACATGTCATCGGTGTAACTATTTACACTCCGAAGGACGGTGCCTATATCCTGGTAGTAGTACTAGTAGAATTGAGATAAAATGCACTTTCTTCCCCGTCTTCCACTCTTCTTCCTCCTGTCTTCTTCTTCCTCCTCTCTTCTTCTTCCTCCTCTCTTCCCCATCGTCGGCCGCACACCATTTACCCCCGCTCACTACTCGCCCACCAGCGCCATCTTCCTTGGTAGCTCGCGCGTACCATATCCCCAGCTCCTTTGCTTTCGGCCACACGAGGAGAAGCTTCTTCGCTCGCCCGCCCGAATCCACTTTCCCGCTGGCTCGCAGGCACCGAAAACCCCAATGGCAGAACCGACTAACACGCAGAGCCGCGATTGGAATTCCCTCCCCGATGTTCTCTTGGAGCAGATCTGTAGTCGTATGGACCTACTTAGCACCGTCCGTTTGGCCGCATGCTCGCTGTCTTTGTACCATCTACTCGTCTGCAACCGGCCGTCTCTTTTCAAGACACCCTTCTTGCTGATGCCCGATCCTCGCAGGTGGCCCAGACACCGACTTGACGATCCTACGGAGGTTGTCGTGGTGCCCCTCGACATGCTATCACTACCCGTCCATCTGTCCTTCATGCGCGGCCACTACTGGGCGGGCATGAAGGCCAACTGGATCATCCTCATCCACCACACCGGTAGTCCATGGCGTCTCGTGGATATCTACACCCAGGGAGAGATCACCCTTCCATCGTTGGATACCACTGCCATCGAGCCTCGCGGCCCGCCGAACACTCCTGCCTACTATGCATGAGACCCGTCAAGCTTTTGGCTCGACCTCTGTTTGCAGAAAGTTGTAATCTGCGAAGTGCCCACATCATCAGAAGACTACATGGATTACAAGCTCATTGCCTTGTTCAACATGGGATTAATCAATCTGGAATCCGGTCACCATACATGGTTATGGCTCATCATCAATCCTGTTGAGACAACATTTCTGTCTGATGTTATAGTGCATGATCGCATCGTTTACGTGGTCGACGCACAGATTGGCTGCCTATACTGGTGGAATCTATCGTCATGTAATTGTTCTATCTCATCTCATCTTTACCTTATGAATACGACTGCCTGTTCATTTGTTACAAATTTAGAATGCATAGCATGTCTATAACCACATCATTGTTATATGTTCCTCTCATTTCCTAGATTTTTATGACGACACATGTTATTGTTAGAGTTGATATGAGAAAAATTGGCATCTAATGATTGTTAGAATACATATTATGAGCATAACATCATGATTGATATATGTTACTCTCGTTTACAAGATTTTTATAACAATGCATGTTATTGCTTAGAGTTGATATGAGAATAGTAGTAGTAAGTGCTATGGTAGAATATGAGTAGGCGTTGTCATAGCTGTTTTCCTCTCATTGTTACATGATGTTTGAACCATGACATGTTGCTAGAATATGAAAGCCATTGGCTTATTTTTTTTAACTTGGGGTATGATTATGACCACGGCATTGCAATTCTCTGTCTATGATATGTGTCACTGTTATAATAATCTTAATTCCACACATACTCTGAACATGATTGTTTATTTTTGTCCTTTTGGTCTCCAATTTGAATTGTTGCAGCAGACGCAAATGCGATGGCCTTCATGATTCCAGGACCTGGAATCATACCAGCTGATGGGTGCTGGTTTATCGCTCGTTCAGCTGATGGCGGTCATTTGATGCTCATTCGCACGTACCAAATTGACCAAACCATTACACCGAACCACATGCAAGTCAATGCGTGGGGCGTTCGTGACATTGATGGCTATGACTGCTTCGTGTTCGAGAAAGATCCCAGCTCCATTGGGCCAGGCGTATTCAACTGGAGGCGGGTTTACAGCCTCGACAACCACTCCTTGTTCCTCGGCCTCAATTATCCGATCATCCAACAAATCATCGATCATATCACCGGTGATGATTACTGTGATATGCAACTTCCATTCGCGAGGGGGCTGTGTTTACACATCATACCATGGGTTTCATGAATCACCATATCTAGAGATTAAATCGACACAGACTGTTGTCGAGATAATCTTGATGTGTGAAAGGCATCAAGCTTCCATGCGATGGATGGCTTTTGCAAATCCGACATCTTGACGATGTGGTTCATGCCAACAGCAAATATGCACAACTTGATTCGTCTTGATATCTAGGCGAGCCATGTATTACTGCTGCTATAGCACGACCCTCTTTTGTTGGATATTATGTACTTGTTGTTAGTTTGAAGCACTCCTCTGGTTTGAAGGATAGATACCTTCCTAGGATCAAGTGCATCCTAACTCCCTGTTTAGGATGTCTTGATAATGATGATGGAGATCTTTGTGCGAAGCCTATATATATATATATATATATATATATATATATATATATATATATATATATATATATATATATATATATATATATATATATATATATAGGTAGGTCTATTATGATAACACCCTTAAGAGTCTTATTCGCACACCATTTTCTTATTCTGCTAACACCCCACCCATCGACACAAACTACAGGAATTAAAAACAAACTGCACCCCACCCCGCACCCATCCCACTTCTACCCACCTTCTTCCCCCTCCCTTTTAAATCCTAGCGGTGGCAGCCACCAGTGCCGCCCTTCCTCCTCCCCGCTGCCTTCACCTTCCCTCCCCTTCCCCACCTCCACCGCCAGTGCCGCCCTTCTTCCTCCCCGTTGCCTTCACCTTCCCTCCCTTCCCCACCTCCACCGCCACCAGCGCCGCCTTCTTCCTCCCCAGCCACCACCGCCCCGCATCCAGCGACCACCACGGCGCCCCCACCGGCCAGCCACCGCCTCCCACCACCACAGGCCTCCAATCTGCCCCTTGGCGCATGGGCAGCTATAGAAGCACCGACCCCATGATTCCCCTGGGACGGCCTTCTCGGCGCTGGCGACTCCACGCTCCCCTCTCGGGACCCGGCGCCTCCGTCCGGCCTCCTCCCAGGCCGGCCTTTGGATGGCCGGCGCCGCGGCGATCCTGAACAGCGCGCCTCCCTCCGCCACTCACGGCGTGCGTGCGCAGCGGTGGCGCCACCGTTCTCCCAGCCATCCTCCCCGAGCCACCTATGGATGGATGCGGTCCGCCCGCCGCCCGGATTTGTGATAGGCCACACCTTCAACCACCGCGGCATGATGGGGTGCGGATCAGGGTGGTTCGGGGTCAAGAAGCTCATCGACCTCGCCGGAAAATTGCTCTTCCCTCCTCCCGGATGCCTCGGGCGCTGCTTTCGCCAGCGCCGGATCCTCGGCCACCGCTGTGCCGGGGGCGGATCCGTGCTCTCTCCCCGCCGCTGCCAAACTCCTCCCACGGCCGCGACTACATGCTGGCAGGCGTCGGGAGGTTCATACCACGGACATGGCTCCGTGCAGTGCGCCTCTGCTCTTCAAAGTTGTGGAGACGCGCATGACAGCTCTGTCTCCCTTTGCAGTGCACACAGCTCCTTTACCCTCCCCTCTCCCTTCCCGGCGTCCCACCGGCGACACCCTCGATAAGCCGGCCCTTGGCGCTCCATCTTCAGCATTTGTCTTCGACGCGGCTGCTCTATGATGCCGGGCGAACTGAATCTTTCTGCCACTATAGTTCACTATTCAGTTTTCTTGTTTTCCTCGTATGCGCATGAACAGTCAAAGACTCAAAAAGTGCAATGCATTTAGCTATGTGTTTTGACATAAAAATAATGCAGTCCGCTATGTTGTTTGTTCTTGTTGTTGATGTAGTTATTTTGCGAGAGAAGGCGACCAGCAAAAACAAAGGAGTTGGCTGTGATGGGGACGGCGGCGCATCCCGCGCAGTTACGCTTGCACCTTGATGGGTTCGGTGTGAAGATGTGATGGCTGTGTAAAGAAAAAATGAGTGTGTGAAAGAAATATGGTTGTGTTGTTTTTCGAGCGCGTGGGCGAGATTTTGTTTACAAAAGCAGTTCATCTCGAGTTGTGTTGCGGCTCATTTTACTCGACCATGCGGTTTGCTATTCTTGAGGTTCAGGTTGCAGTTCCTGAGCTAGCAGCATGCAGTGCGCACTGCTGCAGTTGACAAAAAACGTTAATTTATTTCCCAGGATATTCATTTGAAGTTCACAGTGAAAAACGATAATTTATTTCCCAGTGACATTTCTTTGCATATTTCATTTTAAAACCAAAAATATATATGCAGTGCACTACGGGAAAATCAAAACTCTGTTAGAGAAAAAGAAAAAGAAAAATGTAGTGCACTCCGGTCTTTAAAAAAGTCCGCTCCGAAGGACTTTGTAGCACACTCTTGAAATTTTTTACGTCTGACAAAAGAAATCATGAAGTGTGCTTGCTCGTCCGATCAAAGCGATGTGGTTTTTAAATGCGAGCGATGCACTCCACCTCGTTTGGGAAAATTTATGTCCCAAAAAAAAACCATGCAGTGCACTTGCCCATCTAATGAAGTGCGGTATTTAAATGCGAAGCGGTCGTTCTTCTTTCCCGTCCAAGAAAAAATACGTCTAAACAAAAAGAAACCATGCGGTGCACTTGCCAATCTAATGAAGTGCGGTATTTAAATGCAAGCGGTCGTTCTTCTTTCCTCGTCGAGAAAAATACGTCTAAACAAAAAGAAACCATGCGGTGCACTTGCCCATCTAATGCAGTGCGGTATTTTATCGAAGCAATGCGTTCTTACATCGATGCGATAAATCTGACGATTTTGGTCTCGCGAAGAACAGAGTGTCCGCATTTTCGGTAAATTCGAAATTCCTCTTAAACCGTAAGGAATTAGAGAGAGTGTTCTACATGAAAGAGTTCCGTATCGTCGATATCTTTCCAACGGCGTATCGTTTGAATCATTCCGACCAGCGGTTTGCAAAAATTTTGCGAAAAACGGCCGCTGCCACTCCTCGTCCGCCACACGATTTTCAAAATTAACTTAAAACCGTAAGGAATCTCAAAAATATTTCAACATATGAAAGTTGCGCCTCGTTCTTAGCTTTCCAACAGGGTATCACACGCCTCGTTTCGATAAACGGTTCAAAAACTGGAGCGAAAACAGTACCGAAAATTTTATATTTTTTGAAAAACAGAGTTCCATGATTTAGTAAATTTGAAACTGCTCTTAAACCGTAATGAATTAGAGAAAGATTTATATATGAAAAAGATGAGCCTCGACGATATCTATCCAACGGCGTATCATTTGCTTCATTCCGACAAGCGGTTTAGAAAAAAACATGAAAAAACGCTCGCTGCCACTCGTCATCCGCCGCACTATTTTCAAAACTGCTCTTAAACCATGTGGAATCTCGAAAAGTGTTCAACATGTAGAAGTTGCGCCTAATCCATAGATTTTCAATGGTATATTACACGCCTCATTCCGATGAACGGTTAAAAACTTAGAGCGAAAACAGTACCAAAAAAATAACGCGTGCAGTTTTTTCCGACGAGAAGTTTACTAGTCTCTATTGCGATTGTTTCGTCGTCAAAATGATGCGGTGCGCTTACATTGGCGTGCGATGCGAAGTGGTGTGCAGAATAGTTATTCTGCTAATATTAGCAGAATAGACCGTCGTACTTGTTACTTAAACCTATGTATAAATTGTGACACTTCATCGACTAGTAAGTAATACGATAGCGATACTAGTATCGTCGGTCAAATTATTCATCATGTCCGGACATTGAATTGGCGTGACAACACGCTGCGTGAGGTGACCAAGAATCCATGCGGCGTGTTCGGGTATTACGGACTTCAGATTTGGAGTACCACTTATCGTCGAAATCTTTCATTATTCACTTAAAGCAGTCGATTGATCATACATTGAGTACCATATAACTGGAATTACCGATGCAAGTCGAAGAAGGATTGGCGGTGCTGCGGCTGGCGTCAAGATTCGATCCACGGATCAGGAGCTGATCGAGCACCTTGAGGCCAAAGTGAGTCTTGACAGTAGCGAGATTTCAGTCTCTCATCGATTTGTTCATACCAACCATCGACAGCGAAAGCACGGCATATGCTACACCCAACCCGAGAAACTTCCGGGTAAGACATCGATCGGCCGTCTACTTGCACAAACATATTCCTTTCTTTATAGCTCTATTTTTCTTTTTAGGCGCAGACCTGGTGAAGCAATTACAATTTGACAGTTAATAAAAAGTGAAACAAGTGGCGCAACATGCCAAAGATGTTATGAAAATGCCAACTAGGTACACTAAAACCTGTATTTCACAATCTGCGGGTATCACCTTTGAGTGGCCTAAGGAAGCATTTCTTCAGTATAATTCAGAGGCGTTCAAAAGGGAGCGCGTGGATGGCCGCAAGATCTGATCAGTCACGGCATGCACGTGATGTGGCACAAGACCGGCTATACCTTGCGGTGATGGTCAACGGACGGCGACGGGCAACAAAAAGGTTACGGTGCTGCACACCAACAAGAACTTTGACCAGCGAGAGGACCAAGCTGGGTGATGCACCAGTACCACCTCGGGGACTGGAGCAAGAGAAGGAGTGGGAGCTGGTCCTCTGCAAGATTTTCTACAGGAGCGAACACTAGGGCCAGGATTAAAAGATTATAAGTTAGTTTGGTATTGGTAGTTGTACTACGTTGTCGTCCATAAGTTGGTATTGTTGTTAACGATCTTTTGGTATGAACCTGCATTTGCTTCCAACCATCATGCCGAGGGTCAGCGTGGATATAAAGCTGAATCATTTGTTTGAAGCGAATTCTCGGGCACCTGATTTTTATTTGATGGGTAGCATAAGCACCCGCCATTAATTCGAGTTCTGCATTTTTTTGAAACAAGTGCATGCACTTATTATCATGATAAAAAACAATATCCGTGCTGCTTCCAGTTATCGATGCAGTGCTTGCAGAATTCTCGCGTTTATTGAGCACGTATATTGTTTTTTCAGGTCGAGCAAGTTTCCTTTGGGCTGTAGACTGCCCAGGGTTGGTTTTTTTTTAACAGGCCCAGCCCATGGCGACAACGGGGCACAAAGATCCAGCAGGTATCTCTGGCCTCGCCCGCTAAGCGTTAGTTATATTTTGTCTTACAACATCCATGATCAGTTTTTCTTGAATCAAACACACAGCCCAGTTCTATTTTCCTCTTGAAACGCATGTCCTACATCCGTTTCTAATCTCTACCTATAGTTTTACTAGTTCATATACGTATCATTATATTTAAAACACATAAAATTCCCTTTTCATATTTACATCCTTATTTTTGTTGTTTTTCCCACCCAGCGCTGATTTTTTACCACTGGTTTTCCTTAAACCAACTCAATTGTCCCACGTCTTATTTGCTTACAAAAACAAAACGATTTTTTTGGCAAATCAATAACTTCTTAAAAAAATGTTTATCATTTCGGGATTACAACAGTTTGGACTCCACCAAAATATGCAAAATAAGGTTGAACTTTTTGACCGTGGTCCTGGGCAGAAAATGGGCTGTAATAAATTACCTAAGAATTAGCAAATGGGCTGCAAATTATAAAAAATAGCAAATGGGCAGCAAATTATAAAAAATAGCAAATGGGCTTTATGTTGTCTGCCACAGATTTGGAGGCTGACTTGTGGGCCTACACAAGGTTTCTTAAAAAAGAAACTTAGTCAACAATCGACTCTACCAGCTTCAGACCGTTAGATGTCAATCTAACGACAATCGTGCTTCTTCACTCTCTGATCTTCCTGCCCCAGCCACCCAAACCAGTGCCGTCTGAACCACCTGCTCCCGCCTCCCGTGGCCGGCAGTGCTGCCGGGCAGGCCTCACGGCCCCATCATACTCGCATCCCTGGCCTGTCTATCCCTCTACTCACCCACACCTCCTGTTATTTTCCGGCGACGGCAGCCGAACCAGTCAACCCTCGTACTCTCCACCGTGTGGGCAGCCACTGTCGTGTCTTCGCTGGCTCCGTGTCGTTCCCTTCATAGGCCTCGCCGTCGTCCACCGCCCTGGTGCTCTCGGCGCGGTGTGGTCAACGATGTCCATCCAACGGCCGTAGTGCTTCTTCAATCTCTAGTCTTCTAGCTCCAGCCGCCCAAAGCAGCGCCTGTCGTGCCGCATGCTCCTGCCTCCGTGGCGGTTGTCTTTGCCTGGAGGCCTCACCGTCCCCATAATACTCCCACCGCTGGCAGGCCATCCCTCCACTCACCCACTTCCCCCTGTTATTCTCGGCGGCAGCAACCTCACACCACAGCCGAACGGTGAACCCTCGTACTCCTCTCCGGCGTGGGCATCCTTGCGCGTCTTCCCGGCTCGCATCGTCCCTTCCTAGGCCTCGCCGTCGTCCACCGCCTCGTGGTGCTCGGCGTGAGTGGTCAATGTGGTCAATGATCGACTTCCATCGGAAGAGTCTCTGTATGGAGAGGCTGACAAGCTGGGTCCCGGCAGCCGCAAGGAAGTGCCTCCTTATTCTGGCATAAAATAATTATTCCTCCACGACAGCGGGGACCCATCGGACGGGCCACCAGTATTTCGTGGAAACGTTTCCCCCACTCGCTGTGACCCAGGACGGGCCACCATATTTCGCGAAAAAACGTTTGCCAGCGACTGCTGGGACCCACCGGACGGACCACCTTATTTAGGTAACGCCCCCCCGCCCCCTGTCAGCTCGGACCCACGGAAGTGCCTCCTTATTACGCACAGAAAAATGAATACTCCCCCTGCTAGCTGGGACCCACCATGGTGGGAGGCTGACTTGTGGGCCTACTAAGTCGATGGGGATAGAGGGCTTTGTCAACTTTGTCGTATTTCGGGTTCCGGCAGACCCTCTAGGTTCGAACTCTGGGGTGCACGCGGAAATCACACCTCCAACCTACCTACGTCTCATCGCCTCGCAAGGATCTAAACTACACAAAGAACAGCACAAGAGACACGAGGTTTATACTGGTTCAGGCCACCATTGTGGTGTAATACCCTACTCCAGTGTGTGGTGTGGTGGATTGCCTCTGGGGCTGATGATGAACAATACAAGGGAAGAACAGCCTCGCGATGGTCTATTCTTGGCCGGTGCGATGAACTGCTAGGGGAGTTCAGTCGCCTCTCTTTCTCTCTCTCTAGATGACGATCCTCTAGATCTGGTCTCGATCTCGCTCTCTATCCTTCTCGATCTGTCCCCCTGCCTTGGTGGTGGCTAGCTCTATTTATAGTGGGAGGCCCTGGGCCTCTTCCCAAATATTGAGCGGGAAGGGCGCCAACAATTGGCCATTTTGAAGGGGAACATCTAGTACAATTATCTGACTAAAGTTAGTCCTCTTTGCCAAAGACTCGCGGTGGCCTTGGCTTGGGCTCCACGATGACCTCCTTCCTGCCGTTCTGCTGGTCTTGGTCTTGTTGCACGAAATGGTTGCCTTTGCTTGATACCCTTGGCCTGCGCTTGCCTCCTTTGCACCAAAGGAAATGAGGACCTTCTTGGCGGTGGCGCCCGCCTGGTGCCCTTAGTGCGTCATGGCTGCGTCATGGGCACCTCGTGAGTACCCGCCTTGATCTCTCCGCCTCCTCGCGACCAGCCTGGCGAGGCCGTCCACGAGGAAGCTTTCGTCGTCCGCCCATGAGTCTGGCCCCTCTCGAGGTCTTGATCTTGTGTTGATGAAGATGGGCGTCTTGGGCCACCTTGTGCCACGCCCGCAGCGCAGGCGAGCAAGTCAGGTACCCGTTACGAACACCGGCAGTAGCCCCGGGCCCAAAGCGCGCTGGACTTGGCTTAGCAGAGAAGCGAAGGGCAAGTCTGAAATGCATGAGCCCCAACAGCCTGCGGCCTTGGGCGCCGCGTGGTGGTTGATTGGACACGGGCGTCCCTGCTTCCCTACGATGCCTTGGCAACTACACGAATTGACAAGGGAGCGGAACCCATCTAGGCTTTACCTTCTTTGCCTTCTCCAGCCATTGCCCAGATCCCCTTTCTCACTCCTATCCTTCTTGCTTCCGAAATCCCCAGATCTACTCCGACCTTGCGCCTTAGCAAGGCATGGCGCCTCGCCAGACCCCGACCGGAGCTTGGTACTCGCCCGCTCTGGATCCTCCGAATGTGTCGGAGGAGAGCCTTGCCCGGGCGCGCCGGATGATGGTGGCGCAAGGCAACGACGAGGCGGCAGTGCTCAAGGTTGGTTCCGCCCTTCCCGAGGACCGAGGAAGCACCTTCTACCCGCTCTCCGTGAGCGCCATTGCCGCCGGTCTGGTGCCTCCCTTTTCGGAGTTCTTCTTTTCTGTCCTCCGCCATTACAAGTTGCAAGCTCTACACCTCCACCCCAACTCTGTTCTTCTCCTGGCGATCTTCGCCCACTACTGCGAGGCTCATGTCAGGGTGCAGCCCTCAGTGGCCTTGCTGCGTCATTACTTCTACCTCCGAGTCTCTCGCGGCTCCATCACCGCGTGCGCGAACTTTGTCGCGTATGGCAGCTCCAGCGCCATCTCGAAGCCCGGGAAGAGGATTGAAGGCTTCAAGAGCAAGTGGTGGTGGATGCTGGGCGCATCCATCCCCGACTGATTCTGCCCACGGAGCAGCCCAAACCCATCGACGCTTGTTCTCACGCGGAGCTCGTTGATCCCCGCGCGAAGCCAGTGATGGAGAGGATGGACGCGGACCTGTGGCCGGGCACCATGGCGATGGCGAAGCTGACCGGGGCGTCATTCCTGAGGGAGTTCCTAGAGCACCGGGTGGCCCCGCTTCGGCAATACTCGCTCGCGTTGTGGAGGCCTCGCCCGAACCCCGTAGTCTTGGCCGACGAAGATCTGGCCGCGGTCCTCCAATCCTTGGTCGGCGGTGACGTGGCGAGGCTGGTGGGTGCTCCTGTACCCCTGTTCCTTCGAGATGATTGGGAGCAGGTGGTGAACTCCATGCCCACTTTCGACGGGGATGGGCCTGTGCCCGTGGAGGTTCTCGAGGACCCGACGGCCCTGGCGACGGTGAACGTATCCTCCGGTGACTCCAGTGAAGAGGAGGGAGAAGAGGAGCAAGAAGAGGAGCCCGATTCCGAGGCGACCGACGGGGAGTCGAGGGCTCCTCTCCCTCGGCGCAGGTCCCGCGCTCTTCGCCTCTTGCCGGACGACGATGAGGGTGGCGACGAGCGAGGTGGTGAGAGCTCGCCCCTGATCCCGAAGAAGGACGGGGCGGGCTGGTTCCCCAGGTGCCTCCGGCTCGGAGGCGATCTGCAGACGCGCCTCCTGCTCCCGAGCCTCTTGAGGTTGATCCCAGCAGCGGCTCTCGGGCTTCATGTTCGGCGGAGGTTGCTTGAGCAGCGGCGATGACCGATAAGTGCTTGATTCTCGCTTTGCTTCTTGCTTCATTGTTGAGGCTTGATGTGCGTATTCCTTGCCTAGAGTCGGTGCTGTGGCGAAAAAAAGTGAAGGGGCTCCTGAGGCTTCGTGCAGGGCAACACCTCCATCCAGCATGGGAGAAGGGGCGGCAAGGCGGGCCTCACCTGCCCGGTCATCCTCACGAGGCTGGCGGGGCTAGCTGGGGCAAGCTCAGCCCCCATAGCCCAGCGACTCAGGTGCCCTTGCACAGCGCCATTGCTGCGATCGTCGGCGCAGAAGGTCCTGTCTCATGGTGTTGTGATTACGCTGCCGCCTTCTCCTCCTACTCTGCCAACTGCCATCTCTTCAACTCCTTCTACTGTCCTGGATCGTGCTGCTGCTAAACTGGATCGGCTACGGAAAGATCTTCTGGGCGCTGACCCTCGCTTGGTGGCCGGGCGCATGGAGCTGGCCTCTGGCTGGGTCCGTTCTGATGCTTCAGTTCAAGCGGCACTGGTTTAGGCTGGCGTCGACTTGACGAGGAGAAGCAGGCCATCCTTGAGGCGAAGGGCCGCTCACGCCGCCTTGGGTGAGGTAGCAGATGTCAGGAGGTCGCTGCGCGCTGGAGAGTGAGCTGTAGGGCTGCGCGACCAGCTTGCCAAGGAGGCCCGTGTCCGCCAGGAGAAGGAGGAAGACATGAAGGCTCGCGAGGCTGCCGCCAAGGACCGGGATGCCAAACTTGATGAATGCTATGGCCGCTTAGATACGCTGGAGCAGGTGTTGGAGGCGAGGAAGATCGAGCTGGATGGCAAAGCGCTGGCTTCGGCCGAGGACAGCGTGGCCTTCGAATTTGGAGGTGAAGGCTCGCACCTTCTGAAGCCGCTTCTGACGGTGGCTGGAAAGCCAGGCTGGCGCCGAGGACGGCCCGTAAGCTGCTTCCCTTCCTGGTCCGCGCCCTTGAGGATGTCGCCCTCGGCCTTGGCCCCACGGCTGAGGCTGAGGCGCGTGTCCTTTCTTCTGCTGGCTTGACGCGGGTCTTCACCATGTCTACCTTCACGACCCCAACATTGACTTTGACAGCTTGGAGCTGAGCGGCGAGCTTGCGCTGCGCCGCTGAGGCCATGAAGGGTCGGCGGAGGCTCTCTGCTGGATGAGTTCGGGCCTTGAGACCAAGCAAGCGAAGAAGGCTGCCGATCCTGAGGCTCCACGAGGTGAAGTCGCCCAGCGCAGCTCCGTCACCAGCGATGGCACCGCCAGAAAGTGAGCCTTCGTGGCTCCTGTCCTGCTTTCGGCTCCTGCAACATGCATCATGCCTCGTGGAGGTGTTTAGACTTGCGTTTGGCATTGTGAAACATTTATTGACTGTAATATTTGTTTTTGAATTCCTTGAGACTTGCGCTTTTCCTTCCTACTTGCTTATGTTCTACGTCGGCAGAGCCCGGCCCCGCGCATACCTCAGCCGCCGTTAGCCCCAACCGAAAACCAGGGCCGGGACCAAGGGTGAGGGCTACGTGACAAGTTAGGCTCTGAGTCGCGATGCTCAGAGTCCCCAACGCATACGAATAGCAAGTAGGGAGGTGAGACGCATGGGTGGATTTACCGTTCTACATCGGCAGAGCCCGGCCCCGCGCATACCTCAACCGCCGTTAGCCTTTCGGAACTAATGGGTGAGGGGCTGCGTGACCAGTTAGGCTCCTGAGTCGTGATGCTCAGGAGTCCCCCTTGACGTTCAAACGGCCTTCATACCTTGGCTCCGCTTGGGGAGAGACGTGCGGCGAACAAGGCCCTAGGGGCCTGGCTGGGTGGCGTGCATCTGGGCGTGACCCAGGCGTAGACCCCGTGCCCAGCCCCCTCACGCGGCACTGCCGAGGGGAGGCGTTACGATGAGGCCGGACATTGAGCTCTGGGCTCCTTGAGGTTGACGCGGCCGGGGGCCACCCTCAGTTTTTTATCACCAGCGCGGAGCATAGCTCTTCCGTATGTGTACGGGCATAGCCGCTCCTCGGCAGTGTCGTGAGCCAGCGCGGAGCATGGTGCTTCCACTGGTGCGAGAGGGGCTCCCCTCGGAGGAGCCCCGGGCGTGTAACCCATACGACACGTGGCCCGCGCAGTAGGGGCTCGACGAGGTGTCTGGGCACCCGTGAGCCATCACGGGACTCACGAGCCCTACGTCAAGGCGGTTTGCGCCTGGCTCTGGGCCTTTACTTGTAATGTGTTCCTGCAAATTTGGTTAGATGTCGGCGTTCTACATCCTCGGGTCCCGGCCCTCGAGCGGGCTCAGCCGTCGCTGGTATGCCAGGTCGTGATGCCGTGGACAAGGCCAGAGGGTGAGGGCTGGAGAGCCAGTAGGAGCCCAAGAGTCGTGATGCTCAGGTACCCCCCCCCCTTTAACGTGCAAGCGGCCGACATGAAGGAAGAAGGGTGTCGTGGGCAGGCATCAAGTAACGATCATGATGGGTCAAATGCAAGACCTGAGTAAACGCAAGAGGGATATATGCCACTGGGTCTGGCCCGGGTGGCTTGGGGATAATGCAGCCCAAGGGGCGCCCCCAATAAAGTAAACTAAAACATGAATCAAAGGGATACATGCGCGGGGCGGACCCGCGCGTCTGGGAATGATGCAGCCACGGGGCGCTCGGCTGAAAATGAAACTTCGAAAGATGTCACTGGTGATGTTGGGGACGAAGGGATGCTGAAGTAGTGGGCGTCGCGCTGCGAAGCCGATCTGCCACGAGCCCCCAGGCCGGGAGCCTCGGGAGGCTCGGGGCGTGGTGGCTCCTCACGGACCATCTCCATCTCCGCGGGGACTGGAACGGAGCCTTTGGCCGCCAGAGCTTCAGGATGCTCCTCATGAGGCTGGCAGCGGCAGCAGCGTTCGGGCAAGCCGTAAGCATGCGAACATAAGCGTAGGGTGGACCTTCACGGCGCCCCAGCGTGAGGCGAGGTGCTCGAGAGGCGGCTCGGTGAGCCTGGTATGTCGATGCAGACGCGCAGCCCACCATCCTCGCCTAGATGGGGAGCTACGGCGGGTGGCGGCTGCCACTCATGACTCTTGACTCTGCAGCTCTTGAATGATCTTGCGGCGAACTCCCGAGGGTTTGGCCCTCCTTGCCTTGCTTCTTCTGAGGAAGCGTGCTTTGAAACACGCCTCCAAGTGATGCCCAAGCGCCTCCTCGTGATCTTAGCAAAGTCGGTGGCCCTCCGAGAGAGCCCCGAGCCTTGCTTGAGGAGGCGCCGGCGCGCCTTCCTCTGTGACAGAGGAGGTGCCCCTGAGCAGGCTTGAACCACGGGGCCTGCCTCCCGACGGATTGGTCCAGGCGATGTCTTCTTCTTCTTAGGAGCAGCCTTGGGAAGCCTCCCCCTCGTGTGATCTGGGTCTTCAATTGACGCGGCTTGGAAAGCACGCTCCAGGGAACACACTGCGTCTCTCTCTTCACTAGGCACCGTGATGACTCCACCGCTTCCCGGCATCTTGTGGACATTGTAGCCATGATGGGTCACGGCCATGAACTTGGCCAGGGCTGGGTACCCGAGGATGGCATTGTACGGCATGCAAATGTGAGTGACGTCGAAGTCAATGAGCTCGGTGCGGTAGTTGTTGCACGTCCCAAAGGTGACAGGAAGGCGGACCTGCCCTAACGGAACTGTGGAACCATCAGTGACCCCGGAGAAAGGCTTGGTTGGCTGAAGCTGATTGTATGGCACTTGGAGATTGTTGAATGTCTCGGCGGACGGGACATTGAGCCCTGCTCCGCCATCGATGAGGTCCTCGTGACCTGCACATTCTTGATGGTTGGGGAACAAAGCATCGGGAGGACTCGGTGTGGCTGCACTTGAGCTGATCCGCTGAGCTGAATGTGATGGCGCCTGACCACACGAGGCGTGTGGCTTGAGCCTGGGAGCACTGCATTCACTTCAGGCGAACTGCTTGAAGATCTGTTGAGAGGTGGGGCTTGAGCTCAGCCCAGGATGCAAGCGATTGCGCACGGCTCCTGGAAGCCCCCAGCCCCCTCGTCCTGATGATGGTCTTCATTTCTCCTTGGCTGCGGTGGCAGAGAGGGGAGGCCTTGTGGGCGATCCTCGCGAGGCTGATCCCTCCAGCCTCCCTCGCGAGGCGGGTCCCTCCAACCTCCCTCGCGAGGCTGATCCTGCCAGCGGTCCTCGCGAGGTCAGTCCGCCACCCTTTTTGAGGCCACGGTCTTCCTATCGTCCTCCACCTCTTCCTCCTCCTCGGCCATAGCCCTGGTCGCTCTGGGCTCGGGCGTCGGCCGGCACGCTGCGTCCCTTACGACCACAGAGCTCTTGGCATTCGTTGGTGTTGTGGGTGTGGAGGTCATGGTACCGCTTGATGCCGCGCCCTTGGATGACTCAGGCTGACCCCTTCCGGCGCTTGGTGTTCGGCTCTGCTGCAAGCACGACAGCCCCTGCGCTTCCGTCCTTGACCTTGGGCTTCTTCTCTTACGGGTCGGCGGCAGCTCGAGAAGGAAAGGCGTCCTTCCTCAGCCCTGGCGCACTTGGTCGCCAAGTTGAACATCTCCAGGGATGTGCACATGTCTTCATGGATCGCGAACTCTTCCTTCATCTTGACGTCACGCACATCATCGGAGAAGGCTGAGATGATGGCCTCCTCAGACACCCTGGGGATCTTAAGGCGAGCGTTGTTGAAACGTTGGATGAACTTTTGCAGGGTCTCCCCTGACTGCTGCTTGATGCGGCGCAAGTCACTCATGGACGAGGGCCGATCGCGGGTGCCTTGGAAGTTGGCGATGAATCGGGTGCACATCTCGTTCCAGGAGGAAATCGTGCCAGGAGCCAGGTTCAGGAGCCAGGTGCGGGCACTGTCCTTGAGCGCCATGGGAAACCAGTTCGCCATGACCTTCTCGTCTCCGTTGGTGGCTTCGATGCCCAGCTCATAGAGCTGGAGGAACTCCACAGGGTCAGCCGTGCCATCGTAGCGTGGGGGCAGGTCTGGCTTGAACTTGCCCGGCCAGGCCATGCTACACAGCTCGACGGTGAAGGCACGGCAGCCTGCAGTGGCCACGGGAGGCCTTTGGTGATAGAGGGCTTGATCTTGGAGGTCTCCGTGCGCTGCCGCCGGGAGCAGCGGGGTCTTGCTTGTTTTGGAGCGGGGAAGGCAGCGTCGTGGCCGGGCGATGCAGGGAGCACTCGGGCAGCTTCTTGGGGGCGAGGACTTCGGCAGCTCTTCTCTTCTTTGTCTTTGGTCTTTGGGCCGGAGTGGGTTTCGCCTAGTGGCCACGCGCCTTGGGGCCAAGGCGCCTTCTTGAGGGGAAGGTGGCTGAGGCGCCCCCGGAGCTTCATCGCCTGCTCAAGACGGGGCGCGGTGCAGGAGAGGGATGGCGCGGGGGAGCCCCCAGCGGCGCTGACGAGCTCGGTGATGCGGGCGAGCCACTCATCGTTGAGGTCGTCGACGGGACGGTAATGCAGAAATTCCCGTGCCAGGAGCAACGAGGCGTGCGCGTCCGCAGGAGCGCGACGGGCGTGGGATGAAGAACCGGCTGGAGCCAGCGACGGGGTGGCTGTGCGGCCTTCTCGCCGTACCGAAGGGTGCTGGGACGACGCCTGCTGCTCGTTCCCCGCCGGGCCGGTGGCGGCGTTGACGGCAGGCGATGGGGAACAGCGAGGCGGCCGCCCGGCAGAGAGCCATCACGGGCGCCTTGAGCAGCGAGGGTGGCCGGCGCTGTGTGAGCCCGGCAGCGTCGACATGGATGCGAGGCAGCGAAGAGCAGGGCGGCGGAAGGCGGATTCCGGTGCACCCCTACCTAGCGCGCCAAATGTTGGATTTCGGGTTCCGGCAGACCCTCTAGGTTCGAACTCTGGGGTGCACGCGGAAATCACACCTCCAACCTACCTACGTCTCGTCGCCTCGCAAGGATCAAAACTACACAAAGAACAACACAAGAGACATGAGGTTTATACTGGTTCAGGCCAGCATTGTGGTGTAATACCCTACTCCAGTGTGTGGTGTGGTGGATTGCCTCTGGGGCTGATGATAAACAATACAAGGGAAGAACAGCCTCACGATGGTCTGTTCTTGGCCGGTGCGATGAACTGCTAGGGGAGTTCAGTCGCCTCTCTTTCTCTCTCTCTAGATGCCGATCTTCTAGATCTGGTCTCGATCTCGCTCTCTATCCTTCTCGATCCGTCCCCCTGCCTTGGTGGTGGCTAGCTCTATTTATAGTGGCAGGCCCTGGGCCTCTTCCCAAATATTGAGCGGGAAGGGCGCCAACAATTGGCCATTTTGAAGGGGAACATCTAGTACACTTATCTGACTAAAGTCGGTCCTCGCTTTGCCAAAGACTCGGCGGTGGCCTTGGCTTGGGCTCCACGATGACCTCCTTCCTGCCATTCTGCTAGTCTTGGTCTTGTTGCACCGAAATGGTTGCCTTTGCTTGATACCCTTGGCCTGCGCTTGCCTCCTTTGCACCAAAGGGGAAATGAGGACACTGCGCGGGCTGGCGCCCGCCTGGCGCCCTTGGCCGTCATGGCTTGCGTCATGGGCACCTCGCGAGGTACCCCACCTTGATCTCTCCGCCTCCTCCCGAGCCAGCATGGCGAGGCCGTGCTCGAGGAAGCTTTACATCGTCCGCCCGTGAGGCTTGGCCCCTCGCGAGGGTCTTGAGCTTGTGTTGATGAAGATGGGCCGTACTGGGCCACCCCTTGTGCCACGCCGCAGGCCGCAGGCAAGCAAGTCTGGGTACCCCCGTTCCCAGAACACCGAGAAACATAGTCAATATGAATGATTCTAGCTCCAATGACCGTACGATGTCCATCTAACGGCCGTCGTGCTTCTTCAATCTCTGCTCTTCCTGCTACACCCTCAAACAAGCGCCCGCCGGGACTGCTGCTCCCTCCTCCCAGCGGCCGGCTGTCTGCTGCCAGAGAGCCTCACCGCCCCCGTACTCCCATCGTTGGCCTAGCCATCCCTCTACTCACCCACACCTGCTGTTATTCTCCGTGAGGCGGGCACGAACCGATAAACCCTCGTCGATCGTACTCCCCTCGCGGGAAACAACTGCCGAGTCTTCCATGCCTCCGTGTCGTTCCTTCCTAGGCCTCGCCGCCGTCCACCGCCAGTGCTCTCGGCGTGGCGTGGTGAGCGTGGTCAGGCGGCTTCCATCGGACGTGGGCTGTGCGTGGAGAGGTGACAGTGGGTCCACGACGCAGCAAGGAAGTGCCTCCTTATTATGCATAAAATAATTATTCCTCCACCTAACATCTGGGACCCACCGGAAGGGCCTCAGATTTCGCCAAAAAACGTGGCCCCGGCTGACATGTAGGACCCACCAGCTATCTTCGCACGCATGAGAAGTGCCTCCTTATTACACACAAAAAATGAATACTCCCCTTCAAATTTGGAACCCAGCATAGTGGGAGGCTGACTTGTGGGCCTACCAAGTTGGCGGGGCGGAGGGCTTTGTCAACTTAGTCAATATGAGCGATTCTAGCTCTGTTACCATCGATGTTCATCCAACAGCCGTAGTGCTTCTTCAACCTCTGGTCTTCTTGCTCCGGCCGCCCAAACCAGCGCCCGGTCGTGCGCGTGCTCCTACCTCCCGTGGCGGCTGTGATGTCGTGGAGGCCTCAAGCGCCCCTACTACTCCCACCGCTGGCCGGGCCATCCTCTACTCACCCACACGCCTGTTATTCTGCGGCGACAGCAACCTCACACCGCAGCCGAACGGTGAACCCTCGTACTCCTCTTGGCGTGGGCATCCCTTTGCTGCGTCTTCCCGGCTCCAGTCGTCCCCTTCCTAGGCCTCACCGTCTTCCACCGCCGTGGTGCTCTCGGGCGTGGCGTGGTCAGCGTGGTCAAGGCGACTTCCATCGGACGCGATTTGTACGTGGAGAGGTCGACGGCTGGCTCTGGCCGTAGCAAGGAAGTGCCTCCTTATTACTGCGCAAAATAATGATTCCTCCACGGCGTGAGGGATCCACCAGACAGCCACCGTATTTTGCAAAAATAACGTTTCCCACAGCTGCTGGGACCCATCAGCTACATCTTCGCACGCAAGGAAGTGCGTCTGGCAAAAAGCGATTAGCCCTCGACAACTGGGACCCACTGGCTACATCTTCGCGCGCAAGTGCGTCAAGCAAAAAACGATTTGCCCCCGACCGCTGGGACCCACCAGCTACATCTTCGCCGCAGAGGAAGTGCGTCGGGCAAAACAAAAGCGATTCGTCCCTCGATTGCTGGGACCCACCGGCTACATTTTTCGCGACGCAAGAAGTGCGGCGGTCGGGACCCACCTGGTGAAAGCATACGTGGCGTTGTCATTCGGGTCGTGACGTATGCGTACATACTGGTCGTTGTGAAGCGGCGCCGCGTCGTAGTAGAGGCGTGCACGTAGCATGTACACGTACGTACAGCGGCCAGGGTGCAAGAAAGAAAATATGGCCACATACGTACATACGGGCAGGGTCTCGAACAACTACTTGCGCATACGTACGGTGAGGGCTCGTGTACATGGCTGGGTTGGAACGGAGAAACAGCGTCGTCGCGTGTTCATGGGGAGGCAACGGAATGTGTCGTGTTCATGGGGAGGCAACGAAATGCGTCGTGATCATCGGGAGGCAACGGAACGCGTGGGAGCCAACCGGCTTGGATGGAACAGGCGATGGAAATGAGGCCTGGCGTATCGCAGAATGGAGGAAACGGCCTTGTGTTCGACCGGCCATGTTCGAAACAGGGTCCTGTTGATCGGGAGGGGTCTGGCGTACCACAAAACGGAGGAAACGGACCTCCCACGGTCGAAACAGGGGTCTGTTATGGGAGGGTGTGGCATACCGCCAAAAGCGGAGAAGCGGACCTCATACGGTCGAAGCAGGGTCTGTTGATCGGGAGGGTGTGGCGTCTTGCAAAGCGGGCGAAAGCGGACCTCCCTACGGTCGGCAGGGGTCCTGTTCGCCGGGAGGGTGTGGCGTGCCGCAAAAGCGGGACTCCACGGATCTGTTCATCTCCACCGTCGACCTCCTCGAGCCTCCACATGGGCTACCGTCGACCTTCTCCGGCCTCCACCACGGGCTCTGGTCGACCTTCTCCGGCCTCCACAGCTCCTATTCATCCGGCCTCCACCGTGGCGCTACTCCACCGCTCTTGTTCAACCACCCCTCCACATCTCTCTGTTCATCCATCCCTCCACACCACGGGGTCTGTTCAACCACCCCTCCACGGGCACCCCTCCACCGTCTCTTGTTCATCCAGCCCTCCACACGGCGGGTCCTGTTCATCCGAGAGCAAACGCCACCGCTCTTGTTCATCAACCCCCCCGCATAACACTCCACTGTTCATCCGAGGCAGCATCGATCGGCTTCGATTAGCGGCGATAGCGAAGGAATCGCTCGATCGGGTTCGATTAACAACCATCCATCGATCGCTCGGGTTCGATGTAACGCGTAGCTGCGGTGCAATCGCTCGAGTTGATTAGAGCCCAACGCCTCGCTTTCGGGTTGATTAGAGCCAATACCTCGCACACTTTCAGCGGCGTGCGTGTATGAGAAAGCAGCGCATCGCTCGGCCCCGACCTCCACGTAAGGAACTCACGAAATTTTCCTGCCCTCGCTTCTACCACGGTTTTTCCGTCATGGGCGGCCCAAAGAATGTCATGCAGCTACGTCTCCAGCCCGCCCGAGACGAAAAGCCCATTTTACATCATATTTTTTTCATAGAAGTAGGAGCCCACCACATCTATGATGATCTTGGGTTTTGTCACAATTATCGTCATAGAAGTGTCATATGTATGAGAAAAAAAATTTCGTTCGCCCAAAATGTCACGGATGTGTCTTTTTTTGTAGTGTCCCCTGCTAATTGAGCTCGCGGGCATGTCGTCGAGGCTCTCCTTGACCAAATCCATCAAGCCTTGGATGAACTCCTTACGCTTATTGAGGTGCTTCTTGAGCTGATCGGGCATGCTTGGTCGAGGATAACGACTCAGCTCCGCCGACTCGGCATGTTAGCCTCTGCGGCTAGGGCGCTCACAGGAGCCATCGCCTACCCGTGAGAGATCATTCGAGGTCTCTGCGTGGCTGTGAGCCCTCTTTTTTTCCGCAGCCTTGGTTGCCGCTCCCTTATTCTGAGTAGTTCTCGACCTAGAGCTCGCTTCACGGCCATGGAAGCGATTGACGGACGAAGAAGAAGCACTTATGAGGAGGAAAGGTAGAGTAATTTTCGGTTAGTGTCGTGGAATTAACACGTCGGATGTCCTCCTGAAAGGACTTAGTCGTG
>CM038678.1:643002935-643326417 GCA_021605205.1 Aegilops longissima | reverse complement strand
CCCGATGTTTGAAAGGTTCAGGGCTCGGGTCTGCCTACCCGTAGTCCATTACTCCGACAAGATGTCCCGCTCAGGGCCCGGTTCGCCGATCTTGCCGATGAAGACATGAATTCCGCCGAAGGGGACCCGGTACCCGTACTCGATCGAGCCGGCCTCGGGGCCCCATCCTTCGTCGTCGATGTAGAGCTTGCCGCGACAATTTTGGTCATCCGACCGATCACGCACTTACCTTTAAGTCCTCAGAGCAGCCTTCAAGAACTCGACACCATCGTGCGATAGCCCCATGGTGGGCGCCAACTGTCGTGGAATTAACACGTCAGATGTCCTCATGAAAGGACTTAGTCGTGGAGCCATCGCAACGGGTTAGCTTGAAGGGGTTAAACGGACAAGGGACACGGGAGTTTATATTTAGTTCGCCCTTCGATGAAGGTAAAAGCCTATGTCTAGTTGTGATGGGATTGATTGGGTTTCGATGACCAGGGAGCGAAATATGCTTGCCTGAGCCTCGAGTTGTTGTTTGTTGTCCCTGAACCGCCGCCGGGTCGTCCCCTTATATACATGGGTTGACGCCCGGCCGGTCTACAGAGTCCCGAGGCCGACTCATACAAGTGTCCGACTCGGTCTCTCCTTTCCTTATCTTACAACACAAGTTACATGACTATGGCGGTTTACCACTACGGGCCCTAATCCGCCTTTGGGCTCCGGGCCTCTAAGCTTCATAGTAAAACGCCATCTTCTGAGTCTGTGGGCTTTAATATAGTTGAGGGTGAACCGGCCCCTCCTGGGCGGTTTACACTCAGTAGTTATATCCCCAACAGTTAGGTAGTTCCCCCTTTTATAACCTAAGTACTAGCACTAGTACTAATACCTGCATAGTGGGAACACGTTCAGGTTTGGTACGTACTAGTAGGTGTGAGCAGGCTTGGTAAATATTAATTGATGGTTTTGATTTCGAGGCCCGAAACGGCTCCCGATGAGTTTAGCGGAACATAAATATCAAGTACTACACTGCTCAAATGCGTAAATATTATGTTAGTATTAAAAATTGGCACAAAATACGAAGGAGACCAATGGAAGTACTACTAGCAAGCCACGATTTAACTACTCGCATGCGCGCAGTGGAGTAATAATGTCTTTCTTCCGCCCTCACGTCCACTCAATTTGCATGCGCTGTATTAATTAACCATCAATGAAGTGAACGACTTTACACGCGTCATATTATCACATGGGGTGGATCTTGGTACAAAATTGCGTCCGCCCGTGTACCCGCTTGTGCGTGCGAGGGAATGAGTGTGTGTGTGGCGTGCGTGCACAGCTTTGCTTCGTGCATGTATCGCCAGTATGGCTTAGGGAGGACGAGTACATTCTTCTGGAACCAGCAGCACGTCACTGTGATCAATCCACGCAAGGAGGTCGCGACAACGCCTCCACATGTGCCACATGGCTTCATGAACTGTAAGAGAGACACTGTGTAGTGTGCTATTGGTATTCTAATTTACGTGTTTTGCACATACTTAGTAAGGTACACGTGCATTGCACGCATCAGATTTTGCAACCAAATTATGAATAAATACCACACTATAGCATGTAAGCTCTGAGTCATATATGTCTGATGTAGCCCTTCGTTTAATTCCTATAGTTCATCTCATTCAAAATCAATTAGTTTTCATAAAAAAAGCTAAGAACGCGGGAATAGGAAAAACATGGGATTATAGTGGAATGTCGTCTTGAATCCTACAGGATTGTACGAGTGTTTGATTGTGCATAGAAAAAAATGCAGAATTCTTTCAAAGAGGTTTGAGTGGATGGGATGTTTCCTATGAAATCTAGTGCAAATGAATCATATGGAAAAATTCCTATGGTTTACAATCCTACGAATCAAACAACCAAGATAAGAAAAATTCCTAATGATTAGAATCCTCCAAAATTCCTTTGAGAATCCTTTGAATCAAAGAAGCCCTTAATCTATTTTATGATTCATGGAATTGTGCATTGTAAAGCATAAAGTAAAAACAAATAATGGCAATTCAACTAGAAAAAAAGTTTGGGCAGTTATGATACGGAAGATTCTAGAACAAAAGAGAACCCTTTGTTGTTTTGAGGTTTGTGCATTATGCTTAAGTTCAACCATGGAGTCTGCTAGATTGTACATGTGGCAAAATCCGGTGGGGGGCTAGAAGATGGTGCGAGGGGCCGAGTGGAGGGAGACTATGAAGGAATGCACAAGTGCGAGATCGATATTTAGAGAGAGGGGGCGAACACGTGCGCTGTTGCACGCAGTGGTGGAGCCATGAAAAATAAATGAGCTAGGGGGCCAAGCATTGCTAATCCTTTACGAGGAGGGTCAATTCATGAACTTAAACCATTTTTAGCAGCAATTGTCTAATGATCACATTCATATTAGCCTCGATATATAGTGATGTTAGGGGGGGCAGGGCCCTTACTGCCCCTGTCTTCGCCATTGTGCACGCGTCTGAGAGATGAAGCGGAAGGCATGGATGATGAGAGGGGGACGTTGGATATATAATTAATGTGGGTGTATTAGCTATATATGTTAATCCTATATAGAGAGGTATAGATTGATCGATGTGGACGTGGGAAAGAGGGTGAGACCTCACTGGATATATCGATTGATCGGTTTGTGTGGAAAACTATGAAAGACCTAGCTATATACACACATACATAGATGAACATTGATCGTTGCGCATGCATGCGTGAGAGATAAAGAATGCCCGATATGATGGAGAGGGGGATGTGTGTGGGTGTGTGCCTTCATGGGAGACCGACCTGAAGAAAAAGATTGCATGTGGGCGATAGATAATGCCGACTGGTAGTGTGTGTGCATGCTGCACGAGAGAAAGTTAGTGGTACAATTATAAAGAGAAGACTACTGTGTGGGTGTAAAAGAATAGGTGAGGTCATAATCAATGTAAAGTTGAATTCAAATATTTGAATAAGAGATCCTGATGTTTGAAACCCATGCATGCATGAATATAACGGAGATCTGCGCAGTGTGGTTTGGAAATGAGCACGTTGTACTGTATACACATTGAACAAGGTCAGACTGATTTGAATTTGAGATACCGATGGCAGACATCATTTGGCCACGTCGCATCCGTGCATGGACACACTATTCTAATTGGAGATGATGGGCGGCTTTGCATCACATATCTATATCTATACCCCTATATATATATATTATATTTTATATTTTTTTATATTGTGTGCGGGTAACTTTAACTTTGAAAGATGGTCGTTGGATGAGGCGAATCCAATGGTCCAAAGATGGCAAATTTGAGCACTATTGGCCGTTGGATATCATCTAGATTCCACCAGATTTCGCCACATGTATAATCTAGAAGACTCCATGGTTGAACTTAAGCATAATGCACAAACATCAAAACACAAGCACTTCTTATTTGTTCTAGAATCTTCCGTATCAGAATTGCCCAAATGTTTTTCTACATGATTTGCCATTATTTGTTTTTACTTTATGTCTTACAACGCACAATTCCATGAATCTTAAAATAGATTAGCTTTCTTATAAAAACTAGATGATTTTGAATGAAATGGACTATAAGAATTAAACGAACATCTACATCATGCATATATGACTCAAAGCTTGCATGCTATAATGTGGTATTTATTCATAATTTGGTTGCCAAATCTCATGGGTGCAATGCACGTGTACCTTACTCTAGTCTAAATGGTGTTTGTGTGTGTGTTGTGCGTGTTGAGGTGCAAATTGTCTTTTTTTTGGTACACGTTAAGCTTGTTCTTCCAAAAATTTAAGCCGCACCTTGTTGTGCCGAAAATTCAAGCTAAGCGTCTCTATCTATCGTGCTGCGGAACTCCTGCCTCTTCAACCCGCGCCTTGTTAGCCCGAAATATTTAAGATATATCTTTGTCTCGTTGTGCTCCGACAACTCCCTCCATCTCAACCCGCGCCTTGCTATTCCGAAATTACAACGCGCGCGAAAACTCCCACCTCCTGTGAAATCCCGACACGCGAAATGCCAGTGGTACCCCTGAACCGAAAGAACCGGCTCAAATCGGTGGGGGTACTTTCGTAACTTACCCCACATTTTGGACAAGCGCGTCTCTAAGCCATGGTTCCCCACTGCCATCCCATCCGCCCACCCATTGGTACACCGAGGCCGCGAAAACCCGCGACGAAACCCCACACCCTGCTCCGTCCACCACCCAGTCGGAGCCTCTTCCCCGACGACGTCGTCCACAGCAACACCTTGACGTCCCTCATCCACCGTACCGGATGAGGATCCGTCATTGATCTCATTGTCCCGCCGGTTCAGCCACCCCGTCCTCCACCTCCATGGAGCTGCCCCGACGTTCCCCTCATCTTTCACGCCACCTCCATTCCCACACCGCTGTCTTCACCTGCACCACCGGAAGAGCATCATCATCACCGTTTCCTCGGATGAAGCTGCGGCCTAATCGGCGCCACCAAAGAGGTTGTACACTAATCGCCGCATTTTCTTCTTGATTCGATCTCATGGTGCTACCGGCGCTCGGTCCCTAGCCGACACGGCGCGGCTCCATCCACGGCGGCGTCACCGGCCACTTCCTCCATGGTGTCACTCCCTCGACGGTGACGTCCACATCAGTAGGAGCTGCTGCTGCTTTAGCTCTCACTCGCACTGCTGCTCTCGCTCTTGCTCTTGCTTGCGATGCTGCTCCGATTTAGCTACACTTCAGTCGACTGAATCGACTTTTGGGTCATCGATTTTCAGGGGTGGGGTGGGGGCTCGCTGGGTGAAGGAAGAACCAGCCGCAGCGGGAGGGGGGCTCACGGAGAGGTACCCACTATCTATCTTAGGGTTCAGGATGGGGCGGTGGTGGCGGTGGCGGGCGTTGGCGGGCGGTGGCATGGGGATCACCGGAGAAAAAGCTCGGCACGGGGGGCTAGAGGATGGCCGGGCGGCGGACCGGGCGGTGGGGAGTGTTTTGGGCGGGCGGGCGCACCGCCGCCACGGGCGGCGGGGGCTGCTGTTTGGCGGTGGTGGTGGCGGCTCAATGGGGTGGAGGTTGAAGATGAACCGCAGGCCCTTGATTTCGTATCCAACGGCTGCAAAATCGACTGACCAGAGATGAAAAAGTCAGTCGACCGACGTGTAGCCTCACCTTGCTAGTGCGTTCAGTTTCTTCAGTTTCGACAGCAAAGTTCAGTTTCGACAGTTAAGTTCAGTTTCGACAGTTAAGTTCAGTTTCGACAGTTAAGTTCAGTTTCGAAGTTAAGTTTAGAGATGAGCGGCTGATGTATTTTACATCTAGCACTTTGTGGTTTTGTATTTTACGTCATGTATTGGAGATGCTATTAGAATTCCACTCAGGTTAACGTTGTCCGGTGTCTCTCTTGTCCTGCTTCAGCCTCGGCGTCGTACAACTCACCGGAGCTGCTCCAACTAGAAACCCTCCATCACAGCGGAGCAGTACCTCGGGCTCCATCTCCAGACGCCTAAGATCTTCTTCCCCTCCTCCGATAGAGAAGTCAGCCGGAGCATCCTCACCGGCCAACCCAATCACGCTGAGATCGACATGGCTTCGCCAAAGAGGTTGTACACTTGTTGCATCTCTTTTTTACTCTACATGTTATATATATATATATATATATATTGTCCACTGAGCACTCGTAGTAACGGGAAATACGATTATTTTATCCTACTATATGACAAGCAGTGAGGTACCAGGCAACTTAGCTATCCGTGATGGACTCTCTTGAACCCCATCATTATTTATCTCTGCGAGTTTGAGTTGTGCATTTGTCGATGGGCCTGGGAGTTGAGCTAGTATGGCAGTGGCCTGGGTCCAAAGTAATAGAAGTAGCACAAAACATTTTTAGTATAGGATTTTCCTTGCTCAAGCCTGCCTACTAGAATCGCCAATGCTTGAAAGGAAAAGTGAATGAAAAACATCGAATTGGAAAGTTTCCTATGGTACTACTTTTCATGAATTTGGTGCAAAGGAATGGAGCAAAGGAAAACTGTAGGATTTGTTCCTTTAGTGTCTCCTTGAAAGAAAAACCGTAGGAATTCTAATTTCCACTTCTCCTCCTTTTCATATTCCTATTCATCAAGCACAAGACTAAGAGATAGTAGCATAATAGTATTATAACGGTACATTTTCTTGTGGTTTGACTTAATCTCACCATGCTTTTTGCATCCGTGATCTTCCAATTGTTGTGAATCAAACACCCAGATTGGCAGAAATCCTGTGTTTTTAAATTCTCTGTTTTGCACGTGCATTCCTATCCTATTCATGTCTATTTCCTATCCCTGCATTGTTAGAATCCTCAAATTCAAACAAGCCCTTACTCAATTACTTACATTACAGATATGTGTCAAAGAAAACCTTGTGTGGTTTGTCCTGCTCCTACGGCGCTGTGTTCCACCCCAGATCAGCTGCTCCAACGACGGAAGGGTTCACCACAGCAGGGATCCGCTCTCCAGACTGTCTTTCGCCGCCTCAGATCTTCTTCCCCGCCACCGGCAGCCACGACAACTGCATTACCATCATCAACTGAGCAGATGACCTTGAGGACTACACGGGTCCGCAAGAGAGGTCGCACTCTTCCGTGTCTTCTTACGTTATGCATCGCTTAATATGATGACATGCTACATTATCATCATGTTCACCTATTAGACTCCGAGTCAGGTCCAAACTAATGCTGAAACTTGAGTTTTTAAATGGTTGTGGGGTACATATTGAGGTAGCAATCAGTACTATCTGTCTACTATCTGGTTAATCTCCGGTGTCTACTGTGAGTTTCATGTTGGGTGCAAACAAACATTAAAGGAGCCATTATCTGTATTTTTTAACTAAAGCTATTATCTGCCTGCTATCATTGGTTTTGGGTCTATCCACAGTTTGCTACCATTACTCTGGATTTGTGCATGCACTCCTTACATAATCTCACTATGTTTTATTCCTATGCATGCCAGTTATTGTACACAATGGAACTGATCATGTAGAGCAAAAGAGACGAGCCTTGCGTGGCAATAAAATTTCATGCAGACTTCGTTCCATGGTGGGCGCAAAGCAGCCCCCCCTCCACCCATTTTGGATCGTAATCAAGAGGAAGATAACTTTTCTAAGGGGGATTCAGAAGGAGAAGACCACTCCTATTTACCCCATGAGGTCTTCGCTCTAACTTGGCATGCTGATGTTGGTAATATCATGCATATGGTGCCTTGCATTGCTTATCAGATACATTAAAGATGTCATCCGCTTAGTTTAGACATGCTTTGTGTCAATGCCATCTGTTTAGTTTCTTTATCGTATATGTGAATCATGCAATGCCATCTTGTCTAGCCAGGCATCATATATGTGAATTTTGCAATGCCACCCTGGTTAGCCAGTCATCTTATATGTGAATTATATCATGCCATCATTTTTTTATTACGTGTTAAATTTGTCAACAATTTTAGTACATTCAATTACTCTTCCTGTGCATCAGCCATTCGGCACGGTCATGGAAAAATCTGGAGTGGAAACAAGGTCTTTAGAGCAGACAATGCTATCTGACGAAGCGCATGTCTTGCTGGTTACCGATAGCTCCTCAGAGGAGGATTCAGAGACAGATGACCAGTCATATCCCCCCCCCCAAGGTGCATGCCCTAACTTGGCAGGGTTATGTTGCTCATATCGTGCATATGGTATCTTGCATTGCTATGTCATTTTCTTAGTTTAGACATGCTTTATGTGAATGCCACCTGTTTAGTGTCTAATTACCATATATGTGAATTATGCAATGCCATCTTGTTGCAAGACATTATATATGTGAATTATGCAATGTTATCTTGTTGCAAGGCATTATGTATGTAAATTATGCAATGCCATGCTGTTTAGGCAAGCGTCATATATGTGAATTATATCATGTCGTCCTTTTTTTGTATTTCTCATTGCTTTTGTCGACAATGTTTGTATATTCAACTACTCTTCCTGTGCATCAGCCATTTGAATTGGTGATGGGGAAATCTGGAGTGAAAACAAGGTCTTCAGAGTAGACAATGCTACCTGCTGAAGCAGATATCTTGCTGGTTCTGAGATAGCTCTTCAGAGGAGGATTGAGGCGATGACCAGTCCTATTACCCCCCTGAGGTGTATGCTCAAACTTGGCAGGGTTATATTACTCATATAATGCATATGTTGTATTGCAATGCTTAGTTTTTACATCATATACACAATATTGAATGCATCTCCTTTGTTGACACATCATATATGCGATTGCCCTCTGCTCACTTCCTTAGTATATAAATCATATATTTGAATTATGTCATGCCATGATGTTTAGATAGACAGCGCGTATCTGAATTATGGCATGCCAACCCATTTTCTAAAGACATAATATAGTTATATCATCTCATCCTGTTTACATAGTCATCATATTTTAAATTATGTCATTCTATCCGTGAATTATATCATGCCATCATGTTTCCATCGACGGCATGTTTGTGATTTATGGCATGCCAACCACTTTAATAGACACATTGTATAGTTATATCATGTCATCCTGTTTACATAGTCATCATATTTTGAAGTATGTCATTCTATCCTGTTTAGTTAGCCATCATACATGTGAAATTGTGTCATGCTATCTGTTTAATTAGCCATCATATATGTGAAATTATGTCCTGCTATTCTGTTTGCTTAGACAACATAAATGTGAATTATTTCATGCCCTGTTTTCTTCCCTACTATCCATTGCACCTGTCTATCTTACAATGTATGTACATTCAATTCCTTTTCTTGTTTATCAGCCATTTCAATTAGAGGGAGTGATGACAGTATCTGTGGGAGTAAAAACACGGTCTTCAGAAAAGATCATGCTACCTGTCGATGCAGATAGAACCACAGTTGTACTTGCCCAAGAACCAGCCCCACCACACATAACCCACACTCATGCAGATTGTAACCCTACCCAGTTGGACAGAGAACTAGCTACACCCCTTCTAACCCCAACCCCAGCAGATAGACACCCAGTTCCCGTTGACACAACACCATCTCCACCACAGAGCACCCAAACACGAGCAGTTAGTAAGGCAACTGCAGTGCCCAAATCACGAGGACCACCACTCCGAACCCGAAGTCAACGCTTAAAGAAGAAGAATAATTGTTCTCAGGTCAGGTTCCATAGCTATGGTTCATACTACTTAGCTCTTGCATCACTGTATTTACTGATACCAACTAATTTCAAATTTGAAGGATGCAATTGAAACTCCAATGGAGGAACAAGTATGTTTTAAACCTGTTTCTTCAACGTGTTTGGCTGTTTGCTGTTGTAACTTGCTCTATGTTGATTTCAGTTTCAATTGAATAAACAGTTATGTTCTCATGCCATGCACATTACAAGTGTTGTTATTGATGTGTAGTTTCCCACACTTATATTCTGTCTATGCTGCTTTGTCTTAAATAGATATGATTTGAACTGTATCTATCTTGATTTGGCAACATAAACTAGAACGATATAGACCATACAGTGACCATACTACATAGATATATGTTTGTTTCATGATGTTATCCTGTCCACCTTACTACTGAACTGGTTTACCAAAATGAGTTTCATATACTACATTGTAAACCTGAGATGTGTTTGTTTGTTTCTCTTTTAGAACGCGGATAAAATTTTGGAGAAGAGTACCCTGTTATGCAATGGTAAAGGAAATAATGCAGATAAGGTTCAAGATAGTCAGACATCCCTGTTGGTCTCCAAGAAAGCTGATAAAAACTATATTGAAGACACTGAGACAACCCCAAAGTCCTGTCTTGATGTAGTGTTCGAGTTACTGGCTACCACGGCTGGCACCAGCTCTTCGAACTCGTTGCCTGAATCAGTTCGGCTTCTTGAGTCTCAACTTCAAGTTGAAAGACATCGATCAGATGTTATGCGACAGAAGTCAAGGACCGAGGAAGTCCTGCAGAATTCAGATGCATACTTTCGGTGCAATGACAAGTTATTGGAGGACTTAAGCGCCAAATAAGAGAAAGTTAATAAGCTTGCTAAGCATCTTGCCAACATTATGGGTACCCAGGATATTGTTTCTTGAGCTCTTCTGAAGTGGTTTCAGTTCTGGACTTGTTTTGCTGCGGTGTTTATATGCTGTTGTGTTCCCTATATTTGCACTGGTGGCGAACTTTGATGCCCAATGGATGTAATATGTGTAATAGCCGTGATAGCCTAGTGTAAGTTTCTTATTTATTTATTTCCTTGTTGTCTTGTTTATTTGTTTGCTTGTAGTCAGTGCAGTTCTTTTTCTGCGGTTTGCTTGTGGCTGCAATAACCTATTCCTACGGGCCGTATAAACAGTGGGCCTTCTACGGGCCGTAGAAACAGTGGGCCTTCTACGGGCCATAGAAACAATGGGCCTTCTACGGGTCGTAGAAACAATGGGTCTTCTATGGGCCGTATCATCAATGGGCCTTATACGGGCCGTATGATCGATTGGCCAAACATGGGCCAAACAGACCGCATTCTGGCCGTAAACGGGCTAGAGTTGGAATCGTCCGTTCATGGGCCGACCATAACGGGCCATCGTTGATAGGCCGTATTTTATGACGCTATGAAAACAGCCAACGTAAGAATGGACCACAAACGGGCCGACTATAACCACGGGCTGAATTTGGCCCACAAGCAGAAAATGACAGTAACGGGCCGTAAGTAAACGAATGCTGGAAATGAGACCAAGAATAAATGGGCTCGAGAAGGCCGAAGATAACATGGGCTGAAACGCCCAACGGAATAACGGGCCGTTAATGGGTATAAAGTGATACACTGTTCTTTACGGGCCAGTTTCACCACGGGCCATTAATGGGTGTAAAGTGATACACTGTTCATTATGGGCCAGTTTCACCACAGGCTTTTAATAGGCCAAGAGTTACATAGGGCCTCATATGGGCCGAAAGACGTCATGGGCCATACATGGGCCAGAAGTGAAAACGGGCTGGAATCATATTGGATGGCCCAGATGACGCTACCGGGCCTAATTCGAATAGGGCGTAACGGGCCTTGGGTTAGCGGGCTGTAAATGGGCTATATGTGAACAGGCCGTTAATAGGCTTTCCATGGGCCGGCCTGCCACCTTTTGACCAAGTCAAACGGGCCGGCCGTTTCACATGAATGGGCCTCTGTTGGGCCGTGCCACGTGTTGACGTATCATAGGCGCCTTCTGTCCAATGAGTGGATGACATCTGTCCCAGCGATGAGCCGGCACGTGTTTCCTCCAGCCAATGATGATTTTACATGTGGAAAATCCCCATTGGGCGGGGCTGTTAACGGGTTATCGGATCCAAAACCCGACCCGATAGCTTAACGGCGTTCCGTTACGGTGGATGCAACGCGTCGGTCACCCTTGACGAAAGCACTTCTGTGACGCGCTATTTATCATCATGGAAGTGGACACTTCCGTGATGATAATTTTGGTAATGTCATGGAACACTTCTACGACAGCACAGGTATGACTATCTTGATTCTGTCATAAAATCGTCATGGATGTACATGCATGACAGAAAACGCGACCTACTGTGAGAAACACATATCATCACAGAAGTGTATTTTTTTTGTAGTGCTTCATGGGAGCCCTCGCCACCGACGATCAGTTCATCAACCACCTCAAGCCCGGTGGCGGCGAGCACCTCGCCATCAAAAACCTCCCCTTCAGTGGGCGGCCGGGGGCTTGACACTCCTGGGAGATGGACAAACAGATCGTCGCCCACTCTCAAATACCTGCCGGAGCCAGAGGTTGCCGAGGAAGAAGGTTGATCATCGACCACCTCCTCCTCGGCTGCGGCCTTGCTGGCCTCCCCGGCGGTCCCCTCATTGGCCTCGCCAGCAGAAGCCCCGCCAGTTGCCTCGGCAGCCCCCGTGGCGGCATCCTCAGCAGCATCCTTGGCGGCCTCCTCGGCGGCATCCTTGGCGGCCTCCTCGGCAGCAATCTTGTCGGCCTCCGCCGCGGCCTCCTCAGCAATGTTCCTGACGACAGTGTCCACATCCTCCATTATCACCAAACAAGGGTCTGGGCAACAAGAAAGGCGATGAGGCCAAGAAAAGAAGCAAGAGAAAAACAAGGACGAAGAACGGGCGACTCACCAGTGCCTGGCGCCGAAGCAAAGCCACCAGCACCCAAGTTCCCCTCTTCCTCCTCCATGAGCATGGGCTCTGTACTTGGCGCCCTTGCCGAGGATGCCCCTCACGGTGGCGTAGTCGATGGAGGCGGTGTGTTGGGAGTAGCCCTCTGCGGCTCCTCCTGCTGCCGCTCCCCTCCTACAGACCCGACAAGGTCAGCACCAGAGCATCGAACCCCCAGCACATGTCGACGCGAGGAGAGTGATGAACTTACGCTGGGGGCTATGCCGGAGGCTGCTGTCCGGGCTGCTCAACACCACCAGTGGTGCCCGTGAGGCACCAGCCGGGGGCTGGCCACCCGCCGAGGCCTTGGCCCTCTTCACCCTCCGGGCCAGCGTCTCCGCGTCCCTGCAAAGACGAAAGAAGATCAAGATAAGTGGCACAATTCAGAGGAACATAGATGACAGTAAGGAACAAGGCACTTACTCATCTTCCACCTCCTCCTCTTCCACGGCTTTCCTCTTCCTTCTGGGGCTGAGAGACCCGTAATCGAAGGTGACCCCCACGTCGGCATCCGAGTCGACATCTGCCGGAGGGGATGAGGAAGGCGGAGTCTAGACACGCCTGGATGGGGAAGGGGCAACTGCCTTCTTATTCTCCACGGCCTTCGTCAGCTTCTTTGCCGCTGTGGCCCTCGTGTGGCGCCCAGACCCCTCCAAGGTCAGTTGAGGCTGCACGGCCCTGCCTCCGACGATGACTCGTCGGCCGCGTCTTCGACAAGCGGGGCCCGGTCTCGGCACTGCTGACTTCCCTGGCGGCCGCAGCCCATCGGGCGAGCTCCTCCTCCTCCGCAGCCGTCGCGGCTCTGTCCTCCATACCACCAGCACTGCCAGCCTCCGCGACAAGCTGTGCCTCCATTGCCCTGGCAGCAATGTAGTCCAGTTCCGCCTGGGAGGTGTCCTGGACGAGCAGTTGCTCGGGGTTACTTGGGCATCGTCCGGCACGACCCAGCTTCGAACGGGGCCATGCGCATTGCAGTCCGACATCATGGCAATGATGTCGGACCGACAGGAGTTATTGCACAACGGGACTACTCCCGCCGGCAACTTGAACAGAGGCTTCTTGACAACCTTGCCAGCCTTCGCGGCGGCCCTCGCAACCTTGCCGGTCCACTCGACCTCGCCATCACGACCTACGTCAAGTTGAAAGAGTCGCTGGAAGAGGTGAGCATGCCGCATCACGGTGAAGTTGTGGTCAAGGTCGGGGCGGAGTCGCATGATGTCCGCGGGATTCGCGAAGAGCCGAGCCGGCCTCCCCTTGTTATGCAGTGGAGCGATCCGGCAGCGGATGAAATCCGCCCCGATCATCTCAAGGGTGAGCCCGGCCTCAGTAAGCCGAAGGATCCTAGTGATGACAGGAGTGAGCTTCTTGTCATCTTCATCGACGTCGCTCCAATCACTCCTACAGACCGGCGGCGCCCGGCGCACCTCGCAGAACACCGGAGGATCATCCTCTTGAATCCAGCACCATCGGCCCCGCCACTCTTCCCACCTCTCCTTCATGGCGCCATCCGGATACGTCCCCTTGGATCTAGGGATCCAGGTGACGCAGCCAGAGATGGCGCCCCCTGTCTAGACTCGAGGGTAGAAGTAATGGCGGAAGAGCACCGTGTTGGGGTGCACCACGGTGAAACCTTCACAGAGGTGCGCAAAAAGAGCCATGCACGCCACGGCGTTCAGAGTAAATTCCAGAAGGCGGAAACCGAAAGTGTGCATGATGTCGCTAAAGAAATCAGAGAAGGGAGGACAGAGCCCGCAGGAGAAATAATCAACGAAGAAGGGGTACCGATTCGGAGCGGCCTCTGCACAGTCAGCAGGGATGACGCGCGTGGCTGGATGCCCCGATTTCTCTCCCCCGTCTTCACCACCATAGGGGCCTAAAGGAGTCCCGGAGCTCGTGCATGTGGACCATCGAGGGGGAAAAGAAGGCGGATTGTGTCCGGTGCACCGCCAGCGCACTCTCCGGTGCCTCCATCACTCCGGCGTCTTTGGCCCCTCCTTTACCCCTGGTGGATTTGGGCGCCATGGCGGCTAAGAGAAGCGAATAACAAGGGGCAGCAGGGACGCGGCAACCACAGATGATGGCGGAAGCTTAGAGAAGAAGGAAAGGGGAGCGGCGGTTCCGAGATTGGAAAAGGCGCAGGGGAGGAAGGTAAAGTGAGCAGAGCGCCCGCGGTTATTCCTTTTTACGGGGAAGCCGCGGGCCGCCTCCTTTCTCTTCCCATTAACTGTGACGTGACGCATGCATACGAGAACCACCCCACGCATGATTCCCACGTCACGCACACCCCTCCACGCCGCGCCACGCGCGCGGGATGTGGAGACCGCAGCGCGCGAAAAGTTTTACCACAGTAAAAACCGCCCTGCCTGCCCGCGCACCGTTCTGGGCCTAGCCCAACAACGCGTCATGCTTATGTGTGGCCCAGGCCCGGGGGCTCCTGTCGGTGTACCAAAAGAGGGGTGCGCTTTTCGTACCCCTACACCTGTGCACGGGCAGTCAAAGCCGCGCCCATGGTCGCACCAAGCAGAGCAAGGGAGGTAAGCCAAGCTAGGACCACAAACCACAAGAAGCGGAGGGACGAAGCAGGCTCCCCACGGCAAGACCCTTGCCGGGGACAGCTTTGGCCGCCCCGGCAAGATCCTTGCCGGGGCAGCTCACCCCACACCAACGGAGCGGGTCACCCTTGAGCCCACAACTTCTAGCGTAATCTACTACGTTGAGGCAAGGGCTCAGGAGACACCTCCTTGGTGGCGTACAGATCTTCGTCAAGACAAATAAAGCAACGACAAGGACCATGGCCACAAGGATCGGATGGGCGAAGCAGGTTTTCCCGGCAAGGACCCTTGCCGGGGCAGCTCGCCCACGCCAGCCGAGCGAGCCACCGTTGAGCCCACCGATGCTCAAACAAACGCGTTGGGACAGGGCTCGGGAGGCACCTCCGTGGTGGCATGCAGATCTTTGTGAAGACAAAGAATAGTCAATATCAAGTGAGGATAGGAAGGCAATCATCCTCACCGAAGAAACCCACAAGACCCCCGGCAAGATCCTTGCCGGGGACGCCTACGGGCCGCGGCAAGACCCTTGTCGGGACACCCGGCAAGGCCCTCGCCAGGCGCACCAACAGGGCCGCTGCCAGGCCCGCACCAACCAAGTCTCCACCGCCGTTCGCACTCAGCTGCCGACCCAACCAGCTGGGCAGGCACCTGCGTGGCCACATGCAACCCTTCCTGGAGGCTCCACCACCGCGCCACCTCAGCTGCCTGCCTGCCTACATAGCACCGCATGCATCGCTGGCCAGGGCGCGTGTCGAAGCCAGGAGGAGCGGCGACGGATGGGACGGGCCTCGCTCCCGTCCCCGATAAAGCAAGAGGACACCTAAATGATGCATTAAATGCATCTTGTCCTATAATACGAGTGATAACCTCGCGGCACTGTACCCTTTCCACCTCCTGCTTGCCATTGTGGCGACCCCTTTCCCTATAAAAGGAGGCCCGAGGCGACCAGGAAAAGGATTCGGCTTTTTGGAGCTCGTTACACCCCGTAGCTAGCTCAAGAACTCAGAATACATCCACCAAAGTAGGACTAGGGTTTTACGCATCCTCGCGGCCCGAACCTAGATAAACGAACCGCGTACTCGCTGTCAAATCCGCTCTTCTCTCAACCCCACGCCCCGCAACCGTAGTAGGGATCCTTGTGGTCCCATAGGTGTCGTTCCCACCGACACCCACCGTAATATTTTCTATCTTGAGAGAAGCCTCTAGTGAAACCTATGGCCCCCGGGTCTATTTTCCATCATATTAGTTTCCGATCTACTATTTTGCAATCTTTTAATTTCCGATCTATAAACCAAAAATACAAAAAATATTTACTTTACTGTTTATCTATCTCTATTAGATCTCACTTTTGCGAGTGATCGTGAAGGGATTGACAACCCATTTATCGCGTTGGGTGCAAGTTGTTTGATTGTTTGTGCAGGTATTCGGTGACTTGTGCATTGTCTCCTACTGGATTGATACCTTGGTTCTCAAACTGAGGGAAATACTTATCTCTACTTTGTTGCATCACTCTTTCCTCTTCAAGGGAAAAACCAACGCAAGCTCAATAAGTAGCAGGAAGAATTTCTGGCGCCGTTGCCGGGGAGATCTACGTCAAGTCAAGCCATACCAAGTACCCATCATAAACTCTCATCTCTTGCATTACATTATTCGCCATTTGCCTCTGGTTTTCCTCTCCCCCACTTCTAAAACAATTTTCAAATTTTTTTCCGTTTTATTCGCCTTCTTTTCGTTTGCCTTTTTCGTGTCAGATCTCTTGTTTGCTTGTGTTGCCACGTGTCTCTTATTTGCTTGCATCTTCGCTTGCTAAAAATCTATTGATATGGATCCTCATCCACTTGCTAATCTTTTTAAAAGACCAAATTATGATGAACCAGTTGATAGTAAGTTGAGTGCGCTTGATTATCTTTATGAAGTTTTGCTTGAGATTCATGAATCTGAAAATTGTGATGAAGTGTTAAAAGAAGGAATTTATAAAGTGATTCATGATAGCTCCTTGGATGAAAAGCATGATTTCAATGATGTCATTATAAATTCTATTAATGTAAATTGTGTTAGTGATATGCAAAACCCCAATCTTGGGGATGCTTGTTATGTTATGTCCACTACTTATTGCAATGATCATGATTGGGGTGATTCTTCTTTTGATCTTGAAAATTTATTTAAACCTCATGATGAATATGTTTACGATAATATTGAAAGTGGGTTTGGAAGAGTGTCAACTCTAGATAATAATGATCCCACTACTTTGGAGAATGATCAATCTTATGAAATTTTCGGTAAAAGTGGGCTTGGAGAGGTCATGACTTTATTTGATGATCCCACTATTTTGGAAGAGTGTCAACTATGCATGCATGTGGACCATAAAAATAAAATTTTATTTGATAGCTATATTGTTGAATTTGATTATGATCCTTCATGTAATTATTATGAGAGAGGAAAATATGGTTGTAGAAATTTTCATGTTACTAAATTACCTCTCGTTATGTTGACATTTCTATTGTTTCTTTCTTCTTGCTTGCATATGCTATAAATCTCTTGTCTTGATAATGTGTTTGCCTATAAAATTCCAATGCATAGGAAGTATTCTATAATTAAAAGTGATTTTCACTTGTTTTATGATGCACTCTTTGTGTTTCAAATTATTATCTTTCATGTGAGCATCAATAAAATCTTATGCCTAGCTAGGGGCGTAATAGCGCTTGTTGGGAGGCAACCCAATTTTATTTTTGTTCCTGTTTGCAATAAATAATTAATCTAGCCTCTGGTTAGATGTGGTTTTGTGTTTTATTTAGTGTTTGTGCCAAGTAAGACCTTTGGGATAGCTTACGGTGATAGTTGTTTTGATCTTGCTGAGAAACAGACACTTTTGTGCCCAGGAAAATAATTTTCATAATTCACAGAAGCATGATTTTGATCTGATTCTATTTGCACTAGATTGGTACACAAATTGCCTAGGTTGTCCTAATTCTTCAGAACTTTTCGAGTTACATAAGTATTCAAGAGTTACAGATTGCTACAGACTGTTGTATTTTTGACAGATTCTGTTTTCTTTGTGTTGTTTGCTTATTTTGATGAATCTATGGGTAGTATTGGGGGGTATGAACATTGGAAAAGTTGGAATACAGTAGATATTACACCAATATAAATAAAGAATGAGTTCACAATAGTACCAAAAGTGGTGATTTATTTTCTTATACTAACGGAGCTTATGAGATTTTCTGTTGAGTTTTGTGTTGTGAAGTTTTCAAGTTTTGGGTAAGGATTTGATGGACTATGGATAAGGAGTGGCAAGATCTTAAGCTTGGGGATGCCCAAGGCACCCCAAGGTAATATTGAAGGACAAACAAGAGCCTAAGCTTGGGGATGCCCAGGAAGGCATCCTCAATTTTGTCTTCGTCTATCGATAACTTTACTTGAGGCTATATTTTTATTCACCCCATGATATTTGTTTTGCTTGGAGCGTCTTGTATGATTTGAGTCTTTATTTTTTTAGTTTGCCACAATCATCCTTGTTGTACACATCTTTTGAGAGAGACACGCATGAATCGTGATTTATTAGAATACTCTATGAGCTTCACTTATATCTTTTGAGCTAGGCAATTTTGCTCTAGTGCTTCACTTATATCTTTTTAGAGCACGCCGGTGGCTTTATTTTATAGAAATTGATGAACTCTCATGCTTCACTTATATTATTTCGAGAGTCTTTAAACAGCATGGTAATTCTCTTTGGTTATAAATTTAGTCCTAATATGATAGGCATCCAAGAGGGATATAATAAAAACTTTCATATAAAGTGCATTGAATAGTATGAGAAGTTTGATTCCTTATGATTGTTTTGAGATGTGAAGATGGTGATATTAGAGTCATGCTAGTGAGTAATTGTGAATTTGAGAAATACTTGTGTTAAAGTTTGTGATTCCCGTAGCATGCACGTATGGTGAACCGTTATGTGATGAAGTCGGAGCATGATTTATTTATTGATTGTCTTCCTTATGAGTGGTGGTCGGGGATGAGCGATGGTCTTTTCCTACCAATATATCCCCCTAGGAGCATGCGCTTAGTACTTCATTTTGATAACTAATAGTTTTTTGCAATAAGTATGTGAGTTCTTTATGACTAATGTTGAGTCCATGGATTATACACACTCTCACCCTTCCATCATTGCTAGCCTCTCTAGTGCCGCGCAACTTCCGCCGGTACCATACACCCACCATATACCTTCCTCAAAACAGCCACCATGCCTACCTATTATGGCATTTCCATAGCCATTCCGAGATATATTGCCATGCAACTTTCCACTGTTTCGTTTATTATGACACGTTCCATCATTGTCATATTGCTTTGCATGATCATGTAGTTGACGTCGTATTTGTGGAAAAGCCACCGTTCATAATTATTTCATACATGTCACGCTTGATTCATTGCACATCCCGGTACACCGCCAGAGGCATTCATATAGAATCATATTTTATTCAAAGTATCGAGTTGTAATTCTTGAGTTGTAAGTAAATAAAAGTGTGATGATCTTCATTATTAGAGCATTGTCCCATGTGAGGAAAGGGTGATGGAGACTATGATTCCCCCACAAGTCAGGATGAGATTTCGGATGAAAAAAAAGGACAAAAAATGAGAGAAGGCCCAAATAAAAAATGAGAGAAAATAGAGAAGGGGCAATGCTACTATCCTTTTACCACACTTGTCCTTAAAAGTATCACCATGATCTTCATGATAGAGAGTCTCCTATATTGTCACTTTCATATACTAGTGGGAATTTTCATTATAGAACTTGGCTTGTATATTCCAATTATGGGCTTTCTCAAATTTCCTAGGTCTTCGTGAGCAAGCAAGTTGGATGGACACCCACTTAGTTTCTTTTTGAGCTTTCATACACTTATAGCTCTAGTGCATCCGTTGCATGGCAATCCCTACTCACTCACATTGATATCTATTGATGGGAATCTCCATAGCCCGTTGATACGCCTAGTTGATGTGAGACTATATCCTTCTTTTTGTCTTCTCCACAACCACCGTCTATTCCACCTATAGTGTTATGTCCATGGCTCATGCTCATGTATTGCGTGAAAGTTGAAAAAGTTTGAGAACATCAAAAGTATGAAACTATTGCTTGACTTGTCATCGGGGTTGTGCATGATTTGAATACTTTCTGTGATGGAGATGGAGCATAGCCAGACTATATGATTTTGTAGGGATAAGCTTTCTTTGGCCATGATATTATGAGAAGACATAATTACCTTATTAGTATGCTTGAAGTATTATTGTTTTTATATCAATATTAAACTTTTGTTTTGAATCATACGGATCTGAATATTCATGCCACAATAAAGAAATTACATGGATAAATATGTTAAGTAGCATTCCACATCAAAAAATCTGTTTTTTATCATTTACCTACTCGAGGACGAGCAGGAATTTAGCTTGGGGATGCTTGATACGTCTCCAACATATCTATAATTTTTTATTGTTCCATGCTATTATATTATCTGTTTTGGATGTTTTATATGCATTAATATGCTATTTTATATTATTTTTGGGACTAGCCTATTAACCTAGAGCCTAGTGCCAGTTCCTGTTTTGCCCCAGTTTTTGAGTTTCGCAGAAAAGGAATACCAAACGGAATAAAACCTTCGCGATGATTTTTCTTGGACCAGAAGACAACCAGGAGACTTGGAGATGAAGTCAGAAGATCCACGAGGCAGCCACAAGGACGGAGGGCGCGGCCCCACCCTTGTGGGCCCCTCGTGACTCCACCAACCTATTTCTTTTGCCTATATATTCCCATATATCCCCAAACCAACAGAGGAGTCCATGAAAACACTTTTCCACCGCCACAACCTTCTGTACCCGTGAGACCCCATATAGGGACCTTTTTCGGCACCCTGCCGTCAGTTTACTTTAACCTTATGGCAAAGACCATCTTTGCCATCAGCTAGCTGACGGCAAAGATCCTGATTCCAGTAGTGTATTGCCCTTCTGATGAAGCGTGAGTAGTTTACCTCAGACCTACGGGTCCATAGCTAGTAGCTAGATGGCTTCTTCTCTCTCTTTGTTTCTCAACACCATGTTCTCCTTGATGTTCTTGGGTATCTATTCGATGTAATACTTTTTTGCGGTGTGTTTGCCGAGATCCGATGAATTGTGGATTTATGATCAGCTTATCTATGAATATTATTTGAATCTTCTCTGAATTCTTATATGCTGTTGGGTTCTACGGTAGGGTGCGTCGACTGCAAATTAAAATTCCTATGCGCAGAACATCCAGGAACATGCTACGGGAGATGGATCACAGTTCGTTACCACTAGACGCGCAGTGCCGTGCAGCGGAAGAAGAGTTGGGGCAGCGTGTCTGCGTGGATCGTCTCCTCCTCGTTCGATCTCCCTCGAGCGGCCGGTCGTCCGATCCCACGTACGAGTTCGCAGGAGCGGCGCAAGTGCACCGCCTCTAACGGTATCCGCGCGTGCGGGAGGAACGTCGTGCGGCGGACTGCTAGGTCCGATCACACAGTTGGCGGCGAGTGGAGGTGGCTATTCGCAACACATGCAAACTAGTCGCAGCGCCGAAGCGATCAGCCTCCTGAGGCCGAAGCGATCTGCCTCCTGAGGCCGAAGCGATCTGCCTCCTGAGGCCGAAGCGTTCTCTATCTTCTGAGTGTGCCGCACCTCCACTTTATATAGGCGTCAGTCGCGAGCTCAACACTTGGGCCTCGCACGGACCCTAAAGCCCAAAGTCTACTCGGTCATGTTCCTAGTCCAGTTCGGATCACATCCGACCGGTCCTACTGAACGGACCTCGAGGTTCCTTCCCTTAGCGGCGACCCTTAGGTTCAAGTCGGCTTGGTCACAGTTCGGATCACCTCCGACCTGTACGGTTGGTAGCGGCCTCTAGCAAGGCGTGCCGACCACCAAGCAGACGATGAAGCTGGTTAGGCGAACCTGTACAACGTGTCACACTTCTGTTCCCTTTGCCACACGATATATGTTGTCGGGCTCAAGGCGAGACTGTCATCCTTGTGCTAACCCGACCTCTTTCTCGTTCCAGTGATACCGACCACAATCCGGATTATCTCATAATCCTTGTCGCATGGCCATGCTATTCCTGGTCAGATCACACGAGGGGCCCAGAGTATATCTCTCCTGATCGGAGGGGCAAATCCCATCTTGCTCGACCATGTCTCGCAGCATGGGACTGGACAAACCCGAAACCTACCTTTGTAACTACCCAGTCACGGAGTAGCGTTTGGTCGGCCCAAAGCAAGTCTGTCACCATCCAGAGTACATGCGTCAGCTCAGGTCTTAGGACATAGAACGTATGTTGTACTAGAGACTCACAGATGACATATCGCTGCGTCTCATAGTTGGGTCTGTCCGACTCAGACCTTATCTCGACTCGGATCCGACTATGTCGAATCCGACCAGACCTTTCCAAGTCCATATTATCCGGTTAGCATCCAATGCTCTATGGCTAGTGAGACCAAGCCATCGACCGTGTCATATGCCAGTCTTAGTCGGCTGCGCGTCCACACAGCCCTTTTGACTAGGGACCTTTTAGGACAGTCATCATACAATGCATAGTCCCACAAACAAGTCACATACTTGCTGATACACATCATTGATAATGTCCAAGGACTATCTTTATTCATAAACACATAGGAAATATCATCATACATGATTGCCTCTAGGGCATATCTCCAACATATGCATGATTTGATATCTTTGTAATTCTCTTTGAACTATCGGTTTGGTTTGGCCAACTAGATTGGTTTTTATTGCAATGGGAGAAGTGCTTAGCTTTGCGTTCAATCTTGCAGTATCCTTTCTCAGTGATAGTAGGGGAAGCAAGGCACGTACTGTATTGTTGCCATTGAGGATAAAAAGATGGGGTTTTCATCATATTGCTTGAGTTAATTCCTCTACATCATGTCATCTTACTTAATGCGTTACTCTGTTCTTCATGAACTTAATACTCTAGATGCATGCTCGCTAGCGGTTGATGTGTGGAGTAATAGTAGTAGATGCAGAATCGTTTCGGTCTACTTGACACAGACGTGGTGCCTATATTCATGATCATTGCCTTAGATATCGTCATAACTTTGCGCTTTTCTATCAATTGCTAGGCAGTAATTTATTCACGCACCGTAATATTTTCTATCTTGAGAGAAGCCTCTAGTGAAACCTATGGCCCCGGGGTCTATTTTCCATCATATTAGTTTCTGATCTACTATTTTGCAATCTTTTACTTTTCGATCTATAAACCAAAAGTACCAAAAATATTTACTTTACCATTTATCTATCTCTATTAGATCTCACTTTTGCGAGTGACCGTGAAGGGCTTGACAACCCCTTTATCGCGTTGGGTGGATGTTGTTTGATTGTTTGTGTAGGTATTCGGTGACTTGTCCATTGTCTCCTACTGGATTGATACCTTGGTTCTCAAACTGAGGGAAATACTTATCTCTATTTTGCTGCATCACCCTTTCCTCTTCAAGGGAAAAACCAACGCATGCTCAAGAAGTAGCATTCAGTAGGTTGAGGGCCAACTCTTTGTTCTTCCGGTCGAGGTGAAGATACCCCGAACAAACCCCTCAAAGGATGGCTTTCCATAGTAACAAGTGACAGTAATTTTCAGCACACTATATAAAATTTTCCTTACCAAAGGCGCTTCACTCCCCGGCAACGCTGGCAGAAAAGAGTCTTGATGACCCACAAGTATAGGGGATCTATCATAGTCCTTTTGATAAGTAAGAGTGTCAAACCCAACGAGGAGCAAAAGGAAATGACAAGCGGTTTTCAGCAAGGTATTCTCTGCAAGCACTGAAATTATCGGTAACATATAGTTTTGTGATAAGGTAATTCATAACGGGTAACAAGTAACAAGTGTAGCAAAGGTGCAGCAAGGTGGCCAATACTTTTTGTAGCAAAGGACAAGCCTGGACAAACTCTTATATAAAGTAATGCGCTCCCGAGGACACATGCAAATTATTGTCAAGCTAGTTTTCGTCATGCTCATATGATTCATGTTCGTTACTTTGATAATTTGATATGTGGGTGGACCGGTGCTTGGGTGTTGTCCTTACTTGGACAAGCCTCCCACTTATGATTAACCCCTCTTGCAAGCATCCGCAACTATGAAAGAAGAATTAAGATAAATTTAACCATAGCATGAAACATGTGGATCCAAATCAGCCCCTTGCGAAGCAACGCATAAACTACTGTTTAAGCTTCTATCACTCTAGCAGCCCATCATCTAGTTATTACTTCCCAATGCCTTCCCCTAGGCCCAAATCATGGTGAAGTGTCATGTAGTCTACGTTCACATAACACCACTAGAAGAAAGACAACATACATCTCATCAAAATATCGAACGAATACCAAATTCGCATGATTACTTATACCAAGACTTCTCCCATGTCCTAAGGAACAAATATAACTACTCACAAAGCATATTCATATTCAAAATCAGAGGAGTATTTAATAGCATCAAGGATTTGAACATATGATCTTCCACCGAATAAACCAACTAGCATCAACTATGAAGAGTAATCAACACTACTAGCAACCTACATGTACCAATCTGAGGTTTTGAGACAAAGATCGGATACAAGAGATGAACTAGGGTTTGAGAGGAGATGGTGCTGGTGAAGATGTTGATGGAGATTGACCCCCTCTCAATGAGAGGATCGTTGATGATGACGATGGCTTCGATTTCCCCCTCCGGGAGGAAAGTTTTCCCGGCAGAACAGCTCCACCGGAGCCCTAGATTGGTTCTGCCTAAGTTCTGCCTCGAGATGGCGGCGCTTCGTTCCGAAAGCTTCCTTATGATTTTTTTTCCAGGTCAAGACCCTCCATATAGCAGAAGATGGGCACCGGAGACCTGCCAAGGGGCCGACAAGCCCTAGGGGCGCGCCTAGGGGGGTAGTGCTCCCCTAGGCTTGTGGCCACCTGGTGGGTCCCCTCTGGTATTTTCTTCGCCCAATATTTTTTATATATTCCAAAATAATTCTCTGTAAATTTTTAGGACTTTTGGAGTTGTGCAGAATAGGTTTCTCATATTTGCTCCTCTCCGGTCCAGAACTCCAGCTGTCGGCATTCTCCCTCTTTGTGTAAACCTTGTAAAATAAGAGAGAAAAGGCATAAGTATTGTACTATAATGTGTAATAACAGCCCATAATACAATAATATCAATATAAAAGCATGATGCAAAATGGACATATCACGACCCACTTCCACGCAGCGATGAGGCGCCTAGCGCCTTTGACCTTCCTTGCGAAGTACCCGTCTTCATACACCTCCTCCGCACCACGACGCGCCCTCCCCCAAAGCTCCACCGCCTCCTTTTTCCAGGCGGCTTCACGGGCTTCACAGGCCTCCTGGTACCTGGCTTCCTCCTCCGCCATTTCTTTCTTGAACGCCACTTGCCTGGCTTTCTCAGCCGGCGGCAGCGACTTCCACAAACAAAGATTTTACTGGCCCCAAAACCACTCTAAAGTTGGGGGGTCCGGCGCAACCTCGTCCGACAGCGCGTAGGGGCCCTCCTCGTCGCTGCTCTTCGACTGAGCGTCCTGGGGGGCACCTCCTTGTCAGCGCGTGGGAAGATCGGCAGCGCCACGGCAGAGGTTTGAGAGAGAGAGAGGGCGAGCGAGGGGAGGATGTAGATGATAATGCAGGTGGGACGGCGTGATCAAGGTAGTATTTATTGGCGGCCGGAATCTAGATCAACGGAAACAGTACACAATTCTTGCATTATACACAATTCTTGCAGCAAAAGCCATGTGTGAACTTAATAGCTGATTATTTCCAATATAGAACCGCGTCTTATTAATAACCTGCGCCACTCACCTTCCAAACCTCGAGGCGCGAAATAGAGTGCCAATCGTGTGGGGCCCGTTTGTCTTGCCAGATCTTTACATTTTCTTTTTTGAACACCAGATATTTACATAATCAAATCATTTTTTAATTTTTTTTAGAATTTAAATGTCATGGCACTCCATACATGTGTCCAAGCCGTGACACCAATATGTTTGAAAATATCTTCCAATTTACTGCACATGGAATTAACTCGCACACAAGTACACAGATATGATTTTTCAAACCGTTATGGTTTGCCGTTGCATGTAGATGTAGTTGAAATTTGGATTACGGTCATTAAATGGCTAGAAAATCACTTAAATGTCTTAAAAAGGTCAAATGACCACTGAAATTTTCCAAATTTTGACATGACAGTTGTATTAGTGCACATTAATTGTAGAAATTTTTTGAAGGCCATAAGAGGAAGCAATCGTCGATTCGTCATCAAACATGCATTGTTCCCTCTCGCAACCACGAGCCTTCTAGTGAGTTGCTCCGGTTTGTGAGGGGTGTGTGTCCAAACTTCCGTAAAACAGTCCAATTTTTTTACCACATCATCTTGGTGGCATGACATTACATCCAACAAGGTTTCATGTGTTTCTAATCATTTTTTAATTTTTTGGAATTTAAATGCCATGCCACTCCATGCATGTGTCCAGGCCGTGACACCAATATGTTTGAAAATTCGTTCCACTTTACTGCACATGGAATTAACTCGCACACAAGTACACAAATACGATTTTTCAAACCGTTATGGTTAGCCGTTGCATGTAGATGTAGTTAAAATTTGGATTACGGTCATTAAATGGCTAGAAAATCACTTAAATGTCTTAAAAAGGTCAAATGACCCCTGAAATTTTCCAATTTTTGACACGACAGTTGTATTAGTGCACGTTAACTATAGAAAACTTTTGATGGCCATAAGAGGAAGTTATCGCCCGTTCGTCATCAAACATGCATTGTTCCCTCTCAGAACAACGATCCTTCTAGTGAATGCTCCGGTTTGTGAGGGGTGTGTGTCCAAACTTTCGTCAACCATGCCAAATTGTTAACCACATCATCTTGGTGGCATGACATTACATCAAGCAAGGCTTCATGTGTTTCTGATCTTTTTTTATTTTTTTGGAATTTAAATGCCATGCCACTCCATGCATGTATCCGGGCCGTGACACCAATATGTTTGAAAAATCGTTCCAATTTACTGCACATGGAATTCTCGCACATAAGTACACAAATATGATTTTTAAAACCGTTCTGGTTAGCCGTTGTATGTAGATGTAGTTCAAATTTGAATTACGGTCATTAAATGGCTAGAAAATCACTTAAATGTCTTTAAAAGGTCAAATGACCCCCGAAAATTTCCAAATTTTGACATGACAATTCATTAGTGCACGCTAAATGTAGAAAAAATTTGAAGGCCAGAAAAGGAAGCTATCGCCCGTTCGTCATCAAACATGCATTGTTCCCTCTCGGAACCACGAGCCTTCTAGTGAGTTGCTCCGGTTTGTGAGGGGTGTGTGTCCAAATTTTCGTCAAACATGCCAATTTTTTTACCACATCATCTTGGTGGCATGACATTACATCAAGCAAGGCTTCATGTGTTTCTGATCTTTTTTTTTAATTTTTTGGAATTTAAATGCCATGGCACTCCATGCATGTATCGAGGCTATGACACCAATATGTTTGAAAATTCCATCCAATTTACTGCACATGGAGTTAACTCGCACACAAGTACACAAATATGATCTTTCAAACTGTTATGGCTAGCTGTTGCATGTAGATGTAGTTCAAATTTGAATTACGGTCATTAAATGGCTAGAAATCACTTAAATTGTCTTTAAAAGGTCAAATGACCCCTGGAATTTTCCAAAATTTCAATAACAGTTTTATTAGTGCACGTCAACTGTAGAAATTGTTTGAAGGTCGTAAGAGGAAGCTATCGCCCGCTCGTCATCAAACATGCATTGTTCCCTCTCGGAACCACGAGCCTTCTAGTGAGTTGCTCCGGTTTGTGAGCGGTGTGTGTCCAAACTTTCGTCAAACATGCCAATTTTTTTACCACATCATCTTGGTGGCATGACATTTCATCAAGCAAGGTTTCATTTGTTATAATTTTTTTTTATTTTTTGGAATTTAAATGCCATGACAAACCATGCTTTGTGTCATAGCCGTCAGACCAGTATGTTTGATATTTCCTTCCAAATTAGTGCACATGGAATTAACTCGCACACAACTACACAAATATGACTTTTCAAACCATTATGGTTAGCTGTTGGATGTACATGTAGTTCAAATTTGAATTACGGTCATTAAATGGCTACAAAAACACTTAAATGTCTTAAAAGGTCAAATGACCCCTGGAATTTTTCAAATTTTGACATGACAGTTGTATTAGTAAAAACAAATCTCGTACATTTAAAACAAAATCCGTTGCCACTTTACTCCAAATTCGTCTTTCACAGCTAATAAAAAATATCAACAACATCACACACAGTTTTTTTGAAGGAACCGTTTGCGATGAAAATTCGTGGGTCTATTTAAGTCTTCGTCCTTAAGCTTCGCTGGCTTCGTCTGCTCCAGTGCCAGCAACCCCCGAATCCCGATCCCCATTCCCGCAACCCCTACTTGCAAAGATGACACCATGGAAACGCTTCGTGAGCGCCCGTACGGTAGCCGCGTCCTCCCCGAGCGTCGTGATGACCCACAAGTATATGGGATCAATTGTAGCCTTTTAGATACGTAAGAGTGTCGAACCCAATGAGGAGAAGAAGGAAATGACAAAAAAAATCAGCAAGGTAATATCTGCAAGTGCTGAAATTCGAAGTAACAAAGTAGTTTGATAGCAAGATAATTTTTGACGAGGAAGTAACAATAGTAGTAACAAAAGTGCAGCAAAGTAGCCCAATCCTTTTGAGGCAAAGGACCGGCCAAAACGGTCTCTTATAATAAGCAAAGCGTTCTTGAGGGTACACGGGAATTTCATCTAGTCACTTTCATCATGTTGGTTCGATTCATGTTCGCTACTTTGATAATTTGATATGTGGGTGGACCGGTGCATAGGGGATGTTCTTACTTGAACAAAACTCCTACTTATGATTAACCCCCTCGCAAGCATCCGCAACTATGAGAAAAGTATTAAGAATAAATTCTAACCATAGCATTAAACTGTTGGATCCAATCGGTCCCTTACGGAATAGCGCATAAACTAGGGTTTAAGCTTCTGTCACTCTCGCAACCCATCATCTAATTACTACTCCACAATGCATTCCCTTAGGCCCAAATATGGTGAAGTGTCATGTAGTCGACGTTCACATGACACCACTAAGGGAATGACAACATACATACTATCAAAATATCGAACACATATCAAGTTCACATGATTACTTGCAACATGATTTCTCCCGGGACCTCAAGAACAAAAGTAACTACTCACAAGTGATAAACATGTTCATGATCAGAGGGGTATTAAATAGCATAATGGATCTGAACATATAATCTTCCACCAAATAAACCATATAGTGATCAACTACAAGATGTAATCAACACTACTAGTCACCCACAAGCACCAATCTATAGTTCCGGTACAAAGATTGAGCACAAGAGATGAACTAGGGTTTGAGAGGAGATGGTTCTATTGAAGATGTTGATGGATATTTCCCTCCCCAAGATGGGAGAGTTGTTGGTGATGATGATGACGATGATTTCCCCCTCCAGGAGGGAAGTTTTCCCGGCGGAATCGCTCCACCGAAGGGCAAAAGTGCTCCTGCCCAAGTTTCGCCTCGAGACGGCGGCGCTTCGTCCCGAAAGTCCTCCCCTTATTTTTTTTAGGTCAAAATGACTTATATACCAGAAGATGGGCACCGGAGGTGGGCTGGGCTGACCACAATCCACCAGGGCGCGCCTAGGGGGCCAGCCGCGCCCTGGTGTCTTGTGCTCACCAGGTGGGCCCCCTCCGGTAGTTATTTTCTCCAGTATTTCTTATTTATTCCATAAAAATTCCCCATGAAGTTTCAGCTCATTTGGGGTTGTGCAGAATAGGTGGCCGGACGTAGCTTTTCTAGGTCCAGATTTCCAGCTGCCGGAATTCTCCCTCTTTGTGTGTACCTTGCATATTATGAGAGAAAAGGCATTATAATTACTCCAAAAAGCATTATTATGCATAAAAGCATCATAAATAATAGTAGGTAAACATGATGCAAAAATGGACGTATCAACTCCCCCAAGCTTAGACCTCGCTTGTCCTCAAGCAAAAACCGAAATTGAAAAACATGTCCACATGCTTAGAGAGAGAGGTGTCGATAAAAACAAAATACGGGCATAGAAGCATCATGTATATTATTATAACAACAACAAACTTAAACATAAAGCTTTTATCATAGACTTCTCATAAATAAGTAACAATTCATCACACCATCGAAGTATAAAGCATAAAATCTATTGGAAACCAACAAACTATGTTCTTAGTCAACTTTGCAACTACAATTCATCATCTTTTCAGGAAGGGTCATGTATCGGATCCTTAAGGAAAGTCCACATACTCAACCATCATATAGTCTTATATGATTGCTAACACTCACCGCATACAGATGAGCAAAATGTTTCAACCGGACACATAGAAATATCGGGGCTTATATTTCGCCTCCCAACATACTCACCTCGAGGGTGATGTCAACAGTAATAACTTATGTTACCCACATCCAACTGGATATATGTGCCTAGATCTTTCCTCACCACATGATGCTTGCCAAAAGAGAAAATAAAAAGGAAAGAGAGAAAACTTGACTCTGAGATGAAAGTAAATACATAAAAGTAAAAGATAGGCCCTTCGCGGAGGGAAGCAGAGGTTGCCATGCGCTTTTTGTTTGTATGCTCAATCCCTTAGTGCAAGAGAACGTCACGTTATATTGCCCCTTATGATAGCAACCTTTATTATGCAGACTGTCGATTTTATTCTTTGCTATCACAAGTTCGTACAACGCTCAATTTCCTCTTACACTAAATGATCTAACACTTTTAGAAGCAATTTTTATTGCCTTATTGCACCGATGACAACTTACTTGAAGGATCTTACTCAATCCTTAGGTAGGTATGGTGGACTCTTGAAAATAAGATTTGGGTTTAATGGTTTTTGGATGCACAACTAGTATCTCTACTTAGTGCGAAATTTTTGGCTAGCAAAGATGGGGGGCAAGCACCACATGTTGAAGGATCTATGACAATATAACTTCTATGTGAATATGAACAAGCGTAAATCATTACGTTGTCATCCTTGTCCAACGTCAACAATTTTGGCATATAATATTTTGAGGGGGGCTCACAATCACAAAAGATTTCCAAGATAGTGTATTTGCATGTGAATCTTCTCTTCCTTTATTAGTTCTTTCATGAGTTGCATCATTGACCAATGCTATGTTTGTCAATCTTCAATCAAATTTTCTACTTATACTTTTCCTTATGTGATGTCATTACTTACCATAAGATTAGCATATGCTATTTTTCATTTATTTCCTTTCTTTTTATTGGAACATGAAAGTAAAGAAAGCAAAACTCAAACTAAACTTTATTATATATCTCGCATACGATTACAAAGATAGATCACTAAGCAACCACTCGAAAAGAAAGGATTGAACTAAACTTTTTATTCATCTAAAGCAAAAGATAACTATGGATCAAAATAATATAAGTAAAGGCAAAAGATAGTGGAGGCGATACGATACTGGGGCACCTCCCCCAAGCTTGGCTCAAGCCAAGGGGAGTGCCCATACCCGATACACAATTTTCTTTTTGTGATGAAGAAGAAGGTGATGGTGATGAAGTAGAGGTCTTGTCTTCGGGTTTCCATGGTAGAGGTCCACCCTCATAAGGGGAGGAATGAGTCTCATGGGTCCTGCAACTGGCAGCCAAACTCATACCTTTAAACCTTGCCTCATATTCAAAGGCTTGGTTTTGGAGATCATAAATCTGGCTTTGGAAGAAGTTGATTTGCTCGTTGAAGGTGAAGACGATATCTTTCATGGACTTGCCATCCACCTTGAGATCACGGGTAAAGTCTGCGATCATGAGGTGATTGGCATTGAGTCCACACTCCACCATCCCCTTGCACCGGAAGACCTCCTGCTCCATAGCTTCAAGCCTGGCCTCCATGGTTCCCGTCCCCTTGGGACCTTGCACATCACAGATGTGAAGCACCCTCTCATGCATCTAGATAATCTAAGGGTGCTGCACCACCTCCCGCAAATATGGGTTGATGGCGTTCTTGAAGAACTTATCCTTGGAGGAGCTTGAAGCGGCCATGGTAGATGGGATCTGTCAGAAAGCAATAAGGAAAAGAAAACAGGAGATTTCTCCGTGGTACGGTGGTCAATATGTTCGGGGGGTATATACAGATTTTTTATCTTGGGAAACAAGCAAATGGAAGAAGAACGGAGTCCGGAAAGTACCCGAGGTGTGCACAACCCACCTGGGCGCGCCTGGCGTGTCTTGTGCCCACCAGGGTCACCTTCCTAGTAGTTCCTTATTTTCCTAATTTTTCAAATATTCCAAAACTGACAAAAAATATTTTTGCGGATTTTTTGGAGTCCGTTTACTTACCGTATCACGTACCTCCTCTTTTTTTTTACGATTCTGGAGTGTTCCAGAAGGTTTCTTTTATGTGTTCTTCCGGTGTCATAGTTTGGATAATATTGCTTTGAACATTAATGGGCGTATATACCTGAGATGTAATGTTTTATTCGTTGCCCATTAACAACCTTCGGGTTAGTACCTTCGGCATTATTTATTTTTGATAGCTCCAGACTGATAAACCTCCTCGATAACATAGGGTCCTTCCCATTTGGAGAGGAGTTTTCCTGCAAAGAATCTGAGTTGTACAAAAGAACATATTCTCCAACTTTGAACTCACGCTTTTGGATTCTTTTATCATGCCATCTTTTAACTTTTCCTTAAATAACTTGGCATTTTCATAGGCGTGTGTTCTCCATTCATCTAATGAGCTAATATCAAATAACCTCTTTTCACCAGCAAGTTTGAAATCATAGTTGAGTTCTTTTATTGCTCAATATGCTTTATGTTCTAACTCAAGAGGCAAATGACAAGCTTTTCCATAAACCATTTTATAAGGAGACATGCCCATAGGATTTTTATATGTTGTTCTATAAGCCCAAAGTGCATCATCTAATTTCTTAGACGAATTCTTCCGGAACCTATCGAAAGTCTTTTGTAAAATTAGTTTTATTTCTCTATTGCTAAGTTCAACTTGACCACTAGACTGAGGATGACAGGGTGAAGCAATTCTATGGTTAACATCATACTTGGCAAGCATTTTACGGAAAGCACCATGAATAAAGTGTGAAGCACCATCATTCATTAAATATCTAGGGACTCCAAACCTTGGGAAAATAACTTCTTTAAGCATCTTAATAGAGGTGTTGTGATCAGCAACTAGTTGGAATAGCTTCTACCCACTTAGTAACATAATCAACATCAACCAAAATATGAGTATACCCATTAGAGGAAGGAAAAGGTCCCATGTAATCAAATCCCCAAACATCAAATGGTTCAACAGTAAGTGAATAATTCATAGGCATTTCTTGACGCTTACCGATATTACCTATTCTTTGACATTCATCACAAGATAAGACAAACTTACGAGCATTCTTGAAGAGAGTAGGCCAATAAAACCCAGATTGCAATACCTTGTGAGCAGTTCTGTCTCCCGCATGATGTCCTCCATAAGCTTCGGAGTGACATTTCCTTAGGATTTGTCCCTGTTCATGCTCAGGTACACAACGTCTAATAATACCATCTACTCCTTCTTTATAAAGATGTGGGTCATCCCAGAAGTAATGTCTTAAATCATAGAAGAATTTTTTCTTTGTTGGTATGTGAAACTAGGTGTTAAGTATTTAGCAACAATGTAATTAGCATAGCCAGCATACCAAGGAGTGTTATGAGAAACATTTATTGCAGCTAGCTGCTCATCAGGAAAACTATCATCAATAGGTAGTGGGTCATCAAGGACATTCTCTAACCTAGATAAGTTATCAGCCACGAGGTTCTCTGCTCCTTCTCTATCAATGATATGCAAATCAAATTCTTGTAGCTAGAGAACCCACCTAATAAGCCTAGGTTTGGCATCTTTGTTTTCCATAAGATATTTTATAGCAGCATGATCAGTGTGAACAATAACTTTTGAATCTAAAATGTAAGATCTAAATTTATCACAAGAAAACACCACTACTAGAAATTCTTTTTCAGTAGTAGCATAATTTCGTTGTGCACTGTCTAGAGTTTTACTAGCATAATGAATAACATTTAGTTTCTTATCAACCCTTTGTCCTAGAACAGCACCAACATCATAATCACTAACATCACACATAATTTCGAAAGGCAAGTTCCAATCAGGTGGTTGAACAATAGGTGTAGAAATTAAGGCTTTCTTGAGTGTTTCGAAGGCTTCTAAATAATAATCATCAAAAACAAAAGGAATATTCTTTTGCAAAAGATTTGCAAGAGGTCTAGAAATTTTAGAAAAGTCTTTGATAAATCTCCTATAGAAACTAGCATAACCAAGGAAACTACGAATACCTTTGATATCTTTAGGACATGGCATTTTCTCAATTGCATCAGCCTTAGCTTTGTCCACCTCAATACCTCTTTCAGAAATTTTATGGCCCAAAACAATACCTTCATTAACCATAAAGTGGCACTTCTCCCAATTCAAGACAAGATTTGTTTTCTCACATCTCTGCAAAACTCGATCAAGATTGCTTAAACAATCATCAAAAGGCTTCCCATAAACGGAAAAAGTCATCCATGAAAACCTCAACAATATTTTCACAAAAGTCAGAGAATATAGCAGCCATACATCTTTGAAAGGTAGCAGGTGCATTGCATAAACCAAAAGGCATACGTCTATAAGCATAAGTTCCAAAAGGACAAGTAAAAGTGGTATTTTCTTGATCAGGTTGAGAAACATGTATTTGTGAAAAACCAGAATATCCATCAAGGAAGCAAAAAATGTGTGTGCTTAGATAATCTTCCTAGCATTTGATCAATGAAAGGTAGAGCGTAATGATCTTTTCTAGTTGCTTTGTTTAACTTTCTAAAATCAATTGCCATTCTATTGCCTGTGACAATTCTTTGTGGAATAAGTACATTCTTATCATTAGGAACAACAGTAATACCTCCCTTCTTAGGGACACAATGAACATGACTTACCCATCTACTATCAGCTATAGGATAGATTATACCTGCTTCCAGAAGTTTTAATATTTCTATTCTTACCACTTCTTTCATCTTCGGATTTAATCGACGTTGCTGATCAATTTAGCATCAGGTTCCATATTAATCTTGTGCTAACATAGAGTGGGACTAATTCCCTTAAGATCATCAAGAGTATAGCGGCTCGATGCTTCCTTAAAACTTTCAATAATCTTTCTTCTTCATGCTCTGAAAAGTTAGCACTAATAATAACAGGATATATCTTCTTCTCATCAAGATAAGCATATTTCAAAGTGTCTGGAAATTGTTTTAATTCAAACACAGGATCACCTTTAGGTGGAGGAGGACCTCCTAGAGTTTCAATAGGAAAATTGTGTTTAAGCAGAGGACGTTGTTCAAAGAAAATCTTATCTATTTCATTTCTTTCATGCATATGAAAATCATTTTCATGGTCTAGAAAATATTGTTCTAAAAGATCAGTAGGAGGTACAACAATAGAAGCAAGACCAATAATTTCATCCTTACTAGGCAATTCTTTCTTATGAGGTTTTCTACTGAACTTGGAAAAATTAAACTCATGAGACTCATCACCAAAGCTAACACCGATAGTTTGTTTCTCACAATCTATTTTAGCATTAACGGTGTTCAAGAAAGGTATACCAAAGATAATGGGGCAAAAGTCATCTTGTGGGGAACCAAGAACAAGAAAATCAGTAGGATATTTTATTTTCCCACACAAGACTTCAAAATCTCTAACAATCCCAAGTGGTGTGATGGTGTCTCTGTTAGCCAGTTTAATAGTAGCATCTATGTCTTCTATTTCAGCGGGTGCTATGTCATTCATAATTTCTTGATATAAGGTAAAAGGAATAACACTCACGCTAGCACTTATGTCACATAAACCATGATAACAATGATATCCTATTTTAACTGAGACAACAGGCAAGCCAACAACATGTATATGTTTATCGTTTTTACCAGGTTTGGCAATTCTAGCAGCTTCATCATAGAATTAAATAACATGCCCATCTATACTTTTTCCAGGAGATCCTTAACCATAGCAACACTAGGTTCTACCTTGATTTGTTCAGCTGGTTTAGGTGTTCTAATATAACTTTTGTTGACCACAGTTGAAACTTTAGCATGTTCCTTCATCCTAACAGGGAAAGGTTGTTTCTCAATATAAGCCGTAGGAACAACTGGATCAACATTATAAATAATAGTTTCATCTTTATCTATTACCGGTTCTTTAATCTCTTCTTTAATTGGTGGGTGATATTTAAACCACTTCTCTTTAGGGAGATCAACATGAGTAGCAAAAGATTCACAAAAGGAGGCTACTATCGGTGTCAAAACCGGCGGATCTCGGGTAGGGGGTCCCGATCTATGCGTCAAGGCTGATGGTAACAGGAAGCAAGGGACACAGATGTTTACCCAGGTTCGGGCCGTCTCGATGGAGGTAAAACCCTACTTCCTGCTTAATTAATATTGATGATGTGGGTAGTACAAGAGTAGATCTACCACGACATCGTAGAGGCTAAACCCTAAGAGCTAGCCTATGATGGTATGATTGTAATTGTGATCGTTCTTCTAATGACCAACCTCTCCGGTTTATATAGACACCGGAGAGGGCTAGGGTTTACATGGAGTCGGTTACAAGAAAGGAAACACAATATCCGGATCGCCAAGCTTGCCTTCCACGCAAAGGAGAGTCCCATCCGGACACGGGCCAAAGTCTTGAGTCTTGTATCTTCACGCTTCAATAGTCCGGACGTTGTACACAGTCCGGCTGTCCGGATACCCCCTAATCTAGGACTCCCTCAGTAGCCCCTGAACCAGGCTTCAATGACGATGAGTCCGACGCGCAGTATTGTCTTCGGCATTGCAAGGCGGGTTCCTTCTCCGAATACTCCAAAGTAATTACTAGACACGTAGACCGTGTCCGGATCTGCAAGATGATCTCCACATAGCATAAATCCGATCTGCTGGCAATCTTCGGGCGTCGTGCCCTTGCATAGTGGCCTGGTCCAACGCGGACCGGCGTCTCTTACCCCACAACGATTCATGTTACGAGGCGGTTTTATTGGCATGTCCCGTCGAGGCAGAGATCGTGTTCCTCTTATTACGGGACTTTCCATTAACACGGGCACGCGCGACCCCACGACGGCTGTTGGTATTACCCCGCGTGTTTTTAGATAAGCCTCAAACGGCCACATCAAGGACTCTTGATATTCATCCCCTTTATAAAGAGGGTCGAGTCCTATGCCTCTTTTCCACCTTCCTCGCGCCTCCTCGCACCTCGAGTTCTAACACCCGAAACCCAAGCTTCAACACCCCAGATCTTCCAACATGTCCGGATCTGTCCCTCAAGGCCAGTGGGTGGCCTCCTCGATTAAAGAGGACGACATTGCAAAGCTTAGGGAGGTCGGATACCTGACCGCCGACATCCAACACAGGCTTCCTGCTCCAGGGCAGGTCATCCCCACACCGGAGCCTAATGAGTGCGTCATTTTTGTCCCGCACTTCCTCTGCAGCTTGGGCTTCACCCTCGATCCCTTTGTGAGGGGGCTCATGTTCTATTATGGGCTGGATTTTCACGATCTGGCTCCAGACGCTATCCTCCATATCTCGTCGTTCATTATCGTGTGCGAGGCTTTTCTCCACGTCACCCCACACTTCGGCTTATGGCTCAAGACCTTCAATGTGACGCCGAAGATGATCGAGGGGCGACATGTGGAGTGCGGAGGTGCCGTAATAAGCAGAAACGCCGATGCCCCATGGCCAGAGGGTTCTTTCCCAGAAGTATCCGATGTATGGCAACGGAGGTGGTTTTATGTCACGGCTCCCAGAGGCACAAAGTGGGTGGCTGCCCCCGAGTTTCGCTCGGGCCCTCCGTCACAGTTGGCGTCTTGGACAGACGTAGGACGGAATTGGGGGCCCGCTGGTGATGTACCAGTACTGCAGAATCGCATCCGGGAGCTTCTTGAGAGGGACATTAATCTTGTCAACATAATGCAAGTGACGTTAATCCGTCGGATGTTGTCATGCCAACGCCGGCCTCTCCGGATGTGGGAGTTCAATCTGGAGGGTCCGCGGACTGTCAAGAACTTCTTCGGCTTGAAGCTCGAAGAGATGTGCAAATTATTCTTCGGACGGAAAGTAGGGTGTCCGGATACCACCGAGGATGCGGGCCTAAGCTGCAATCGCCTAGATACTCAAGTAAGTAGCTTTGATACCGGACACCCTGTTTTGTATTTGTCATGATTGTTTATTCTGAAAAATCATCCGCCTCCAGGAATGGCTCAGCAAGGCGGAGAGAATCAGATGTCCGGTGCCACTTCCCAAAGGCTCGCCCGTCCCCACCATGGCCAAGATGCTCGACCGGGTACTCAGCAGAATGCCCTCGGGGAAAGTCAAGGGGTGGAACAAAGAAACCGAACCCCACGTGCTACGCATCCGAACCGGGGGAATTGTTACCTCCCCCAAGGAGAATAGTCGGGGAGGAGAGGCTAAGGCCTCCTCCCCGCGCGGGAAGAAGAGGGTCGCCTCCAAAGATTTGGAGGAGGAGATGCCCAAATTAGGGAAAAAGACATCCCCAGGGGGCCTTGCCCTGACGGGCACCCCCACCGCACCATGCCCTCCAACGGGCCAGCCCTCCACCGAGCTGTAAGTCAATCTACAATCCGAAGGTACTGTGTTTCTCCTAGATCAATAACTAGGATTCAACTTTTCGTAGTCCGGCTAGCAGCTCTTCTCAACAGGATTCGTCTTCGGGGGACCTTCCTCCGGAGATGATGGAGAGCGAGACCCCACCCCCTTCTCCGACTCATGAAGCGGGCGACACCGAGGTACCGTCACGGAGGAATCCGGATCTGCCGAAGCCGAAAGCCAATCCGTCAGCCGCCCTGCACCCGGAGCATTTGGCTACAACGGGGGGCGATGGGAAGAGTCCGGCGCAGTTCGATGTCCGGCCGGACGTACTGAAGGATTTACTGGAGCGAGCTGCGCTCTCAGAGGAGCACCGCTCATTAATGAGCGCGGTGCTCAAGAAGATTTCATCCGCTACCAGCGGTTTGAATGAAGCATTCACAAGCCTGCTCAGAGGCTTAGAGGTATGTAATGGAGAATTCACTATTTCATTGGTTGTAAGGCACGCGCTAGGTGTGCTCCATATAGATAGCAGCCCCTGAGACTCTGGTTGCCCGCCCTAGGCGGCAAACGGGGGATCATAAACCAATGATAGTGTTGTAAACGTGTGCAGGTACCTGTGAGTCCGGACGCCGGCCAGTCCGTTGAAGTTGCCGAATTAACGAGGCAAATTGGATCGATTGATGCCGATATCACGCTGGTGAATGAGCGGCTGGACAAATCACAAGGTATGTGTCATGCCTTCCCTTGTATAGGGAAAATATGAAGATGGCATGATGTTGATGTAGTATGCTTGGACTGCAGATGGTGCTGCTGCCGTAGAGGCCCTGAGGGCGGAACTTGCTCAAGCCAAAGAACAAGCTTGGGTGAGCAATGCGGCTGCCCTAAAGGCGAACGAGGAACTGAGGGCCGAACAGGCTGCTCATCGCCTAAGCGAGGAAAAGATAGCCAAAATGGTTATTGAGTTAAAAGATGCCACTGACCGGTATGAGCTCCTTAAAAAGGAGTGTGAGGGTAATTCGGCCGAGCTGAACAAGGCGCGGAATGCCACCAAGGAAATCCGGACCGAGCTCAGGGGTGCGCGGGAGGAGCTTTGACAGGTCGGTGAAATCGCGGCTGGGGGCTCCTATTTACTGCGGACGAAATTTTTCGATCCGAAGTACGCTCCCCTGGATGGGCGCTGGATTCTGGCGGACGCATATGTGGATTTGGCGAAGAGTACGGCTGATGCTGCCGACTTCTTCAAAGGTCAAGGTGACAAGGAAGTGGAGAAGATTTTCTGGTCGCAATTCCATGCTCCCACCCGCCCGCTGCCGTTGAGTGACAAGATGGCTGCTGTAGCGGAGCTTCACAGGCTGTCCGGTCTTGCAATGCGGTCTTAATAGACCATCTTTGGCCAAAGGGGTCTAAGCCGGACAGTTACTTTGGTTTGGTGCAGCAGTTCCTTGGGGCCGTGCCTCGGATCGATGCCATGAGGAGATCGGCATGTATAGAGGGTGCACAGATGGCGCTCGCCCGCGTTAAAGCCTATTGGACGGATATGGATGCCACCATGATAGCGCCCAGATCCGTGGGGGCCAATATCCGCCGAGCACTACTTGGCGCAGGTCACAGAAGGTTCCCGTCTAATAGAGGCGCAGTGCTCGAAGAATGTCCTGTTCGAATGAACGGAATCATTGTAAAAACAATGTTTATTTTGATTATGAGGCTAGATTTATACTATTTGCCTAAGAATATGATTATTTCCCCTGTGCGGCCGTTTATATGTATGTATATATAAATATGTAATCCGAAAGTTAGCAGTCATTGGCTTCAGCCCCCACGCATACAATACGGGGGTGTTCATGAAAAATATGCTTAATCACACTTGATCCAACATCTTGGTCCATTAAGGAGGTGATCGCACGACGAACTAGGCAACCGGACTATATAGCTGTAACACTTTCGCTTAGCCACGGGATTCTAAAGTGGGGCTACTATGTAGCCCCTGGTACCTTCGCGTGCATCCGAATACGGGCGGGTATGTACCTGGCTGGGAAATGGCCCTTCGTTAATGCGGAGGAATCCTAAATATTCCGGTAAGTCCTCGAGTGGTTGGCCAGTCTCTCGCTGTATCATGACAGTCTATTTTCGGCTTTCTCTACCGAGGTGCTCGTCCGGAATAACCAGGGCACAATCACAGTAGTTCTCCTTTGGCCACCCTAGCCGATAATAACGAAACTTAAGGCGGCAAACCCAGGAGCCGGGCAAACCCAACATTTGACTAAAGACATGATTCGGAGTTGATGCATATAAGGCCTAACTCGTGACGCCGAACACTCCCGAAGGTATTCGGACTTTATAATAGGTGATAGGTTCAAGAATGCCTATTCATTATAAACCCTGTGTGTCCAGGTACGCGCGTTAATCTGTCATGGCGAAATGCCAAAAACGGCAGTATCCTCTGTGGGTATGGAACCCATGGGATGGTTAAACAACAAGAGGCAATAGAAAAGGTTTACACAGGGGCTTAATCTAAAAAGAACGGGGCCCTGCTGCACGTCTACGCCTTTGTCTCCGTTGTGTCGTATCCTGGAAGGGTATCACGCGAAGGTTGTATGTGAAAAAAGAAAACTCATAGGAGGTTACAACGTTAGTACGCGATGGATAAAAGTGTAAGCCGTTGGCCTGCCAATAAGGTTAAGCCAAGTGTGGGGCTTTATTAGGTAGTTATAGCCCCTGGTATCCGCTATAGGATTACATATACGGTGCCCTGGCTCGATCTGGGCTACCGGACTCGTCTAACCGTGTCCCTGGTCTTAACGATCGGTCATATTTTTTTGATGTTGGAGGTCGCTTATAGTCCGGCTGCGAGGGCCGTCGCGTGTTCCTCTACGCGTGACGAGCGCTCTGTTATTCCGCTAACGGTGATGATGCCACGTGGACCGGGCATCTTAAGTATAAGGTAGCCATAGTGCGGCAATGCATTGAAGCGGGCGAAGGCCGTTCTTTCGAGCACTTCGTGATAGTCGCTTTGGAAGGGTGCGACGATGAAGAGTAGTTCTTCGCTTCTGGAGTTGCCTGGAGAGCCGAATGTTACCTCCAATATGACGGAGCCCCTGCTGTAGGCTTCAACGCCTGGTATCGCCCCTTCAAAGGTGGTGTTGCTTTGGCTGATTCTGGATGGGTTTATCCCCATCCTGCGGACAGTGTCCTTGTATATTAAATTGAGACTGATGCCGCCATCCATGAGGACCCGGGTGAGACGGTGTTCGTCGATCATTGGGTCAAGCACCAAGGCCTCTGATCCACCGCGCTGAATACTAGTCCGGCCATCCAAGTGATCGAAGGTGATCGGATAGGGCATCCAGTAGTTAGATGTGGGAATAATGGACTCCATATCGCGCGCGTCTTTATGCACGCGTTCGTACCTTCTCATGGGTGGGCGAGTCGCGTGGATCATGTTCACTATTTTAGCCTCTGGTGGGAATTTTTTCTGTCCCCCAGTGCTCTGCTGGCGAGGTTCGACCTCATCCTCGCTTGGTGTTTCCCTTCACTTGTGTTCGGCATTTAATTTGCCGGCCTGCTTGAAGACCCAGCACTCTTTGTGCGTGTGGTTTGCAGGTTTGTCAGGGGTGCCATGAATTTGGCATAGTCTGTCCAGGACTCTGTTCAGACCGGACGGTCCCTCCTTGCTGCCTTTAGATGGCTTATTTTGCTGATTAGGTCGAGAGCCCCTGAATCCGGCATTAACCGTCATGTTTTCCGGGCTCTCTTCCTTGTTTTGGCGTTTGTTTTTATGACGTCGTGGCTTCCCGTTGCCATCCCTTATTTCGGATGTGCTGGGGTCGCTGGTGCCTTTACGGGCTAGCCAGCTATCTTCTCCCGCGCAAAAGTTGGTCATAAGGCTTGTTAGGGCTGCCATTGTCCTTCGCTTTTCTTGGCCGAGGTGTCTGGCGAGCCACTCGTCACAGATGCTGTGTTTGAATGCCGCTAAGGCTTCGGCATCCGGACAGTCAACAATTTGGTTCTTCTTAGTGAGGAATCTGTTCCAAAGCTTGCGGGCGGACTCTCCGGGCTGTTGGACTATGTGACTTAAGTCGTCAGCATCCGGAGGCCGGACATAGGTCCCTTGAAATTGGCCCTGAAAGCGTCCTCGAGTTCCTCCTAGCTCCCAATTGAATTTTTGGGGAGGCTATTCAACCAGTGCCGAGCTGGTCCCTTCAGTTTGAGGGGGAGGTATTTGATGGCGTGAAGATCATCCCCACGAGCCATATGTATGTGCAGGATAAAGTCCTCGATCCGCACCCGGGGTGCTGCTCCATCAGATGCCTCTATGTTCACAGGTTTAAAGCCCTGTGGGAATTCATGGTCCAGTACTTCATCAGTAAAGCATAGGGGATGAGCAGCCCCTCTGTATTTGGACGTGTTGTGGCGTGCCGTCGGCTGTTGTTGTGTTCGGTGTTTATTCCGAACTAGTATTTGGTTGTCATAACTGTTTTGACGACCACAGTCCCCCGCCGGGGTGTATCCTTTAGATCCGTAAATGGACCTAGCTGCGCCAGCTTTCTTATCCAGGTGCTCACGTAGATCGTGCGCGTCTTCGGTAGTTGTTTTATTGTGGTTATGAAGTGGTATGTCTTGTCTCCTGGTCATGTTATTCTTTGGTGGAACGGCCTCATCGTCGAATTCTGGCAGTAGCTTTTGTTTTGGGTAGCTCTTTGTGTGGCGATTGTCGCCATATCTTTCTTCAGTGTCTAGCACTTTGTTCCATCTACGATTGAGCGTTTCCTGTGCGGCTCTAAGCCGTTGCTTCTGCCTCTTCAGACTTCTCGATGTGGCCATAAGCTTTCTGTGGAGGTTCTCTCGTTCCACGCGCTCTTCCGGGATGATGAATGCGCCATCATTCGGACTGTCTTCTTGTCATGGGCCGGTTTGATGAACTCGTCCCTCTGGATCATTGTCTTCGGGCGTCTGCTCCGAGCTATGTTCGGCGTGACCTGGTTCGTCTTGCTCCATCGCTGGTTCCGTTTGGTCGTTGTTGCCTTCAGGGTTGACCGGAGTATCCACCCTTCTGGCGCTCTTGCTGATATTTTTGCTGTTGCTGGATTTGGAACGGCGTTTACGCCGTTGCTTTGGTTTTTGCCCAGGGGTTTTATCCTCCGGATTGTCACCGTCGTCTTCCTTGGGCGTATCGGCCATGTATATATCATTTGACGAGGCGGGAATCTGGTACCCCATAGATTCTGAGTCTTCTCCTGCATCGTCATCCATACTGTCGATGCCTTCGGAGTCGAAGTCAAGCACGTCGGTTAAATCATCAACCGTGGCTATGAAGTGGGTGGTGGGTGGGCAACGAATTTCTTCGTCACCTGCTTCCCACTTGAGCCGGACATAGTTCAGCCCAGAAGTCTCTATTAGAGAGAGAGTTTTTAATGAGTTTAGTATGTCGCCAAAGGGCGAGTGCTGGAAGATGTCCGCAGCGGTGAACTCCATTACCGGGGCCCAACCAGGCTTGGTGGGCTCAGGAGTGCGCGGACTGGGACCTACAACCGGATAAGAATCTGGAGGCCCGGGGTCACAGGCTTTCCCAGAGGTGGGGTCTGTGTTCGGCTCCATCGCTGATGGGGGTACGGCCTGCGGGGCGGGGTCCAGCCCTCCGTCCTTGGGCAACGCATCCTGCCCCGGATTTAGATCTGAAGCTTCTGCCGGAGTGATATCCCGAGCATCGTCTGACGGCAGGTCTAAGCCATGCTCATCACGACTATTCGGCGCTCCTGACGCGATCTTCTCCAGATGACCAAGCGAATCGGTCCGCAGTGTGAAGCCGTCGAACACGAAGATCTGTCCGGGGAGGAAAGTCCCGCCCTGGACAGCATCGTTGACGATGATTGACGGAGCCATCGAGCCTGACAGCAACGACACAGAAGGACCTCTCAGTGAAAGCACCAATGTCGGTGTCAAAACCGACGGATCTAAGGTAGGGGGTCCCGATCTGTGCGTCAAGGCTGATGGTAACAGGAAGCAAGGGACACAGATGTTTACCCAGGTTCGGGCCGTCTCGATGGAGGTAAAACCCTACTTCCTGCTTGATTAATATTGATGATGTGGGTAGTACAAGAGTAGATCTACCACGAGATCATAGAGGCTAAACCATAAGAGCCCAATGATGGTATGATTGTAATTGTGATCGGTCTTCTAAGGACCAACCTCTCTGGTTTATATAGACACCAGAGAGGGCTAGGGTTTACATGGAGTCGGTTACAAGAAAGGAAACACAATATCCGGATCGCCAAGCTTGCCTTCCACGCAAAGGAGAGTCCCATCCGGACACGGGCCGAAGTCTTGAGTCTTGTATCTTCACGCTTCAATAGTCCGGATGTTGTACACAGTCCGGCTATCCGGATACCCCTTAATCCAGGACTCCCTCAGCTACTATCTCAGAGTCAAGTCCATATTTAGTGCTAAACTTTTGAAAAGCATCCATAAAAGATTTAACACATTCAAACTTAAGCTTAATAGCTGACTCTTTACCTTCATCGAATTCCCAATCTTCAAAGTTGCATTTAATTCTTTCTAAGAGATCCCACCGGAATTCAATAGTCTTCTTCATAAAAGAATCAGCACAAGAAGTATCAAGCATGGATCGATCATTGTGAGAAAGCCGAGCATACATTTTTTGAATAATAATTTCTCTTGAGAGCTCATGATTGGGGCATGAATATAACATTGACCTAAGCCTCCCCCAAGCTAGAGCGATATTTTCTCCTTCACGAGGCCAAAAATTCTATATATAATTCCGATCATGATGGACTAGATGCATAGGATAATTTTTTTGGTGAAACTCCAATTTCAACCGATTCCAGTTCCAAGATCCAATATCATCGCATAGCCTATACCATGCCAATGCTTTTCCCATCAAAGATAAAGGGAAAACCTTCTTCTTAATTTCATCTCCAGGTAAACCTGCAAGCTTAAATAATCCACAAATTTCATCCACATATATCAAGTGCATATTAGGATGTTCGGTTCCATCTTATGCATAAGGATTAGCTAGTAGTTGTTCTATCATACCCAAAGGAATTTCATATTCAATATTTTCAGTAGGTGCAGTATGTTGAGGGGTAGTTAATTGTGGCTCCGGTCGAGGTGAAGATACCCCGAACAAAACCCTTAAAGGATTGTTTTCCATAGTAACAAGTGACAATAAATTTCAGCACGTAGTAATAATTTTTCCTTACCAATTTCCACTTACCAAGAGCGCTTCACTCCCCGGCAACGGTGCCAGAAAAGAGCCTTGATGACCCACAAGTATATGGGATCAATTGTATCCTTTTCGATAAGTAAGAGTGTCGAACCCAACGAGGAGCATAAGGAAATGACAAATTGTTTTCAGCAAGGTAATATCTGCAAGTGCTGAAATTGTAAGTAACAGAGTAGTTTGATAGCAAGATAATTTGTAACGAGCAAGTAACGATAGGAGTAACAAAAGTGCAGCAAGGTAGCCCAATCCTTTTGAGGCAAAGGAAAGGCCAAAACGAGCGTTCTTGAGTGTACACGGGAATTTCATCTAGTCACTTTCATCATGTTGGTTCGATTCGTGTTGGCTACTTTGATAATTTGATATGTGGGTGGACTGGTGCTTAGGGGCTGTTCTTACTTGAACAAACCTCCTACTTATGATTAACCCCCTCGCAAGCATCTGCAACTACGAGAAAAGTATTAAGAATAAATTCTAACCATAGCATTAAACTTTTGGATCCAATCGGTCCATTACGGAATAGCGCATAAACTAGGGTTTAAGCTTCTATCACTCTCGCAACCCATCATCTAATTACTACTCCACAATGCATTCCCTTAGGCCCAAATATGGTGAAGTGTCATGTAGTCGACGTTCACATGACACCACTAAGGGAATCACAACATACATACTATCAAAGTATCGAACACATATCAAGTTCACATGATTACTTGCAACATTATTTCTCCCGTGACCTCAAGAACAAAAGTAACTACTCAGAAGTGATGAACATGTTCATGATCAGAGGGGTATTAAATAGCATAATGGATCTGAACATGTAATCTTCCACCAAATGAACCACATAGTAATCAACTACAAGATGTAATCAACACTACTAGTCACCCACAAGCACCAATATATAGTTCTGGTACAAAGATTGAACAAAAGAGATGAACTAGGGTTTGAGAGGAGATGGTGTTGTTGAGATGTTGATGGAGATTTCCCTCCCCAAGATGGGAGAGTTGTTGGTGATGATGACGATGATTTTCCCCTCCAAGAGGGAAGTTCCCCCAGCGGAATCGCTCCGCCGGAGGGCAAAGGTGCTCCTTCCCAAGTTCCGCCTCGAGACGGCGGCGCTTCGTCCCGAAAGTCCTCCCCTTATTTTTTTCTAGGTCAAAATGACTTATATACCAGAAGATGGGCACCGGAGGTCGGCTGGGCTGAGCACAACCCACCAGGGTGCGCCTGGGGGGCCAGGCGCGCCCTGTGTCTTGTGCTCACCAGGTGGCCCCCCTCCGTTTGTTATTTGCTCCAGTATTTCTTATTTATTCCATAAAAAATCCTCGAGAAGTTTCAGCTCATTTGGAGTTGTGCAAAATAGGTGGCCTGATGTAGCTTTTCCAGGTCCAGATTTCCAGCTGTCGGAATTCTTCCTCTTTGTGTGTACCTTTCATATTATGAGAGAAAAGGCATTAGAATTACTCCAAAAAGCATTATTATGTATAAAAACATCATAAATAACAGTAGGTAAACATGATGCAAAATGGGCGCATCACGCCGCCGCCTGCGCCGAGAGCGCGGCCGCATCAGCCGAGAGGGCATCTGCGGTAGCTGAGATGGCTGCAGCTGCTATTGCGACGGCGGCTGCAAACGCCGAGAGCGCTCGAGCTGCCTTTTGTGTTGCCGATGTCGCCTTGGCCCGGGTCGAGGCCATCCACGCCAAGATCGAGGACGCACACGCCAAGATATTCCAGGCCACCTCGGAATCCAACATGCAACCCATGTCTGAAAAGGCGGCGGTGGCCATGGAGCATCCACTTCCTCATGACATTGCTGAGCTGGAGCTGGAGATGTAGGAGGCGGCGGAGATCGAGGAGCGCCGGGAGGAGGAGTTGCATGGACAAGGTCGAGGTAGAGAAGAGTTTGTCCATCGAGGAATCTGTGGTGGAGTACCAATGCGAGCTCTGGCGTAGCCACTACTACGAGTACTACAACCTTGAGGGCGGTGCCGAGGACGAGGACAAGGACTAGGACGCGGTCAACTTCAGCAGGGGGACGCAGAGTCCACCAACGACGGCATGTCGCCAGGACAATTCATTGACGTCTCATCTCACATCGGCGATGCATAGGCCGGCGCGGTGGCTGCTTTGTTAAAATTATGCGTACTTAGGCTTTGTTTTTAATGCTGGTCTTTTGTTAGAGCAATGTTTAGGTCAACTGGCTATGTTCAATTACTAAAATTGCTCGATTCAGTAAGTGTGGTATGTGTGTTGTACACTCTTTTGTGTGCCCAAATGTCGTGGCAAACCATGGCCACCTATGGGGCAGGGGGATGAGCGTGTTGCACAAAGAGCAGAGAATGTCGCGAAGCACGGCAGAGATCACACGGGTAGTTTTTACCCAGGTTCGGGCCACCGCGAGGCGTAAAAACCTACTCCTGCTTTGCTGGATTGATGGTGGATAGTGGTGGGAATGCACTGGTCTGGCCCGGCAGGGTTGCCTCGGCGCGAGCGCAGCTACGCGCGTATGAGTGTACAGGGGTCTGAATCCTTTCTATGGTTGCCACGGGCCTCCTTTTATAGATCAAGGGGTCACCACAATGGCAAATCGTCATTATGCACTGATTAGATAGCAAGCAGTGCTATCATACCTAACTATGTAGACAGGATAGCGCGCATTAAATGCGCCGCTTAGTGTCACATCATGGAGTGCCCGGCAAGCCTTGCCGGGCTGTTCTGCCACCTTCCTGTCTGTCTGCTTGACACGCCGCTGAACGGGTGTCAGTTGGAGGTGATTTCCATAGGAAGTGGCTGCCATGTGGCAAAAAACAACCACTTAGTCACTTGGGGGCTTGACACCGCACCGATCGATGACTTGCGTCGCTGCGAGGTGGAGTGGTGGAGCCTTGGCGGGGTATTTTGCCTTCGTTGTGCCCGACAGGCCTGCCGGGATGGTCTTGATGCTTACTCTTGAAGCCACCTTGACCTCGTCAGGCTCGCCTGCCCGGCAAGGGAGGTTTTCCCTTAGTGGTGTATTTCTCCTTTGGCTTGACTTGGTCTTCTTGATCTGCCCACAGATTTCTCAAAGAGTTGATCTCTTCAGCTTGCCCTTGTCTTGGATATTGCAACCTTGCTGGCCCGATGAACTTCCGTCTGTGCACAAGTCAGGGAAAACATACACACCTGTTTGTGTACCCCGGCATAAGCCCCCGGGCCTGAGCCATACGTGCCGCTGGGCACATTGGGTTAGGCCCCAAACAGTGCACGAACACGTGGCAAGGTAAGGCCGCGCATGCAGCGGTTTGTCATGATGACCAGTCAATCCAACGTCCACTTTGCATAATTACCGCGGGTCGTGGGGTCGTGGGACTGTAGCAGTTAATGTAAAACGGTAACTTTCTGAAGAGCCGCGTCCTTCCCCATGTTCTTCCCCTTAAGAGAGAAAAAACGCGAAAGGGTACTGCTCATTCACCGTCTGCCTTGCCCCTCCTCCATCTTCTTCCGCAAGCCAAGCGATTGCTCTTCCTTCTTGCCTGTATCCACCGGCGGCTTCCATCCAACTTCCTTCCCCCATCCCACCGCGACTCGAAGAGATGGGGAAGAAAACCGCTGCTATAAAGGGGAAGCGGACGACTGCCGCAAAGGAGGTGGTCGCTGAAGGGAGTAAGCAGGCCGCAGATTTGGACAGAAAGCGAAGGGGAGATGTCATCTTCTTCCCATCGAATCTAGATGCGGATGTGCTGGAAGTGAGGTATGGATATCTGTGGGGGAGGGAAGTCCCGAAAGGGCACAGAGCACCCAAGGTCTTGGCGGATGGGCAAGAGGATCCACTAGATTCGTATCGATTCTTTTGCTCATACTTTATCTGCAGTCTTTGCCCTCTTTTTTTTATTTCTTCGAAGCAATCTTGGTGATCTATGGATTCCATCTTCTGGATTTTACACCGAATGCAATGGCGTGTATGGCAATTTTTGCCCATCTGTGCGAGAACTTCGTTAGGGTTGCCCTCAATGTCGACTTGTTCAGGCACTATTTTGTCTCGCGGGTGGAGAATAAGGCTCACCGTTCCAGGAACATAAGTTGGATGTCGCGGGTGGCGAGGGAGAAATGGGATTGCCTCCCTGGTCAGCAGTGCAGCAGATGGGAAGAGTGGAGAGCAGATTGGTGTTGGACCAGGACGAGAAAGCCCCAGACTTCGGCCAAGCGCGGGCAGAGTGCGCTGAACGCGGTAGCGATTGGAGGGAGGTCAGCCTTTCTGACAACAGGCTCCGCCCGGCAATAAACAGCATCATCCGCCCAAAGGCTACCAGGCTAACAATCGAGCATGTGGGGGCCAACTTCCTTCTCCGTCGTATCGCGTCACTGCAGAAGAGGGACCGGTTTGCCTGGCTGTATGGAGATACCGCAGATAGGATGAGACTGCTCCTGGGCTTGACCAACAACCTGTCAGTCTATGCCATGCTTGGTTGTGCGGAGAACTGTTCGGTAGCCTTGGGTCGTTCAAGTTGTCGGCAACTGTCATCCCGCTGAACATCAACTTGTGACGCCCTCGATTCAATCATACACTAATCATGCACGCAAATGTGTACGATCAAGATCAAGGACTCACGGGAAGATATCACAACACAACTCTACGAATAAAATAAGTCATACAAGCATCATAATACAAGCCAGGGGCCTCGAGGGCTCGAATACAAGTGCTCGATCATAGACGAAGTCAAGGAAGCAACAATATCCGAGTACGCATATAAGTTAAACAAGGTGCCATAAGATGGCTAGCACAAACCGGGATACAGATCGAAGAGGAGCAGGCCTCCGCCTCGATCCTCCTAGGTCACTCCCGGTCGCCGCCACCGGCTGCACGTAGTAGTAGGCGCCCGAGTAGTAGTCGCCGAGGCGATGGCGCTCGATCCCGGCTCCATCGCCCGATAGCAGCAATCGAGTAGAGATAGGGAAAAGGGGAACAAGGCAACCGTGAGTACTCATCCAAAGTACTGCAAGCAAGGAGCTACACTACATATGCATGGATATATGTGTAAAGGCCATATCGGTGGACTGAATCGCAGAAATGCCGTAATAGAGAGAAGGCCTAGTCCTATCGAAGACTAGCATCTTCCGAAACCACCATCTTGCAGCAAACAAGAGGGAGTAGAGTAACATAACTTAAAGTAGCAGAGTGTTAACAACCTCGGCCGGAGATCCTTTCGACTCCGCGAGAAAGAAATCCCTGAGCCATACTATCCAGCTTATCATCACAATCCAATGCTCATATCCATGACTCATCTCAAGTATCCAGTTCTAGTTGTATCGATCGATACAACTCCAAGTGTCCGCTATCGAGGAAAGGCTATCGATAGATGTTTTCTTCCGCAGGGTGCACCAACTTACCCACCACGCCGCTTAACTCCGCCGGACACACTTTCTGTGGTCATGCCCGCCTCGGTCAAACAATACGCCGCAACCCGACCTAGGCTTAATAGAGAGGCCAGCACGCCGACTAAACCTAAGCCCCTGTGGGTCATGGGCCATCTCCCCGAACTCCCAAGACGCTATGTGACGCTGCCGGAAGCAGACCTAGCCCATCAGCGTTCCAGTCCAATCCGGCGCGCCGCCCGTCGCCGACGCCTAATAAGCTTCGGCTGATGTATACGACGCAGAACGCCCATACTTAGCCCACGTGATGGTTAGTGCTATCGTGCCGAGGCCCTCGGATCAAATATCCAAATCGAGTGGATTAGGAACGCGGTAACAAGAAGAGACTCACGAAAGATGTGACCCGCTGCTCTGCCTCGAGGACTTGCGGCAAGGGCTAGGAATGCCCGCCACGCCGTAATTATCTCGCGGGCACCCTCCGTGTCAACCCGCTCCACATCACTGCATTACACGCTGGTACCCTCGTGGTCAATTCGCCTTTCCAAGTAACAATGGTAAAAGTCCAAGTAACCGTGAGTCCAAACATCAAGGGGAAAACACGAGGAACCACCCCGTGTATTCCACTCAATGTAGTCATCAAGGTGAACATAAGAGGATTCACCCCGAGGTCCACACTTGAGGGGTTGCACGACAGAGTCGATCGAAGTGGTTAAGGAGGAAATCACCCTCGATGACCACAACCGGATAGCTATACTACAGGTTAATATCGAAGTGTCAGAGAGGTTTCACCCTCGGTACTCGATAGTAACCTAGTAGTGTCGAGCAACTAAGGGAAGTGATGTGCGGTGTCGGGCCTGGTCTCCGATCCCGCTGATCGGTCTTCAATGATGAAGCAGGCAACAAGGACAAGGTGGGGGTCACCGATGGGTCTCTAACCAACCTATACTAAGCGCTTTAGGATAAGGTGTAGATAACAATAGCAGGTTACAAAAAACAGGCTATGCAATGTAATAGGAGCAACAATAACGGTAGCAAAAATCTAGTGCAAGCATGAGAGAAAGGAATGGGCGATATCGGGATGATCAAAGGGGGGCTTGCCTGTTGCTCTCGCAAGAGAGAGGGGTCACAAGATCAGTAGTCGAACCGGCCACCGCTGGCCGGTCTCGTAGTTCACCAAGAGAAGAGGGGAAGAAACAATGAATACACGATAACAGATGCATAACGATGCATGACATGCCAAGAAGCGAAGCTAGGCGTGTTCTAACGTGGTAAGAGGGGTACCGGTTTAGGGGAAAGCATCCGGAAGTTGTCCTGCCTCCGGACGCCCTGTCGACATGATGAACCGGAGGAGAAAGTTTGCAGGTTCGATAGGTTAGAGACGTGGTGGACGAACGGACGGCGATCCGAATTCGCCTCGTCGCTCGAGCAACTTTCATGTTGAAAATATTTTAACCGAATACGATTAAAAGATATGATTTATAAAAGGTTTTATTAATTTCTGGAATTTTAATTAATTATTTAATTAATTTCGAAAAAGCATTTATGACATCAGCATGAGGTCATGCTGACGTCATCAGTCAACAGGGTTGACTAAGTCAACCCTGACAGGTGGGTCCCGCATGTCATACACTATTAGCTTAATTAACCTAATCAGATTAATTAACCTTAGTTAATTAAGTTAATTAAGTTAATTAATAATTAGTGTTAATTAATTCAGAGTTAATTAGTTTAATTAATTACCCAATTAATTTAACTAATGATTAGGTTTAACTAATCCAGAATTAATTAGTTTAATTAATTACCCAATTAATTAATTAATTAATTATTTAGTTAATTAGTTTAATTTCTTTTTAATTCATTTTTCGTTCTGTTTTATTAAAACATTCATTTGGGGGGTGGGGCCCCCTGTCAGTGGCACATGGCCAAACGGGCGCGGGCGACGCGGCGGTGCGGGCGTTGCCCGATTCGGGCACGACCCGGCCCGGTCGGGCGCGACCAGGCGGATCGGGCGGGCGGCCGAGCGGCCGAGGCGAGGCCGAGCCACGCCCGCCCGTGTGGTGAGCGACGCCAGGGGAGGCGACGGCGGAGGGTGGTTCTGGCTCGGCCGAGCGCCGCTGGAGAAGGGGGAACGAGGGTTGGTCGGGCGGGCGGAGAGGGCGCCGAACGGGGTATGGGAGCTTGGGCTCGGGGCTCTGGCGGCGCTGCTGTCCGATTAGGTCGCCGACGGGGGGAGGAAGGGGAGAGGGGGGCACACGGTGGCGGGCGAGCCGGGCCGAGGCCACTGGGCCGGATCCGCGGGAGAGGAAGGAGGGGATCGGGAAGGTGCGCGGCTGCTGGGCGGCCGGAGCCTGGGGGCCGGAGGGGGGACCGGAGGGGGCGTCGGCTGGGGGGACGGCCGGAGCCGGGCCGACGGGGAGAGGGAGGAGAGGGAGCCTCACAATGGGGGGGGGGCCTCGACCGGTATGCTCGGTGGAGGTCGGGCAGGCCGGGGGGGGGGGCCGGGAGGCGTCCCATGAGGGGCGGGCAGGCCGAGCCGGACCGCGGTGGCGGTCGCCGGGCTCGGTGGGGGGGCGCGTTGAGGGGAGGGAGGGGAGCTCCCGGGCGGCGTGGAGGAGGAGGGGAGGACCGAGGCGGCGGGGCCGGCGGGGATCGGCGGCGAGGTGGATCGCCGACGGGGGAGGTGGTCGGTGGTCTCCCTGCCCCGATCTAGATCGGGTCGGGAGCGAGGGGAGGCGAGGGAGGCGCGAGGGGGGAGAGTGGGGGCGCGGCTAGGGTTTGGCCGCGGGGTGGGGTGGGGTTAAGCGGCCGGTTGGGGCCGGCGGGCCGGCCCATGGGGGAGAAGGGGGGGTGGGCCAAGGGGAGAGGGGAGGGGGCCGGCTGGCTGGGCCGGAGGGGGGGTTATCCCCCCTCTGTTTTATTCTTTTTCTTCTCTCCTTTTGTTATTTTCCTTTTCTGTTTTGGTTATTTAAAATGCTTTTGCATTTTGTAAATATTAGTGCACCCCACCAATATTAGGTTAGGAATTTTAGAAAACCCCGGAACATTTTAGAATTAGTTTTCGAAACCCTTTATCGCTTGTTTTATTTTAATTTTGTTTTTGAACGGTTCAATTAACGAGAAGTTAATTAACATAACCGGGATTATCTGTAGCATAACCATCCGGCGTTATAAATCTCCTCCATTACAAGAAATCTCGCCCGAGATTTAGGAGGTAGAAGGAAAGAGGGCGGATATTCATCTCGAGACGATCCTCGCTCCTGTGTGGCTTCATCTTTGAGTGATTCACCATCGGACTTTGAGGAATTTGATCGCCTTCCGACGGGTGCGGCGCTCAGCTTGGTCGAGAATGCGGACCGGATGCTCTTTATAGGAGAGGTCCTGTTGCAATTCGAGCACTTCATGGTCCATCGCCGGATTGGGTCCTTGAAGCAGCGCCGGAGTTGGGACACGTGGAACACATCGTGAACCTGAGAAAGGTTCGACGAAAGCTCCAGTTGATAGGCCACTTTTCCACGCCTTTCCAGAATAGTGAAAGGGCCAATATAGCGAGGAGCTAGCTTGCCCTTGATCCCGAAGCGGTGAGCACCCTTCATTGGTGTAACACGAAGATAGGCCTTTTCGCCAGGTAGATAGACCATGTCTTTGTGATGACGGTCATAATTACTCTTTTGACGCGACTGAGCAGTCTTGAGATTCTCGCGAATAATGCGGACTTGTTCTTCGCATGTTGGATAATATCCGGACCAAGAGTGGACGCTCCCGATTTCGACCAGTTCGAGAGGGGTTCGCACTTTCGCCCATATAACACTTCAAGGGGCCATCTTGAGACTAGCTTGATAGCTATTATTATAAGAGAACTCAGCATACGGAGAGATTCCTCCCATTTCTTGCCGAATGAGACGACACAAGCTCAAGCATGTCTTCGAGAATTTGGTTGACACGCTCAACTTGCCCTTGAGATCATGGATGAAAAGCAGATCGAAAGATAAATGAGTCCCCATAGCTTCTTGAAAACTTGCCCGTAATCTTGAAGTAAATAAGCTGCCACGGTCCGAATCGATAACGGTGGAATACCGTGAAGTGAAACAATTTCGACATATAGAGCGCTGCTACTGGCTAGCAAAGTGATCGTTTCTTTGACCGCCGTAAAATGTGCAACTTTAGAAAGCCGGTCAATGACGCACAGAATAGCATCATTACCTTTCGCGATTTGGGAAACCCAAAGGATTAAGTCCATTTCAACATGGTCCCATTTCCATTCGGGAATAGAGATAGGCTGCAGAGTTCCAAAGAGGCCTTTGATGTTCTCGCTTTGATACGACGGCAAACGCCACACTCGTAAACATAGCGAGCAATGTCCTCGCTTCATATTAGACCACCGTAATCTCGATTTAATGTCTTGATACATCTTTGTACTGCCGTGGTGGATACATAGAGGCGTATCATGAGCTTCTTGCATAACCTTCCGAGTCATATCCAGGTTGTCCTTCTTACAAGGCACCACTAGGCGGCCTTTGAAGTACAAGGCGCCATCATCAGCAATAGTGAAGGATGAGGGATTTCCTTTCCTGACGTCTTGTTTAAGCTTGTAGACCTCAGAGTCAGATCCCTGCATTGTCTTTATGGTGCCCAAGAGATCGGGTTCAACAGCCAGGGGTAAAGAGGGATCCCGGGGAACAACACGGAGATTCATCTTGCGGAACTCCGGAGGAGGGGGAGCGAGTGCACCCGGAGGAACAATATGGAGGTTCACTGCTGAATTCTTCAACAAGTGAGGGCTGAACTTTGTGAACTCAAGGTGGTTGCAGAAGACTTATGCTCAAGGCATCAGCCATTACATTAGCCTTGCTCGGCGATAGGAAATACCCAAATCAAAGTCTCGCAGCAGTCTCCATCCATCTCTCGCCGACGGAGGTTCAGGTCTGGCTGAGTAAACAGATACTTCAGACTTTGGTGGTCAGTGTAGATCTCGCAACGATTACCGAGAAGGTAATGTCGCCATCGCTTTAGCGCATGAATGACGGCAGCAAGTTCGAGGTCATGAACTGGGTAGTTCTCCTCGTGAGGGCGAACTGTCGAGAGGCATAAGCAACTACTTTGCGCTCTTGCATTAGGACACCGCCTAAACCTTGACGAGATGCGTCGCAGTAAATGACGAAGTCCTTCTTAGTATCGGGAGGAGCTAGCATGGTGCAGTTGTCGACTTGTCTTTGAGTTCCCGGAAACTTTCCCGACACTTATCTCGTCCATTGAACTTGACGCTTTATGCAATAGATTAGTCGAGGTCGGCAATCTTGGAGAAGTTCTCATTTAATCGACGGCAATAGTCAAGTAGACCGAGAAAACTTCGACTTGCTTAACGCTCTTGGAGGAGTCCAATCGAGAATAGCCTGAACTCGTTCTCAGGTTGACGGCAATACCATCCTTAGAAATGACATGCCCAAGATAGGTTACTTCGGAAGCCGAATTCACATTTGGAGAACTTGGCATAGAGTTGATGCTCTCGTAGCTTTTCCAAAGACAAGACGAAGATGTTCAAGATGTTCTTCTTCATTCTTGAATAGATCAGATATCATCCAGATAAACCACGACATTTAACTTGTCGAGGTAATCCATGAATATATAGTTCATCAAAGCGAGAGAAGGTGGCTGGAGCATTGGTTGTCGAAGGACATGACGGTGTACTCGTATGAACCATAACGAGTCACTTAATGCGGTCTTGGGGATATCCTCCTCACGAACACGGATCTGGTGGTAACCCAACCTCAAGTCGAAGTTTCGAGAACACCGACGAACCAGCCAGCTTGATCATAAAGATCATTGATCCGAGGAAGAGGATACTTATTCGAATGGTAGCTTGATTTATAGGACGGTAGTCCTGAACCAATCGGTTTGTCCCATCCTTCTTCTTGACAAAGAGAGAAGGTGCTCCCCAAGGAGAGCAACTTGGGCTAATGAAACCGCTTTGAAGAGATTTGTCGATTTCCTCCTTTAGTTCAAGGAGTTCATGCGGCGGCATCTTGTAGGGACGCTTGGCTATAGGAGTGGTGCACGGTTTCAAGTCGATGACTAATTCGACAGCTCTAGGTGGGGAATCCTCGAAGTTCTTCAGAAAGACGCCTTGGAAATCGCAAACGAGTGAATGTTTTCAATTCCTCGAGGGTGCGGCGCTCAATGCATTCAGCGCATAGAGCCTTGCCTCGCATCTTGAACCGCATTTAGCGTTGTAGCTACGATTTCATCGAAAGGTGCAGAGATGGACGGTCTTAGTGGCGCAAACGATTGACGCAGATGCGCCTTCAACCAATCCATCCCCAAAATGAGGTCGATGTTAGACGCCTTGAGGATAATGGGGAGGCATAGAATTCCAGCCCTTCGATTTCCACGGGACGCCGACGCCAACCATGGAGGTTTGACATTGTCCCAATGGGGTTTTTACCACTATCAAGAGTTCATCCTTCACACTTAACGCCGTGCTTGTATGCAAAGTCTTCGACATGAATGAATGCGATGCTCTGAATCGAATAAAACAGATGCGTGTACTGAATTTACGAGGAGTGTACCCATCACAAGAGCAGGCTGGTCTTGAGCTTCGCTCGATCAACGTGGTTGGCCTGAGCTTGCCCATAAGACTTGCCGGTGTTGTTGCGGTTCGTTGTTTCCACCACGAGCCATGGAAGGGCCACTGATTCTGGTTCGGTTGCATTCTCTAGCACGGTGCCCGCTGTCCGCACCAAGCATAAGCCATTATTGGGAGTGGGAACAGAGCTTGGGGTGGTGGAGCTGGAAGCTTCGCTGCTTAGTTGTAGGCGCACGAGGTGTAGCATAGTTCGCTTTGAAGCGTATGCATTGGGCTGGTACATGCTATTGGGAATCCATATCTTGCGCTTCGCGAGGACGGGCCCAAGATGAGCCGGTGTCACGGTTGCGCTCGTTAGAGCTCGTATTCCTGCAGACCAGTTTCGACATTGATAGCTTTGTTCACCAAGGTGGCGAAATCAGCAAAGTCGTGCACTAGAAGTGCGAGCTTGATGTCGACTTGAAGTCCGCCACGGAACTTCTCTTGTCTGCGTGCATCGGTTGCAATATCCTCTTCAACAGAAGCGAGACAAGTCCAAGAACTCTCCGATAGGCTTCAACAGTCTTGTTGCCTTGGGTGAGGTTATGGAACTCACGCTTCTTCCGGTCCATGACCCTTGAGGGATGAAGCGGGCGCGAAGGCAGCTCGAAGTCTGGCCAGTGATGAGTGTCCCAACTGGCAGAGTACGACGGTGGCTGTCCCACCATTGAGCTGCGGGTCCCTTCAGGAAGAAGGAAGCAAAGGTGACATAGCTGGCAGGGGCTACATTAGCAGACTCCATCTCATAGGTGATGTCACGGAGCCACCATCGACATCCAATGGCTGAGTTGAGCTGCGATATACGCCTGGGGTTCAGCGTATGAATTCTGCAGAGTTGTCCCGCTTGGGTCTTTGGTGCATATTGGGGCGAGGGAACTGAGCCATCATGTTCTCCATGAACTGGCGATTCATCTCGAGCTGTTGGATCATACCAGCCATGTACTCAGGCGGTGGTGGAAGATTGGCACCACGACCACGACCTGCTGGCCTAACCATCCTGCTATTATATAACAGGTAGTTCAGCATTTGAGAAGATAAGCAAGAGACAAGAATCATTCATGATGAAACACGATAAAGAAAGCAGCATGATGGGAACTACATAGTAGTTGGCATATCTTACAAAAGGAATCATGCATAGAGTTCGATACATAGAGTCCGAAGACATAGACTACTACATCATAGGCGGCACGCAGCTCATGTGAATACATCAAATGCTAACAAGCAAGCCTACATCAGTCCCACGCGGCATGCGGAGGTAGCTGTAGCCCAAAGCTGGTAGTGCGGCGGTGGATAGTCCTCCACGCCGGTGACACGAGGGCCGCGGATACTACGGTGCTGAATCCGACGCCCATGTGGCGTGAAAGGGCCAAGCGCGGAGAGTAGCCTCCCACGCCCGCCAACCAACACCCGGGCATCACGGTCTGGCGGGTAGATCGCAGAACGCGGCAGCTCTCCGAACGGACAAAGGGTGCATCAGCGTCGAGCACGGTAGAGGTGCCGACGGGTGATGTACAACTCGTGGCGAAGAGCTCGTTAGCTCGATCCGATCCATCGCGATGCGTAACAAAGTTCGATGGTGGAAAGGCTCTCTGGTGACAGTGGTGTAGGCAGCAGTGTAGTAACCTCCTCACCAACATCGACGCGATAGCAATGTGCCTCAAGGGGAGGTGTCCAACTCGATACTCGCGACGAAGACGTGTCAGTGCAGCATAAGCAGCATCGTGGACTGCCATATCAATGGTCACTCCAACACCATGTGCGGTGTGCAGCACAGTGGTGGACTCGTACTCCCGAGAGTAGAGGTGGACGATGGCGCGGTACTGCTCCTGGTTGTAGTCCCGGTACTCCTCATAGACGGTGTACTGGGTGCCAGCGATAACCCGATAGGTCATCATCTCGGCTAGCACCGCAGTGATCCCGAGGCACCAATGGCCGTCGTGTGGCGCACGACCCGCCTCGTGGGTTCCATCTGAAAACAAAGACGCTTCAAAGGAGTCAATGACAGGTGGAAATTGTTCAAATACAATTCCAAAAACAACTAAGGCTATATCCATCTTCGGGTGAAAGCGGTCACGGATCCTAGTGATAGTTAGCAAAAACGTTTAACCCGAGTAGAAGAGAGTTCAGAGTCCCAGAGTAAGGTCGAGGAGTAAAAGATCCTAATACCACCCGATGGCGGCGTGGGCCCGTAAGGCACACAGCCAAGTTAGTAAAAGTTTTGCAATGTCTAGACTCGACTTCGCCAAGGAGTGTGGAAGGGGATTCCTACAGCAATCGGCTCGATACCAACTTCAGACGCTCGATTCAATCGTACACTAATCATGCACGCAAATGTGTACGATCAAGATCAAGGACTCACGGAAGATATCACAACACAACTCTCTGAATAAAATAAGTCATACAAGCATCATAATACAAGCCGGGGCCTCGAGGGCTCGAATACAAGTGCTCGATCATAGACGAAGTCAGCGGAAGCAACAATATCTGAGTACAGACATAAGTTAAACAAGGTGCCATAAGATGGCTAGCACAAACCGGGATACAGATCGAAGAGGAGCAGGCCTCCGCCGGGATCCTCCTAGGTCACTCCCGGTCGTCGCCGCTGGGCTGCACGTAGTAGTAGCGCGCCCGAGTAGTAGTCGCCGAGGCGGTGGCGCTCGATCCTGGGCTCCATCGTCGATAGCAGCAATCGAGTAGAGATAGGGAAAAGGGGAACAAGGCAACCGTGAGTACTCATCCAAAGTACTCATAAGCAAGGAGCTACACTACATATGCATGGATATATGTGTAAAGGCCATATCATGGACTGAATCGCAGAAATGCCGTAATAGAGAGAAGGCCTAGTCCTATCGAAGACTAGCATCTTCCGAAACCACCATCTTGCAGCAAACAAGAGGAGTAGAGTAACATAACTTAAAGTAGCAGTAGTGTTAATAACCTCGGCGGAGATCCTTTCTCGACTCCCGCGAGAAAGAAATCCCAGAGCCATACTATCCAGCTTATCATCACAATCCAATGCTCATATCCATGACTCATCTCAAGTATCCAGTTCTAGTTGTATCGATCGATACAACTCCAAGTGTCCGCTATCAGAGGACAGGCTATCGATAGATGTTTTCTTCCGCAGGGTGCACCAACTTACCCACCACGCCGCTTAACTCCGGCCGGACACACTTTCAGTGGTCATGCCCGCCTCGGTCAAACAATACGCCGCAACCCGACCTAGGCTTAATAGAGAGGCCAGACGCCGGACTAAACCTAAGCCCCAGGGTCATGGGCCATCTCCCCGAACTCCCGCGACGCTATGCGACGTGGCCGGAAGCAGACCTAGCCCATCAGCGCTCCAGTCCAATCCGCGCGCGCTCCGTCACGACGCCTAATAAGCTTCGCTGATGTATACGACGCAGAACGCCCATACTTAGCCCACGTGATGGTTAGTGCTATCGTGCCGAGGCCCTCGGATCAAATATCCAAATCGAGTGGATTAGGAACGCGGTAACAAGCAGAGACTCACGAAGATGTGACCCCATTGCCCTGCCTCGAGGACTTGCGGCAAGGGCTAGGAATGCCCGCCACGCGCCGTAATTATCTCGCGGGCACCCTCCGTGTCAACCCGCTCCACATCACTGCAATTACACACGCTGGTACCCTCGTGGTCGACCCGCCTTTCCAAGTAACAAATGGTAAAAGTCCAAGTAACCGTGAGTCCAAACATCAAGGGAAAACACGAGGAACCACCCCGTGTATTCCACTCAATGTAGTCATCAAGGTGAACATAAGAGGATTCACCCTTGAGGTCCACACTTGAGGGGTTGCACGACAGTAGTCGTCGAAGTGGTTAAGGAGGAAATCACCCTCGATGACCACAACCGGATAGCTATACTACGTGGTTAATATCGAAGTGTTGTAGAGGTTTCACCCTCGGTACTCGATAGTAACCTAGTAGTGTCGAGCAACTAAGGGAAGTGATGTGCGGTGTCGGGCCTGGTCTCCGATCCCGCTGATCGGGTCTTCAATGATGAAGCAGGGCAACAAGGACAAGGTGGGGGTCAGCGATGGGTCTCTAACCAACCTATACTAAGCAGTTTAGGATAAGCAGGTAGATAACAATAGCAGGTTACAAAAAACAGGCTATGCAACAGAATAGGAGCAACAATAACGGTAGCAAAAATCTAGTGCAAGCATGAGAGAAAGGAATGGGCGATATCGGGATGATCAAAGGGGGGCTTGCCTGGTTGCTCGGGCAAGAGAGAGGGGTCACAAGACCTTGTAGTCGAACCGCCACCGCAGCGTCGGTCTCGTAGTCTCACCAAGAGAAGAGGGGAAGAAACAATGAATACACGATAACAGATGCATAACGATGCATGACATGCCAAGAAGAAGCTAGGCGTGCCCTAACGTGGTAAGAGGGTCTTGGTTTAGGGGAAAGCATCCGGAAGTTGTCCTGTCTCCGGACGTCCCGCCGATGATGAACCGGAGGAGAAAGTTTGCAGGTTCGATAGGTTAGAGACGTGTGGTGGACGAACGGACGGCGTATCCGAATTCGTCTCGTCGTTCTGAGCAACTTTCATGTTGAAAATATTTTAATCCGGAATACAGATTAAAAGATATGATTTATAAAAGGTTTTATTAATTTCTGGAATTTTAATTAATTATTTAATTAATTTCGAAAAAGCATTTATGACATCAAGATGAGGTCATGCCGACGTTATCATCAACAGGTTGACTAAGTCAACCCCGACGTGTGGGTCCCGCATGTCATACACTATTAGCTTAATTAACCTAATCGATTAATTAACCTTAGTTAATTAAGTTAATTAAGTTAATTAATAATTAGTGTTAATTAATTCAGAGTTAATTAGTTTAATTAATTACCCAATTAATTTAACTAATGATTAGGTTTAACTAATCCGAATTAATTAGTTTAATTAATTACCCAATTAATTAATTAATTAATTAATTAGTTAATTAGTTTAATTTCTTTTTAATTCATTTTTCGCTCGCTTTTATTAAAACATTCATTTGGGGGTGGGGCCCCTGTCGCTGGCACATGGCCAAACGGCACAGGCGACGCATGGTGGGGCGTTCGATTCGGCACTGACCCGGCCGGTCGGGCGCGACCTGCATGGATCGGGGCTGGGCGGCCGGAGCGGCGAGGCCACCAGCGCCCGCCGTGGCGGTGAGCGACGCCGGCGAGGGAGGCGACGGCGGGCGGTTCTGGAGGCCGGGCCGAGAGCAAGCCTGGAGAGGGGGAACGAGGGTTTGGTCGGGCGGCGGAGAGGGCGCCGAACAGGGGTATGGGAGCGCTGGGCTCGGGGCTCTGGGAGGCGCCAGTGTCGCGATTTAGGTCGCCGACGGGGGAGGAAGGGAGAGGGGGCACACGGTGGCGGGCGAGCCGGCCGCCGAGGCCACGGGCCGGATCCGCGGGGAGAGGAAGGAGGGGATCGGGAAGGGTGCGCTGTCGGTCTGGCCGGGCCGGGGGGCGGAGGGGGGACCGGAGGGGCGTCGTCAGGCGGGACGGCCGGAGCCGGCCGCCGACGTGGGAGAGGGAGGAGAGGAGCCTCACGGTGGGGGGGGGGCGGGGCCTCGACCGGTATGCTCGGTGGAGGTCGGGCAGGCCGGGCGGGGAGGGGCTGGGAGGCGTTCCGCGAGGGGCGGGCAGGCCGAGCCGACCATGTGGCGGCCGCGGGCTCGGTGGGGGGCGCTGAGGGAGGGAGGGAGCTCCTGGGGGCGTGGAGGAGGAGGGAGGACCGAGGCGGCGGGGTCGGCGGGGATCGGCGGCGAGGTGGATCGCCGACGGGAGGAGGAGGTCGGTGGTCTCCTGCCTGATCTAGATCGGTCGGGAGCGAGGGGGCGAGGGAGGCGCGAGGGGGGAGAGGGGGCGGCTAGGGTTTGGCCGGGGTGGGGTGGGGTTAAGCGGCGGTTGGGGGGCAAGGGCCGCCCATGGGGAGAAGGGGGTGGGCCAAGGGGAGAGGGGAGGGGGCCGGCTGGCTGGGCCGGAGGGGGGGTTATCCCCCCTCTGTTTTATTCTTTTTCTTCTCTCCTTTTGTTATTTTCCTTTTCTGTTTTGGTTATTTAAAATGCTTTGGCATTTTGTAAATATTAGTGCACCCCACCAATATTAGGTTAGGAATTTTAGAAAACCCCGGAACATTTTAGAATTAGTTTTCGAAACCCTTTATCGTTTGTTTTATTTTAATTTTTGTTTTTGAACGGTTCCGAATTAACGAGAAGTTAATTAACATAACCGGGGATTACTGTAGCATAACCATCCGGGCGTTACACAACTCCACCAGGGACCAGATTCTGAAATGGATGCCAGAATGCCATGCCCATGGAGTTTCGGGCAATTGGCGACTGCCCACCTTCGACAAGGAGCTTGCGTGGTCCTCCACCCTGGTGGAAAGGGCCACCAAGGTGGGTACCAACATGTAAAAGGCCACCTCCAAGGTGGAGGAGGCGTTCATCAAGAAGCGGCTCAAGGAGAATAGGGCACTCTGGGCTGCCGCAAAGGCGAAGGCCGGAAATGCAGCGGGAGAAAGGGGGAGGCGGAAGACAAATCCCCCTCCAGTGGGAGAAGTGAAGCGCAAGCCATGAAAGAGGCTGCCGAGTACGAGCCTTCCGGGATTGAGGCTCTGGCTACCGTGGCAGCAGAGGTCCAGGAGGAAGGGAGGGTTAAGGAGGTGGAGCAACCTACAGAGGAGTGGCTCGTGACAGGCTCTCAAGCCCCCGAGTCGGTCCTGGATCCGTGTCCTCACAGGCGGGCTGCCACCCGCGGAGCAGCGGTTCCTGATCCCGCACCTGTGGCCAAGAAGGTGAAGAAGATTACCTCCAGGGGCAACTGATAACCCACAAGTATAGGGAATCACAACAGTTTTCGAGGGTAGAGTATTCAACCCAAATTTATAGATTCGACACAAGGGGAGCCAAAGAATATTTGAAGGTATTAGCAGCTGAGTTGTAAATTCAAACACACCTGGAGATTAATTATCTGTAGCAACGTGATCAGTAGCAAAGTAATATGATAGTTTTGATAGTAGTGACAGCAGCAATAGTAACGTAACAGTGATAGCAGTAATTTTGTAGCAAGTGTAATAGTGATGATAGCAGTAGTAACTTAGCAGAAACAATATAAGATAAATTCGTAGGCATTGGATCGATGACTTGTTGGATGATATTCATCATGACACAGTTATAACCTAGGGCGATACAACACTAGCTCCAGTTCGTCAATATAATGTAGGCATGTATTCCGTAAATAGTCATATGTGCTTATGGAAAGAACTTGCATGACATCTTTTGTCCTAACCTCCCGTGGCAGCGGGGTCTATATTGGAAACTAAGGAATATTAAGGCCTCCTTTTCATAGAGAACCGGAACAAAGCATTGACACATAGACAATACATGAACTCCTCAAACTACGGTCATCACCGGGAGTGGTCCTGATTATTATCACTCCGGGGTTACCGGATCATAACATGTAGTAGGTGACTATAACTTGCAAGGTCATATCTAGAACATGGATATAATGATGATAACATAAACGGTTCAGATCTGAAATCATGGCACCCCGGCCCAAAGTGACAAGCATTAAGCATAGCAAAGTCATAGCAACATCAATCTTAGAACATAGTGGATACTAGGGATCAAGCCCTAACAAAACTAACTCGATTACATGATGAATCTCATCCAACTCCTCACCGACCAGCGAGCCTACGAAGGAATTACTCACTCCCGGTGGGTAGCATCATGGAATTGGCGATGGAGAAGGGTTGGTGATGATGAAGAACGAAGATCCCCTCTCCGGAGCCCCAAACGGACTCCAGATCTCGCCTCCCGATGAAGAACGGGAGGTGACGGCGACTCCATCTCGTGGATCGTGATAATTCTTTCTCCCTGATTTTTTCTGGAAAAATAGGATTTTATAGCGTTGGTTTCAGGGTCTGCGGGGCCACCAGGTGGGGACAACCCACCTGGGCGTGCCAGGAGAGGGGGCGCGCCCTGGTGGGTTGTGCCCACCCAGGGGCCCCTCTCTGGTAGGTCTTGGCTCCAGAAATTCTTATTTAATATATAAAAATTCCTCGCAAAGTTTCTTCCATTCCGAGAACTTTTATTTCTTTACAAAAACAACACCATGGTAGTTCTGCTGAAAACAACGTCAGTCCGAGGTTAGTTTCATTAAAATCATGCAAATTAGAGTCCAAAACAAGAGGAAAAGCGTTAGGAAACGTAGATACGTTGGAGACTCATCAACTCCCCCAAGCTTAAACCTTTGCTTGTCCTCAAGCAATTCAGTTGATAAACTGAAAGTGAAAAAGAAAAACTTTTACGAACTCTTTTGCTCTTGTTTGCATAAATAAGCTTAAACAACACCCATGTTTTCAGCCAATCATTATAACTAACCATGCTGACAATAACTCTTAAATATTATATTAACTCATACCAATGACACAATCGGCTAGCGATCAATAATAAGACATCTCAAACAGCAACACGTTGTCAAAAAAACCATGATATAATATGACAATAGTGGTATCTCGCCAGCCCTTTCTGAGACCGCAAAATATAAATGCAGAGCACCTCCAAAGTTCAAGCAACGACTAGACATTGTAATTCATGGTAGAAAAGATCCAGTCATGATGCACCCAACATTAGCTACACACAATGCATAAGTCATGACAGTTGTGCTCTCGGGTTCTAGCGCTTGTTTTAGAAGGTGATGACACAACATAAAAGTAAATAGATAGTCCCTTCGCAGAGGGAGGCAGTGATTTGCATAGGTGCCAGAGCTCAAGTTTTAAAACAGAGGTAAATGATATTTTGAGACATGCACGCTTCTCATTTACTTCACGACCATCTGTTATCAATATCTTCCATGCTAAGCACGCTAGTGGCGGTTCCCAAGCGATAAAAGTAAAGGTTTTGACTCCATTGGGAGTTTTTGTTTGATTATTTAAGAGATTAACTCTTTTTCAGTTTGTAGTTTGGGACTGGGCATCCCTATTACCGCCATTTTCTCGTGCAATGGCGAGTGAATAAACACTCAACCTGAGAATAACCCGCTTAGCATGGAAGATACCGACCACCTCCTATCGTTCCATGAATGATCCAGGCACACAAAAAGGATATTTGATTGAAGTTTTAGAGGTGGCACATGCAAGTTTACTTAGGACGGAAGGGTAATACCGCATATAGGTAGTTATGGTGGACTCATCTGGAATAAACTTGGTTCAAGGTTTTTGATGTACAAGCATAATTCCCACTTAGTACAGGCGAAGGCTAGCAATTAGATTGAGAAGCGGCCAGCTAGAGAGCAACAACGGTCATAAACATGCATTATGCATAAGTAACATTGGACACTAGCATGAGTAGGATATGAACACCATGAACATAAATATCATAGAGGCTATGTTGGTTTTGATTCAACTACATGCATGAACATGCACTACTGCAGGATGCTGCTAACGCGACACTACGATCAGAGACCCTTCGACGAAACTGTGTGCGATGCCATAATTGCAAACGGTGGTGTAAAAACAGTCAAAAAAGGTGCAAATTGTTTGCGATGGAGGATGCATCAAACACGGTTCAGATTTTAGTTGCGTGTGCGATGCGGCGCATACGGTTCAGCTCAATTAACTGTTTGCGATAAGGAGGAACAAAAGAAACGGGCAGCCAGATGAAGGTGTGTACGATATACAGCATACGGTTCACTCCGATGAACTACTTGTGATTAGGCAACACAAAAGAAATAGCCAGCCATATCAAGGTGTGTGCGATATACGGCATGCCGTTCACTCGGATGAATCGTTTGCGTTGAGACAAGAGAACAGAAACGGTTCAATATAACAAGATGTGTGTGATACGCGGCAAACAGTTCTGTAATCAGAAATATGTGCGAAGACCGATAATAACACAGCCGATTGCTTCTAATAAGACGTATGTGGTATGCTCTGTCTACACAACATATATTGGCCATTGGGGGACGGTCGGTCATCCAGATACGCCATAAGGATGCGAAGAGGCATCCTATATCAGCAAGGACTAGCTGTTTGTTATTTTATTTTTTATTTTTTAACACATGTTAAAGAAGGTCTCCGGCATTACTTTTTGACAATGTGCGATACGTGGCATACAGTTGATCCATCCGACCTGTTTGTGATGGAATAAGCCGTGTGTGTTGTGGGCAACGCTTGCTAGTATTCAACCGTTTACGATTGATGAATTCATCACCGACAGGTTCCCTAGTGTAGTCCGTGTTCATCTGATCATCATCTACTTCTTGTCCTAGCTCGATGTTCCCTTCTATGCTAAGTTTCCATTAATTGATGGCGTTTTATGAACACGTCACCGTTTCCCGCCATTTCCTCACCTGTTTCCCGCCACCCAGCGATATTGTGCATAAACCTAGGCGGCGCGTGACGCACGGAGGTGACAAGCGCAGCATGTAGCACATCCACCTTTTACAAGCATGTGAACCCACCAAAGTGCCGCCTCTGCCATCAACCTCTTCGACGAGGAAAACGAGCAGGCGCCACGGCCAGTCGAGGCCGAGGCGCTCCCCGGCAACGCGATGGACGACGCCGTGATGCGCGTCATCACCAAGGTTGAGCAGACCTTTGGCACATGGCGCTTGAGCGCCGCGGATCAAGATAGGCATGTCAGCGCCGACAGGCTGCAGCTCGCGGCACAATATGATCGATGGCGCGCCACAGAGCAAGCTAGGCGCGTCCGCGCCGTTGGCTGCGGCTCACCGCACGGCGAGACCGTTGGAGCGTTGCAGAGCGAGAGGCGCGGCACACCACACAGCAAGAGTAGATCCATCGGTGCTTGCCTGCTGTCAACACGTTGTCGCAGCTGGGTACATGTCCCGTGATACGTCTCCAACGTATCTATAATTTATGAAGTATTCATGCTATTATATTATCCATCTTGGATGTTTAATGGGCTTTACTATGCACTTTTACATTACTTTTGAGACTAACCTATTGACCCAGAGCCCAGTGCTAGTTTCTGTTTTTTCCCTTGTTTCAGTGTTTTGCAGAAAAGGAATATCAAACGGAGTCCAAACGGAATGAAACCTTCGGAAAAGTTATTTTTGGAAATAAAGCAATACAGGAGACTTAGAGTGCACGTCAGGGGATCAACGAGGAGAGCACGAGGCAGGGGGGCGCGCCCTCCACCCTCGTGGGCCCCTCATGGCTTCCCTTACCGACTTCTTTCACCTATATATCTCCATATACCTTAAAACCATCGGGGAAAAGAATAGATCGGGAGTTCCACCGCCGCAAGCCTCTATAGCCACCAAAAACCAATCGGGACCCTGTTTCGGCACCCTGCCATAGGGGGGATCCCTCACCGGTGGCCATTTTCATCATCCCGGCGCTCTCCATGACGAGGAGGGAGTAGTTCACCCTTGGGGATGAGGGTATGTACCAGTAGCTATGTGTTTGGTCTCTCTCTCTCTCTCTCTCTCTCTCTCTCTCTCTCTCTCTCTCTCTCTCTCTTGTTCTCGAGGTGATACGATCTTGATGTATCGCGAGCTTTGCTATTGTAGTTGAATCTGATGATGTTTTTCCCCCTCTACTCTCTTGTAATAGATTGAGTTTTCCCTTTGAAGTTATCTTATCGGATTGAGTCTTTAAGGATTTGAGAACACTTGATGTATGTCTTGCGTGGGATACCCGTGGTGACAATGGGGTATTCTATGATCCACTTGATGTATGTTTTGGTGATCAACTTGCGGGTTCCGCCCATGAACCTATGCGTAGGGGTTGGCACAAGTTTTCATCTTGACTCTCCGGTAGAAACTTTGGGGCACTCTTTGAAGTACTTTGTGTTGGTTGAATAGATGAATCTAAGATTGTGTGATGCATATCGTATAATCATACCCACGGATACTTGAGGTGACATTGGAGTATCTAGGTGACATTAGGTTTTGGTTGATATGTGTCTTAAGGTGTTATTCTAGTACGAACTCTTTAACAGATCGATCCGAAAGAATAACTTTGAGGTGGTTTCGTACCCTACCATAATCTCTTCGTTTGTTCTCCGCTATTAGTGACTTTGGAGTGACTCTTTGTTGCATGTTGAGGGATAGTTATGTGATCCAATTATGTTATTATTGTTGAGAGAACTTGCACTAGTGAAAGTATGAACCCTAGGCCTTGTTTCAACGCATTGCAATACCGTTTACGCTCACTTTTATCGTTCGTTACCTTGCTGTTTTTATATTTTCAGATTACAAAACCTATATCTACCATCCATATTGCACTTGTATCACCATCTCTTCGCGAACTAGTGCACCTATACAATTTACCATTGTATTGGGTGTGTTGGGGGCACAAGAGACTCTTTGTTATTTGGTTGCAGGGTTGCTTGAGAGAGACCATCTTCATCCTACGCCTCCCACGGATTGATAAACCTTAGGTCATCCACTTGAGGGAAATTTGCTACTGTCCTACAAACCTCTGCACTTGGAGGCCCAACAACGTCTACAAGAAGAAGGTTGCGTAGTAGACATCAAGCTCATTTCTGGCGCCGTTGCCGGGGAGGCTAGGTAAGTGGCACTCACACCCCGTCAACTAAGCTCCGTTCTGGCGCCGTTGCCGGGGAGGTCAGTGCTTGAAGGTATATCTTTAGATCTTGCAATCGAATCTTTTCGTTTCTTGTTTTAGCACTAGTTTAGTTTATAAAAGAAAACTACCAAAAAAATGGAATTGAGTTTGTCTCATACGCTTCATCTTTTTAATATCTTTCGTGAGAATGATGGAAAGGAAAATTGTGCCTAAGTGTTGGAAGAAGAATGCATTAGAATGTTCGGCACTAAATCTTTGTATGATGAGCATGATTGCAATGTTGTTAGTATGAATTCCTTGAATACCCATTATGCTAATGATATGCAAAGCCACAAGCTTGGGGATGCTATGTTTGATGAAGATGATATGTTTAGTCCCCCAAGTTTTGATGAGCAAATTTATTATGATGAAAGCATGTCTCCTATCTATGATGATTATTGTGATGAACGTATGCTATAAAGAATAATGATAACCATTAAAATTGTCATACTGATCTTAATTTTCAATCACATGATAGTTATTTTGTTGAGTTTGCTCCCACTACTACTGATGAGAAGAATTTTGCTTATGTGGAGAGTAATAAAATTCCTATGCTTGTAGATCATGAAAAGAATGCTTTAGGTGCTGGTTATATTGTTGAATTCATTCATGATGCTACTGAAAATTATTATGAGGCAGGAATATATGCTTGTAGGAATTGCAATAATATCAAGTTTCCTCTCTATGTGTTGAAAATCTTGAAGTTATGCTTGTTTTGCCTTCTTATGCTAGTTGATTATTGTTCCCATAAGTTGTTTGCTCACAAAATCCCTATGCATATTAAGTGGGTTAGACTTAAATGTGCTAGTCATATTCTTCATGATGCTCTCTTTATGTTTTAATTCTTATCTTTTATGTGAGCATCATTGAAATCATCGTGCCTAGCTAGGGGCGTTAAACGATAGCGCTTGTTGGGAGGCAACCCAATTTTTTATTTTAGTTTCTTGCTTTTTGGTTCTGTTTAGGAATAAATAATCCATCTAGCTTCTGTTTAGATGTGGTTTTATGTTTTAATTAGTGTTTGTGCCAAGTAGAACCTTTGGGAAGACTTGGGTGAAGTCTTTATGATCATGCTGTAAAAAAACAGAAACTTTAGCGCTCACGAGATTAGCTAAAACTTTTTACTGGAGATTGCTATTTAGTTGATTATTTTTGAAGATGATTACTAGAAAAATTCCTCAGGTCCACCAATTTATTTTATAATTTTTGGAGTTCCATAAGTTTTCGTTAGTTACAGATTACTACAGACTGTTCTGTTTTTGACAGATTCTGTTTTTCGTGCGTTGTTTGCTTATTTTCATGACTCTATGGCTAGTAAAATAGTTTATAAACCATATAGAAGTTGGAATACAGTAGATTTAACACCAATACAAATAAAGAATGAGTTCATTACAGTACCTTGAAGTGGTGTTTTGTTTTCTTTCGTTAACGGAGCTCACGAGATCTTCTGTTAAGTTTTGTGTTGTGAAGTTTTCAAGTTTTGGGTAAAGGTTCGATGGACTATGGAATAAGGAGTGGCAAGAGCCTAAGCTTTGGGATGCCCAAGGGACCCCAAGGCAATATTCAATGACAACCAAGAGCCTAAGCTTGGGGATGCCCCGGATGGCATCCCCTCTTTCGTCTTCGTTCATCGGTAACTTTACTAGGAGCTATATTTCTATTCACCACATGATATGTGTTTTGCTTGGAGCATCATTTTATTTTGTTAATATTTGCTTTATGTTATTTATAATAATGTTTTGCATCTCTATTTTCAATAAAAAATTCAAGGATAGCCTTTACCATGCTTATTTTGCAAGTATACATGTTGCTGTTTGAAAACAGAAAGTTTACCGTTGTTGCAAAAATTCCCTGGAAAAGTCAGAATGTGATAAAATGTTGAAACCTTTTGCATAATAATCTCTGATAAATTTAATACAGGGGAATTTTATTTCATAATTTTTGGAGCTAGGGAAGTATGGATCTTGATGCATTCTTTACAGACTATCCTGTTTAGGCATATTGCTGTTATGTTTGCATTGTTTGCATATGTTTGCTTGTTTAATGATTCTATTTGAGGATAGGACTATTAAATATGCAGAGGCATTTAGTATGCAATGTTGAATAATAATTTTAGTGATTTGCTACTGTAGAGTATGATAAGGTTTTTGCATTGGTTTATATTAACTTATCTCACGAGTTCTTGTTGAGTTTGGTGTGGATGAAGCTTTCTAGATTTAGAAAACCGTGATATGAAAGAAATTAAGGAGACGCAAAAGTTAAAGCTTGGGTATGCCCAAGGCACCCCAAGATAATATTTCAAGAAGTCTCAAGCATCTAAGCTTGGGGATGCCCCGGTAGGCATTCCACCTTTCTTCTTCAACAATTATCGGTTAGTATCGGTTGAGCCTAAGTTTTTGCTTCTTAACATGATGAGTGCTATCCTTGAAATGTCATTTTATTTTGTTTTGCTTGCTGTTTGAATAAAATACCAAGATCTGAAATTCTTAAATGAGAGAGAGTCTTCACATAGCTATATAATTATTTAACTACTCATTGATCTTCACTCATATCTTTTTGGAGTAGTTTGTCATTTTCTCGTGTGCTTCACTTATATCCAATGAGTAAATGGTTGAATGATTTGAATGTCATAAATCTGAAATTATATATGTTTCATATGCCTTTCCCATGGGGAGTAATGCCTTCACATATAAGAAGTAGAGGTGGTAAATTTTTTGAAGGTTAGCAAACATTGTATTGGTCAGTTGAACAATTCATGAAAGAATATTGAAGGAAGAGAGATTTCACATATAAATATACTATCTTGGACATATTCTATGATTGTGAGCCCCATTAATTATTTTCAAACCTGAGCAAATTAGTTGAAGTTGGACAAGGAAGACAACATAACGAGTTATGCTTGGGTATATTTGTATAGAAGTTATATTGTTATGGATCCTCTAACATGTGGTGCTTGCTATTTAGAATCCTTTGCTAGCCAAAATATCTGTAGTAAGAGGAAATACTGCTTGTGCATCCAAATTCCTTGAACCAAGTTTCTTCCATGAGTGTCCACCATATCTACCTATATGCGGTATTTACCTGCCGTTCCAAGTAAATTTGCATGTGCCGAACTATAAACCTTCAAATAATAATATGTTTTGTATACCCGAATCGCTCATGTAGCGACTAGGGGCTGTGAGTATCTTCCATGCTAGGTGGGTTATTCTCACGATGAGTGGACTCCGCTCATCATTCACGAGAAAATGGCTGGTAACTGGGATGCCCAGTCCTATGATCAAAAGATCAAAAACAAATTCACAAATAATTTAAACAAAACTCCCCCAGGAATGTTGATAGTTGGACGGCACCCGTTGTTTCGGACAAGCCGTGGAGTGTGAATGTTGGTGGAGGGGGAGTAAAAACTTTACCTTTCTGCATGGGAACCGCCTATAATGTATGTAGCATGGAAGATATTAGGAACTCTTGGTCGTTATGTTGACAATGAAAGCATACCTCTCAAAATTATTTTCATCTCTGTTTTAGCTTCGAGCTCTGGCACCTCTGCAAATCCCTGCTTCCCTCTGCGAAGGGCCTATCTTTTACTTTTTTGCAAGAGTCAATAGTATTCCTTCTCATTCCAACCTACTCTTTAATTGGCAAGCATCATGTGATGGAAAGATCTAAGCATATATGGCCATTCAAATATATTTGAGCATGAATTATTATAGTTGACATTACCCTTGAGGTAAAAGGTTGGGAGGCGAAACATTAAGCCCCTATCTTTCTCTGTGTTCGATGAATACTATTTGTTCTAAAAATATGCTTTGAGTGGTAGCAATCATAGAAGACTAAATGATAGTTGAGTATGTGAAGTTTGCTGAATCAAAGCTCTGACATAGACTCTACCTGAAAATAAGATGAATTGTAATTGTTTGATGACTAATAACACGGTTTGTTAGTTTTCAAGAAAGTTTATGGTCTATACTTTAACATGTGAATAGTTTGTTACTTGATCATGAAAAGTTCTATGAGTTGAGCTACTGTTATGATATATAATGATGCTAGAAAAGGTGATTAAAAATTGATCAAACTTGTGCACCTGCTAGCATTCACACTTCATAATTCTTTATTTTATCATTTACCTACTCGAGGACGAGCAGGAATTAAGCTTGGGGATGCTGATACGCCTCCAATGTATCTATAATTTATGATATTCATACTATTATATTATCCATCTTGGATGTTTAATGGGATTTACTATGCACTTTTACATTACTTTTGGGACTAACCTATTGACCCAGAGCCCAGTGCTAGTTTCTGTTTTTCCCTTGTTTCAGTGTTTCGCAGAAAAGGAATATCAAACGGAGTCCAAACGGAATGAAACCTTCGGAAAAGTTATTTTTGGAAAGAAAGCAATACATGAGACTTTGAGTGCACGTCAGGGGATCAACAAGGAGAGCACGAGGCAGGGGGCGCGCCCACCCCCCTGGGCGCGCCCTCCACCCTCATGGGCCCCTCGTGGCTCCCCTTACCGACTTCTTTTGCCTATATATCTCCATATACCTTAAAACCATCGGGGAACAGAATAGATCGGGAGTTCCGCCGCCGCAAACCTCTGTAGCCACCAAAAACCAATCGGGACCCTGTTCCAGCACCCTGCCGGAGGGGGGATCCCTCACCGGTGGCCATCTTCATCATCACGGCGCTCTCCATGACGAGGAGGGAGTAGTTCACCCCGGGGCTGAGGGTATGTACCAAGTAGCTATGTGTTCTCTCTCTCTCTCTCTCTCTCTCTCTCTCTCTCTTGTTCGAGGTGATACGATCTTGATGTATCACGAGCTTTGCTATTGTATTTGGATCTTATGATGTTTTCCCCCTCTACTCTCTTGTAATGGATTGAGTTTTCCCTTTGAAGTTATCTTATTAGATTGAGTCTTTAAGGATTTGAGAACACTTGATGTATGTCTTGCGTGGGATATCCATGGTGACAATGGGGTATTCTATTGATCCACTTGATGTATGTTTTGGTGATAAACTTGCGGGTTCCGCCCATGAACCTATGCATAGGGGTTGGCACACGTTTTCGTCTTGAATCTCCGGTAGAAACTTTGGGGCACTCTTTGAAGTACTTTGTGTTGGTTGAATAGATGAATCTGAGATTGTGTGATGCATATCGTATAATCATACCCATGGATACTTGAGGTGACATTGGAGTATCTAGGTGACATTAGGGTTTTGGTTGATATGTGTCTTAAGGTGTTATTCTAGTACAAACTCTTTAATAGATCTATCCGAAAGAATAACTTTGAGGTTGTTTCGTACCAACCATAATCTCTTCGTTTGTTCTCCGCTATTAGTTACTTTGGAGTGACTCTTTGTTGCATGTTGAGGGATAGTTATGTGATCCAATTATGTTATTATTGTTGAGAGAACTTGCACTAGTGAAAGTATGAACCCTAGGACTTGTTTCAACGCATTGCAATACCGTTTACGCTCACTTTTATCGTTCTTTACCTTGCTGTTTTTATATTTTCAAATTACAAAAACCTATATCTACCATCCATATTGCACTTGTATCACCATCTATTCGCCGAACTAGTGCACCTATACAATTTACCATTGTATTGGGTGTGTTGGGGACACAAGAGACTCTTTGTTATTTGGTTGCAGGGTTGCTTGAGAGAGACCATCTTCATCCTACGCCTCCCACGGATTGATAAACCTTAGGTCATCCACTTGAGGGAAATTTGCTACTGTCTTACAAACCTCTGCACTTGGAGGTCCAACAACGTCTACAATAAGAAGGTTGCGTAGTAGACATCATCCCGTTAGTACCCCCATTCCTCGCTAGGAGTGGGCAGAGGCCCTTAGCGCCGTACTTGCACCAGAGGCCGGCTGCACCGTACTTGCACTAGACGCCGGCCGCGCCGTTCGCATGGGTGGCGCCGTTCACCTTGTCCGCGCCCCGCTGGATGCCCACACGCTGGTCTGAAGGCTCGACCGCCTTCTTGGCCCTGTGTCCAAGAACACGGAATCCTCGAGCTGGTGATCTCCTATGAAATAGCCAACTTAGAGCTCGAGACTTGGTGTATCGACCGCTTGGACTAACGTGACAGTTCGAGCAGAGCCAAGAGCTACCGTAGGCAAGGGCTGCTGGTCATGTCTCATGGATGCGTTTTATTTTGTTGTGTCATTTCGACGTGGATAGCTATGTATTCATAGCAATCATAGTATTGCTCTGTTTATTCTGTTCTTGTATGTTCTGTTTCAATGTGTGTATATACGCTTTCCATTCTATATATGTGGATGATAACAACTAGATTCAAATTAGTATAAAAAATAGATAGAAAATGGAATTCATAATATATATATATATATATATATATATATATATATATATTAATTGTTCATTAGTTCCTCACAGATATATATATATATATATATATATATATATATATATATATATATATATATATATATATATATATATAATATCATCACATATACGTGATGATACTTAACTACTAGGTACAATGCATAAAATTGAAATCGAACAATACTAAAACTAATAATCCCTCCTGGGGCCAGTATTCTGGCAGCCCCTCGCCAGCAGCTCCCTGGTGCGTGGCGTCTTCCTAGTGTGGAGGCAGTACTCCGCCTCATCCGCCTCACAGCGCTTGACGTACCGATCTGCCTCTTGCTGGCGGACGCGCGCGAACGATCTTGCCATTTCATTGGGCACCCACCGGAGCTCCTCATCGGTGGCACGCTGGAGCTTATCGGCCCACCTCCACGCAGCGACGAGGCACCCAGCGCCTATGACCTTCCTCGCGAAGTAACCGTCTTCATACACCTCCTCGGCACGACGACGCTCCCGCCCCCAAAGCTCTGCCGCCTCCTTTTTCCAGGCGGGATCACGGGCTTCACAGGCCGCCTGGTACCTGGCTTCCTCCTCCGCCATCTCCTTCTTGAACGCCACTTGCCTGGCTTTCTTAGCCGGCGGCAGCGACTTCCACAGACAAAGATTGTACTTGCCCCAAAACCAATCCAAAGTTGGAGGGTCCGACCCAACCTCGTCTGGCGGCGCGTAGGGGTCCTCGTCGCTGCTATTCGAGTGAGCGTCCTCAGGGGGCGATGACTCCTCGTCGGCGCGTGGGCAGACCGGCGGTGCCATGGCAGAGATTTGAGAGAGAGAGAGAGAGAGAGAGAGAGAGAGAGAGAAAGGAGGATGTAGAAGAGAATGCAGGCGGTACGACATGAACAAGGTAGTATTTATTGGCGGCCGGAATCTAGATCGACGGGGACAGTACACACGCCGGTCGCCGGAATTTACGAGTACTGTAGTTTGAATTACACGCGATTCCCGCAGCAAAATCCGTGTGTGAACATAATAGCTGACGGTTTCCAATACAGAATTGTGTCTGATTAATGATCCCCGCCACTCACCTACCAAACCTCGAGCCGCGAGATAGAGTGCCAATTGTGTGGTGGCCGGTTGTCTTGCCAGATCTTTACAATTTCTTTTTTGTACACAAGATATTTACATCGTCTGATGATTTTTTAACTCGCACACAAGTACACACAAATATGATTTTTAAAATTGTTATGGTTAGGCGTTGCATGTAGAGGTAGTTCAAATTTGAATTACGGTCATTAAATGGCTAGAAAATCACTTAAATGTCTTCAAAAGGTCAAATGACCACTGAAATTTTCCAATTTTTCACATGACAGTTGTATTAGTGCACATTAAACATAGAAAAAAAATTGAAGGTCGTAAGAGGAAGCTATCTCCCGTTCGTCATCAAACATGCATTGTTCCCTCTCGGAACCACGAGCCTTCTGCGTTGCTCCGGTTTGTGAGGGGTGTGTGTCCAAACTTTTGTCAAACATGCCAAAAAATTTACCACATAATCTTGGTGGCATGACATTGCATCAACCAAGGTTTCATGTGTTTCTGATCATTTTTAATTTTTTGGAATTAAAATGCCATGTCACTCCATGCATACATATGCATGTGTCCATGTCGTGAGACAAATATGTTTGAAAATGCCTTCTAATTTACTGCACATGGAATTAACTCACACACAAGTACACAAATATGATTTTTCAAACCGTTATGGTTACGTGTTGCATGTACATGTAGTTTAAATTTCAATTACGGTCATGAAATGGCTAGAAAATCACTTAAATGTCTTTAAAAGGTCAAATGAGCCCTAAAAATTTCAAAGTTTCACATGACAGTTGTATTAGTGCACGTTAAACTTAGAAAAAATTGGAAGGCCCTAAGAGGAAGCTATCTCCCGTTCGCCATCAAACATGCATTGTTCCCTCCCGGAACCACGAGCCTTCTAGTGAGTTGATCCGGTTTGTGAGGGGTGTGTGTCCAAACTTTTGTCAAACATGCCAATTTTTTACCACATCATCTTGGTGACATGACATTACATCAACCAAGGTTTCATGTGTTTCTGATCTTTTTTTTGGAATTAAAATGCCATGTCACTCCATGCATACATTTGCATGTGTCCATGTCGTGAGACAAATATGTTTGAAAATTCCTTCTAATTTACTGCACATGGAATTAACTCGCACACAAGTACACAAATATGAATTTTGAAACCGTTATGGTTAGGCGTTGCATGTAGATGTAGTTCCAATTTGAATTACGGCCATTAAATGGCTAGAGATCACTTAAATGTCTTTAAAAGGTCAAATGACCCCTGGAATTTTCCAAATTTTCACATTACAGTTGTATTAGTGCACGTTAAATGTACAAAAAGAATTGAAGGCCGTAAGAGGAAGCTATCTCCCATTCGCCATCAAACATGCATTGTTCCCTCTCGGAACCACGAGCCTTCTACTGAGTTGCTCCGGTTTGTGAGGGGTGTGTGTCCAAACTTTTGTCAAACATGTCAAATTTTTTACACATCATCTTTGTGGCATGACATTAAATCAACCAAGGTTTCATGTGTTTCTGATCATTTTTTACTTTTTTGGAATGAAAATGCCATGTCACTCCATGCATACATATGCATGTGTCCATGTCGTGAGACAAATATATTTGAAAATTCCTTCTAATTTACTGCACATAGAATTAACTCGCACAGAAGTACACAAATATGATTTTTGAAACCGTTATGGTTAGGTGTTGCATGTAAATGTAGTTCAAATTTTAATTACGGTCATTAAATGGCTAGAAAATCACTTAAATGTCTTTAAAAGGTCAAATGACCCCTGAAATTTTCTAAATTTTCACATGACAGTTGTATTAGTCCATGTTAAACGTAGAAAAAAAATTGAAGGTCGTAAGAGGAAGCTATCTCCCGTTCGTCATCAAACATGCATTGTTCCCTCTCGGAACCACGAGCCTTCTAGTGAGTTGCTCCGGTTTGTGAGGGGTGTGTGTCCAAACTTTTGTCAAACATGCCAAATTTTTTACCAGATCATCTTTGTGGATGACATTACATCAACCAAGGTTTCATGTTTTTCTGATCATTTTTTAATTTTTTGGAATTAAAATGCCATGTCACTCCATGCATACATATGCATGTGTCCATGTCGTGAGACAAATATTTAGAAAATTCCTTCTAATTTACTGCACATGGAATTAACTCGCACACAAGTACACAAATATGATTTTTTTTCAAACTGTTATGGTTAGCCGTTTCATGTAGATGTAGTTCAAATTTGAATTATGGTCATTAAATGGCTTGAACATCACTTAAATGTCTTTAAAAGGTCAAATGACCCCTAGAATTTTCCAAATTTTCACATGACAGTTGTAGTAGTGCACGTTAAACGTAGAAAAAATTGAAGGCTTTAAGAGGAAGCTATCTCCCGTTCGTCGTCAAACATGCATTATTCCCTCTCGGAACCACGAGCCTTCTAAAGAGTTGCTCCGATTTGTGAGGGGCGTGTGTCCAAACTTTCGTCAAACATGCCAAATTTTTAACCACATCATCTTGGTAGCATGACATTACATCAACCAAGGTTTCATGTGTTTCTGATCATTTTTTAATTTTTTGGAATTAAAATGCCATGTCACTCGATGCATACATATGCATGTGTCCATGTCGTGAGACAAATATGTTTGAAAATTCTTTCTAATTTACTGCACATGGAATTAACTTGCACACAAGTACACAAATATGATTTTTTTTTCAAACCGTTATGGTTAGCCGTTGCATGTAGATGTAGTTCAAATTTTAATTGTGGTCATTAAATGGCTAGAAAATCAATTAAATGACTTTAAAAGGTCAAATGACCCCTAAATTTTCCAAATTTTCACATGACAGTTGTAGTAGTGCACGTTAAACGTAGAAAAAAATTGAAGGCCGTAAGAGGAAGCTATCTCCCGTTCATCGTCAAACATGCATTGTTCCCTCTCGGAACCACGAGCCTTCTAGTGAGTTGCTCCGGTTTGTGAGGGGTGTGTGTCCAAACTTTCGTCAAACATGCCAAATTTTTTACCACATCATCTTCCTGGCATGACATTACATCAACCAAGGTTTCATGTGTTTCTGATTATTTTTTAATTTTATAGAAGTAAAATGCCATGTCACTCCATGCTTAATTGTGTAATAGCCGTTAAACCAATATGTTTGAAAATTCCTTCCAATTCACTGCACATGGAATTAAATCGCACACAAGTACACAAAATATGAGTTTTCAAACCGTTATGGTTAGCTGTTGCATGTACATGTAGTCCAAATTTCGATTATGGTCATTAAATGGCTAGAAAATCACTTAAATGTCTTAAAAGGTCAAATGAGCCCTGAAAATTTCCAAAATTTGACATGACAGTTGTATTAGTACTACGAAATTTCTCGTACATTTAAAACACCATTCGTTGCCACTTTACTCCAAATTCGTCTTTCACAGCTAATAAAAAATATCTACAACATCACACACAATTGTTTTCTAGGAACCGTTTGTGATGAAAATATATGGGTCTATTTAAGTATCCCTCCTTAAGGTTCGCCGGCTCGTCTGCTCCAGTGCCGGCAACCCCCAAATCCATGAATCCCGATCCCCATTCCCGCACCCCCTTCTTGCAAAGATGACGCCGTGGAAACGCTTCGTGAAGGCCCGTACGATGGCGCGTCCCCCATGAGCGCCGCCGCCTGTGCTGAGAGCGCGGCCGCCTACGCCGAGAGTGCCGCCGCATCCGTATTGAGCGTGGCCACTTCCACCGAGAGGGTGTTTGCGGCAGCCGACAGGGCAGCTGCAGCAGCTGAGACGGCCGCAGCTGCTGCTGCAACGGCGGCTGCAAACACTGAGAGCGCTCGAGCTGCCGTCCGTGCCGCCGATGTCGCCCTGGCCCGAGTCGAGGCCATCCATGCCACGATCAAGAATGCACACGCCAACATATTCCAGGCCACCTCGGACTCCAGCATGCAACCCACGCCCGAAAAGGCGGCGGTGGCCATGGAGCACGTGCTTCCTCATGAGGTCGTCGAGCGGGAGCTGGAGATGCAGGAGGCGGCGGAGATCGAGGAGTGTCGGGAGGAGGAGTTGCGCTTGGCCGAGGTCGAGGTAGAAAAGAGTTTGCCGTCGAGGAATCGGCGGTGGAGTACTACAACCTTGAGGGCGGCACCGAGGACGAGGATGAGGACGTGGTCGACTTCAGTAGGGGGGATGCGGAGTCCACCAACGGTGGCATGTCGCCAGGACAATTCATTGACATCTCATCTCACACCGGTGATGCATAGGCCGGCGCGGCGGCGGATTTGTTAAAATTATGCGTACTTAGGCTTTGTTTTAATGCTGGTTCTTTGTTAACGCAATGTTTAGGTCAACTGGCTCTGTTTAATTACTAAAATTGCTCGATTCAGTAATTGTGGTCTATCTACTGTACGCTCTTTTGTGTGCCCAAATTAGCAAGCGATGTTAAATTGTGCAATGGTGTAGCCGGGAAAATTTCCACCAAAATTTGAATTATCAAACTCATCCCATGCGTGTAAAGCAGAAGAATCGTTTGCGATGCACACAATCATTCAAAGTGAATGGTCCGGCGGCCCCGCGCACAAAGTTTCCCTCCACATTTCCAAAATTTTGGCGTACCGCCAAAATATCTACCCCCGCCCCCTCCCCCTTCCCCACCCCCTATTCTCCCCGACCACAAGTCACATTTCCCATGTTTCCTCTGTCCTTCCTTCCTTCCTTCATAAGCTATAGCCGCTTCCTCGCTCTCGCCGTCTTGCATCCTACCGCCGGGGTCGCCATGGTCTTCTTCAAAGACCTCTCAAGCGGTTCCTCCTCCGGCGACGAATCCTTCACCACCCGGGTATGCCTCTCTTCTCTCTCTCGGACTATGACTTGGAATGAAGGATTTTTACCCGGTGGTCGATTTGAGTCATTTCTTCCTCTTGTAGCTCCCTAGGACCATCAGTGGCAACGAATGGAGAGGGGTGGCTGAAGATCTATTTGCTCGTTGTCACCATCAATCTCCATGCGTGAAGCTAGTTGCATTTGAATCTGTGGACAGTGGGAGGAGGTTTCTCGCATGTACAGAGAAGGTTAGACCCTCTTTCGTTGTCACAAATCATTTGTTAGATGTGATTCATACACTGTCACGGTTCCAACCCATTCATACCACACCTTCAACCAAACGCATCCTAAGATAGTGTCACAGTTTGTACCTAGTATCTTAAATTGTTTCCATCTCATTAGCGGTGCCATTAGAAAATTATTTGGCACCGCTTCAGCAGTTTGTGCAGCCAACTTTGGTCCACATATCCGAGCAGCCAAGTAGTAAAATACTAAATCTTTATGACACGAAGGAACTGGGCGTCGGAACAACTACGTGCTCCGGAGTCCGGGTCCTAATTTTTTTCCTGCTGCATCGGCTCGCCACTGCAGGGCACCGGTGCGAGATGTAGCAACAGTTGTCTTTACCCCAGTTTTGGCATACATAGTGGACTGCCTTAGTGCTATTAGTTCTATGTTACTAATTTGTTCATGTACACACCTGTTAGTATCAATTTGCTGTCATCCAAACATTGTCGCTATGTTGTTGCAGTTATATTTACCTTCCTCATAAAATGTTCAATTTGTCATTTATTGTACATGAGTAAGAACTTGTAGCGTTGTTGTAGTTAATTATAGCTTCTGATGTTCCAGAATTTGGTTGGTATCTCAGTAGCAATTAATTCATTTGCACATTGATCTTTTTGAAAAGATATGTCATAATTAACATGTTTCTTCAGTTTTTCAAAATAAGCATTGGTGATTTCCTATGTTGCTATAAACCTATTTCCCCTACAATTGTTACTGATCTAGTTTTAAATATTATAGGATGAACGGAAGTGTTCTTACTTGGAGTGGGTTGATGAAGAGTGGCCACAGTCTTTGAAGATGTGCCTAGTGAAGCTCTGGAGCATGTATGAGGAAGAGAACAGAAGTAGGCTTAGAGAATCGGTTGTCAACGCTGAAGAATATTTGAAGATGCGGGATAAAAAGTGGAAGGTGGAGAATGAGCTCAGATTTTTTAATCAGACTTTGCTAAGATGGTGTTGGCAAAGGAGGAGGCACATTCCCAGTTGGCCCGTGCAAAACAGGTTCTTACTAAACTGAAAGCAGAGGTGGATAAGACGAGCCTAGATGATCTCGATTAGGGAAATGAATATATTGTTCTTAGGAAGTTGAACTAGCTATATGTTGTACTGTGTTGTTTTCATGTAGCTACCGTACTGTGATGTTATAATATATTTTTGTGCCTGATATGAAATTGGCAAACAGCTGTTCGATATGAAATGTGAATTTGCATAATACTAGAATTATTAATTGTAAACTAGTAAACCTGCTAAATGTGTCATGGACCTTTGCAAATGGTTCTAGCAGTAAAAGCGCTTGCGATGAATAGACGAACGCCACACAGTTTTCTTCATCAAATCGTGTGTGATATAGTTGATAAAAGCAAACAGTTAACCAAGGCAGACCGTGTGTGTGATAGTTACACCTTTCACACACGAGCCTACACATAAAACTGTGTGGGATGTATGTATGAATGGAAACGTTTTCCCCGGATTGACTGTGTGGGATGTACATAAGAACGGAAACGTATTCCTTGGATTGACTGTGTGTGATATACATACGAATGGAAATGTTTTTCTGGGATTCACCGTGTGGGATTTACATACCTATGGAAATGTTTTTCTCGGATTACTGTGTGAGATGTACATACCTATGGAAATGATTGGGTTTCGATGCCTCGCCCGATCGCACACGACCCCAGCCTATGTCCCAGGAGGGCCTATCCCCGACGATTTCTAGGTCGTGTGGGAAGGACCCCCCCTATCGCCCACACTCACTTGGCGACTGTTCCAAGTGCCGTCGCGGAAAGGGTTAAAAACCGTTTGTATAGCACCGACACGCACCAGTGATGTGCCAAGTCAAGCCACTCGAACATTCAGAGGAGGATACCATATCATCATACTACATTACAATCATTTTAACGCAATGTTGACATCCAAGATAAATCATTATTCACTCCGAGCTACTTATGCATGGCATGAGAAACTATAATCTCTAATTGTCATTGCAAACATGTATAATCATAATGGGTTGAATCATGGCTACTAGGTTAAACATATTTATACAAACAGAACAAATCGAGTTCGTACCAGTTTCTCTCTGCCATGGCCAGTTCATCGAATATCGTCATTATTGCCTTTCACTTGCACGACCGAACGATATGAAAATAATAATAGTGCAAGAGTGCCATGGACTAAGCTGGAATCTGCAAACATTTTATTCAACAGGAGAAGAGAAGTAAAATGGGCTCTTTATTAGATCAACAATTATTCATATGAGAGCCCACTCAACATTTTCATCATGGTCTTCTCCTCGGTAAGACTCGAATAAAAAGAAAATAAATTCAAAGAAACACACTGAAATATTTTTGGAGTTTTTGGTTTTATCGAACAAGCAAATAAAAGGGAAAAACAAAAACAAGAAAAACTATTTACACGGGAAATCTCCCAAAAAAGGAGAACAAGGAACTCTTTTTGGGTTTTCTTTTTAGTGCTACTACTAAGCATGCAAAGAAAGTAATCTACTACAACTAATTTTTTGGTTTTTCTAAAGTTTCTCAAACACACAAGAAGAAAGCAAGAAAGTAAATCTAAGCATGGATGATATAATGAAAAAGTGTGAACACCGACAACAGGAATGAAATGTGTGAACATGAATGTAATGTCGGTGAGAAACACGTACTCCCCCAAGCTTAGGTTTTTGGTCTAACTTGGTAGTTGATCAGTAGCCTGGATGGTAGAGGAGCAGGCATCCACTCATCCCACTGTTGAGGCTCCTCCACTGCCTCTGCAGCAGCCTGAGCGTTTCGGTAGGCGGTGATGTCTGCAGGCATAATCCTATATCCGCCCCTGGAACAGAATCAAACAAAGCAGGCGCAGGCAATGGAATAATATCACTAGTTCTAACACTAAAAACCAGGTTATAAGGCATAGGGATGTTAGGATAGTCTCGCGCAAGAAAATGATGGTGTTCCATGGCTGCGCGGTCTAAGTAAACCTTGGTCAGATGGTAATCATGATGGCGTATCTCAACATTAAAATGAGCCGCCAAACGAGTAGCAAAAATCCCACCATCTATTTTAACCTGGGATTTATTAAGATGGAGGCGACGAGCCACAATAGCTCCCAAGCTATAAGTGTTGTCGCCCTCTAATGCACGACGTAAAACAGCAAAGTTTGGTGCGCTGAGCGCACCGAGTTTCTCTCTAGCAAGCAAACACTTAGCAATAAATAAAGCAAAATAATGTATGACAGGAACGTGTATGCTAGCGGCAGTGGTAGCTGACACCCCTCTCTCATCTCCCACTGTCAAAGTGTGATAAAAGGCCTCAAACCCAGCTGGCCTAGGCCCCACTAAGCTCCCATCAGAAGGGGTCATGCATATGTTACAAATTCAGTGAGTGGTATCTGATGGTTTTCAGCATATAAATCAAAGCTCACTTCAGGAGGATTATTCCTAGGAAAGAAAGTAAAACTTTGAACAAAGATATTTGTGAGGATTTGATGTGTTCACACTCATATGCGATGAAGTCGGTGAGGCCGGCATTAGCAACATATTGTGTAAACTCCTGAAGGATTCCAGCCTCTTCCATGAACTGGGTGTGCGGCCATTTGCACCGTCGTACTTCTGCCAACCTCCGAGGGTGGAGATCACCATCAGATGACTCGCCAATAACACCTGGAGTTCTTCTTAGAGCCAAAATTCCTGAAGATATTCATGATTTTCCTATGAACAAAAATTCTGAAAATTTTAGTCCACAAAATTTTCACAACAAAAGTTCACAAAATTGATAGCAACTACTCATAGGGATACATAGAGGCCATAGCAAGCATTCAAACTACTTAGAACTCTAAGAAATCAACATGCAAGCTCATCTACAATAGAACAAAGAGTAGCTAATTATTCAAACTATAAACCACTAAAACAAAAACTAATTGGACAAACGGTGGAGTCACATACCAAGCAACAATCCCCGAAAATAGTTTTGGAAATGGAGCTTCGAGCAAAGAGATCGAAATCCACGGGTTTGAGAGCAAGAACACGGGAGAGAGAGCTATGGAGATTTTTTTTCCGGAGGTAAGTGATGATGTGGGAAGAAGAGGTAAGTGAGGGGGCCCACGTGGGGACCACAACCCACCAGGGCGCGCCCAGGTGGGTTGTGCCCACCTGGTGCACCTCCCTCTGGTATTATTTGCACCAGAAATTCAGAAATATTCAGAAAAAATTCGTATTAAATTTTCACAGCATTCTGAGAACTTTTATTTTTGGGTCTTTTTTTATTGCACGAAAAGTTCAAAAAACAGACATAACATGGCATTTTATTTTATTTAACTAATAAAAACATAAAACAAAAGGTAGGGACAGAAGGTAGTGCTTACTAAATTCATCAAGTTCATACCGCTCAAAAATGATTCATTAATAAGGTTGATCAAGTCTTATTAACAACCACTTTCGATTAGCATGAAACCAAAGAACTTTCGTAAATCACTAAGTTACCTCAATGGGGATATGAATGTCCCTAACAATAAGCATTTCATATTTATTTTTGACAGTAGGCAGAGGTAGATGAAAACCTCCAATAGTGATTGTCGGAGATTTTCAAATAACATTAATACCGTTCACTTGGAATTGCTTCTTCGGAAAATGCACCGTATGCTCATTAATATTAATATGAAAAGTGAATTTGCTTTTATTGCAATCAATAACAACCCCTGCAGTATTCAAGAAGGGTCTACCAAGGATAATCGACATGTTGTCGTCCTCGGGCATCTCAAGTATAACAAAGTCAGTCAAAATAGTAACATTAGCAACAACAACGGGCACATCCACACAAATAGTGATGGGTATGGCAGTTGATTTGTCAGCCATTTGCAAGGATATTTCAGTAAGTGTGAGTTTATTCAAGTCAAGTCTTTTATATAAAGAGAAAGGCATAACACTAACACCAGCTCCTAAGTCACATAAAGCGGTTTTCACATAATTCTTTTTTATGGACCAAGGTATAGTTGGTATTCCCGGATCTCCAAGTTTTTTAGGTACTCCATCCTTGAAAGTATAATTAGCAAACATAGTGGAGATTTCAGCTTCCGGTATTTTTCTCTTATTAGTGCTGATGTCTTTCATATACTTTGCATAAGGAGGCATTTTAAGGATATCAGTCAAGCGAGTACGCAAAAAGACCGGCCTCAGCATTTCAGCAAAGCATTCAAATTCTTCATCATCTTTCTTTTTAGTTGACTTGGGTGGAAAAGGCATAGGTTTTTGAACCCACGGTCCTCTTTCTTTACTGTGTTTCCTAGCAATGAAGTCTCTTTTATCATATCTTTTATTCTTAGGTTGTGGGTTATCAAGATCAACAGGTGGTTCTATCTCAACATCATTATCTAGTTCTTTCTCATTTGGTTGAGCATCTTCATGAACATCAGCATTATCTTTTTCATTATCACTAGGTGGATGTTCATTACCAGATTGAGTTTCAGCATCAGAAACAGAAACATCATTATCATTATCAGGAGGTTTTTCTATTTCAGGTTCACTAGAAGCATGCAAAGTCCTATCATTTTTCTTTTTTTTTCTTTTTCTTTTTAGCAGGACTAGGTACATTAGCATTAGCTCTTTGAGAGTCTTGTTCAATTCTTTTTGGGTGTCCCTCAGGATAAAGTGGTTCCTGAGTCATTTTACCTCCTCTAGTTGCAACTCTAACAACAAAGTCATTTATATTATGATTTATTTCATCAAGCAACTCTCTTTGAGATTTAGCAACTTGTTCTAATCGGGTTTGAACCATATAAGCATGTTCTCCAACACCTCTAACATCATTTGAGATTCTAAATAACAAGTCACTCAAGCGAGCAATCATATCTGAATTATATTTCAATTGTTTCATAAAATTTGCATTGCAGTGATCTTGTTTTCTCATATAATTTTCAAACTCATAAAGGCATTGTATAGGGTGCATATTGTGAGGATTATCATTATCATTGAATTTCATTAAATAATTTACCTCTACCACCTTAGGTAGTGGTGGTGTATTAAGCCCATGTATTTCTTCAATAGGAGGCAAATTTTTAACATCCTCAGCTTTAATACCTTTTTCCTTCATAGATTTCTTTGCCTCTTGCATATCTTCAGGACTGAGATATAATATACCCCTCTTCTTTGGAGTGGGTTTAGCCGATGGTTCAGGAAGAGTCCAATCATCATAGTAATATTATTCAATAATTCTTCAGCTTGTCCAACAGTTCGTTCCCTGAAAACACAACCAGCACAACTATCTAGGAAGTCTCTAGAAGCATCAGTTAGTCCATTATAGAAGATATCAAGTATTTCATTTTTCTTAAGAGGATGATCAGGCAAAGCATTAAGTAACTGGCAAAGCCTCCCCCAAGCTTGTGGGAGACTCTCTTCTTTAGTTTGTACAAAGTTAATATTTTCTGCAAGGAAGCTTGTTTCTTATGGGCAGGAAAATATTTTTCAGAGAAGTAATAAATCATATCCTGGGGACTACGCACACAACCATGAGTAAGAGTATTGTACCAAGCTTTAGCATCACCCTTTAATGAGAAAGGAAATAATTTGAGAATAAAGTAATAGCGAGTCTTCTCATCATGAGTAAAAAGGGTGGCTATATCATTCAATTTAGAAAGGTGTGCCAAAACAGTTTCAGTTTCATAACCATAGAATGGATCAGATTCAACCAAAGTAATTAACTCTGGGTTGACAGAGAATTCATAATCCTTATCATCAATAAAGATAGGTGAAGTAGCAAAATTAGGATCATACTTCATTCTAGCATTCAGAGATTTTTCTTTATACTTGCATAATAGTTTCTCTAGATCATTTCTATCCTCTATCTCTAGTTGTTTCCTCATTCATAACATAACCGTCCGGTACCTTAGGCAATTCATATCTAGGAAGGCTAGTTCTAGCAGGTGTTTCAGGATTTTCAGTTTCAAGCTCATCATCACATTCAACAACATCATGTTGTATTACTCTAGCAATTTGTTCATCAAGAAATTCACCAAGTGGCACATCCTCATTATCAAGCATGGTACTAGCATCATCATAAGCATCATTCAGAGTAGAAGTAGCATCATCAATAACTTGCGACATATTAGAATTGATAGCAATGTTGCAAGTTTACTTATAACAGAAGGTGAATCTAAAGTAGAACTGGATGGCAGTTCCTTACCTCCCCTTGTCTTAGAGGGAAATATCTTAAGTCTTAGCATCCTTCAGATTCTTCATAGTGATAAATTGATAATAATCCCAAGTGACTCAACAAATATAGCTATGCTCCCTGGTAACGCGCCAGAAAAGGGTCTTGGTAACCCACAAGTATAGGGGGTCGCAATAGTTTTCGATGGTAGAGTATTCAACCCAAATTTATAGTTTCGACACAAGGGGAGCCAAAGAGTATTTGAAGGTATTAGCAGCTGAGTTGTCAATTCAACCACATCTGGAGATTAATTATCTGTAGCAACGTGATCAGTAGCAAAGTAATATGATAGCTTTGATAGTAGTGACAGCAGTAATAGTAACGGTAACAGTGATAGCAGTAATTTTGTAGCAAGTGTAACAGTGATGATAGCAGTAGTAACTTAGCAGAAACAATAAAAGATAAATTCGTAGGCATTGGATCGGTGACTTGTTGGATGATATTCATCATGAGACAGTTATAAGCTAGGGTGATACAACACTAGATCCAGTTCATCAATATAATGTAGGCATGTATTCCGTAAATAGTCATACGTGCTTATGGAAAGAACTTGCATGGCATCTTTTGTCCTACCCTCCCGTGGCAGTGGGGTCCATATTGGAAACTAAGGGATATTAAGGCCTCCTTTTCATAGAGAATCGGAACAAAGCATTAACACATAGTGAATACATGAACTCCTCAAACTACAGTCATCACCGGGAGTGGTCCCGATTATTGTCACTCCGGGGTTGCCGGATCATAACACGTAGTAGGTGACTATAACTTGCAAGATCGGATCTAGAACATGGATATAATGATGGTAACATAAACGGTTCAGATCTGAAATCATGGCACCCAGGCCCAAAGTGACAAGCATTAAGCATAGCAAAGTCATAGCAACATCAATCTTAGAACATAGTGGATACTAGGGATCAAGCCCTAACAAAACTAACTCGATTACGTGATGAAATATCTCATCCAACTCCTCACCGACCAGCGAGCCTACGAATGAATTACTCACTCCTAGTGGGGAGCATCATGGAATTGGCGATGGAGAAGGGTTGGTGATGATGAAGAACGAAGATCCCCCTCTCCGGAGCCCCAAACGGGCTACAGATCTGGCCTCCCGATGAAGAACAGGAGGTGATGGCGGCTCCGTCTCGTGGATTGCGATAATTTTTTCCCCTGATTTTATTCTGAAAAAATAGGATTTTATAGCGTCGGTTTCAGGGTCTGTGGGGCCACCAGGTGGGGACAACCCACCTGGGCGCGCTAGGAGAGGGGGTGCGCCCTGGTGGCTTGTGCCCACCCAGGGCCCCTCTCTGGTAGGTCTTGGCTCCAGAAATTCTTATTTATTATATAAAAATTCCTCGCAAAGTTTCGTTCCATTCCGAGAACTTTTATTTCTGCACAAAAACAACACCATGGTAGTTTTGCTGAAAACATCGTCAGTTCGGGGTTAGTTTCATTCAAATCATGCAAATTAGAGTCCAAAACAAGAGGAAAAGCGTTAGGAAAAGTAGATACGTTGGAGACGTATCAGCAACACGTCGGACACGGTGCGCCGGCTATCCTCCCATCTTGTCGGAGTTAAAACCCCTCCCGCCAAGCAATCGGTGGCCGCGGGAGTTGACTCCAGCTCCCAGTCTGGTTCGAGTTCCTCATAGAGCTCGTCCTCGTCAGAGTCTCCTACGCCCCAGCAAGGCTCAAAGCTGCCGGGAAGCTCTCTCCCCCTATCTCAGAAGAGAGGCAGGGCGCCCTCGCCGCCCGTGGAGTTCGAGCTGAGCTCCATGCTCATTGACGAAGAGTGAGGAAGACCATTCCTCTTTCCTTGTAGTAGTTTCAGTATGCTTGTTTCCTCCTGTTGACTGATCTTGCTTGCTGCCGTCGTCAGGGAGGAGGAGGAGGAGATAGAGACTCTCATCCACTGGTCCAAATGGCTCAAGCGTGCGGATCCGCCGAAGGATGCGAAGGACACGAGCCTGGCAGGGAGTAGCACGAACGAACCGTCGCCAAGCCCCCAGTCCAGCCCCTGACACGAGAGCACAGGCTTGGTCCCTCCCGTGGAGAGTGACGCAGGAGAGATCCCGGACTCCTCGGCTGGAGGAGGGAGAGAAATGACTCAGGGCGAGCCCCTCCAAGAGGAGCTTATCCCGCCCGCCGGTCAAGGCAAGGAGCCCCCGATGACGACTCCTACGGGAGGACTTGTCCAGGATGACGCCATGGTCATCATGGAAGGGGACGGAGATCGTGGCCCAGTAGCTGAAGTTGCCGGGGAGATTGAAGTTTCTGCCCGGCAGACCTCCCCGGGTAACTAATTTGCTCCTTCTCCTTGCTTCTTTCTTTTATCATCTCGCCCCATGCTTTTGGCTCTCTAAAACTTATGCTTCTTTTATTATTGCTTGTTTTCTTCCCTTGCAGTCCCTCAGGCCGAAGAGCTTGAACTGCTGGAAGAAGTGGCCAGCATAGGGAGAGATGCCGCGGATGAAGCCGCCAAGATTGCTGCCGCAGAGGGGCAGGGACATGCTGCCGAGAGCGTCCATGAGCCCTCAATGGAAACGAAGCAGATCCTCGATGGCACGCCAGGGGCGGGGGCGACGGTCGAGGATAAGGTCCCCCTTCAAACTATGGGCCCCCTCCCCTCATTTGGAACCATGACGGAGGCCTCACCGCCAGCTTCGGGCCAGTTGGCGCTAGTTCTAGCGTAGCCTGGGCTTGGAGCCCCCGGCTCATTAGTGGTGACGGGCACAGAGCTTGATGGAGAACTTCAGCGCATTCTGGCATCGCTGTACCAAGGGGTCGACGAGGCTGATGACTCTACGCTGTCGCGATGGACTTGTCCTTCCTGGAATCCATGGCGGCAGACATTAAGGAGATGCAGGGGCAGCACAACCAGAAGTGGCAGGTGCTCAAGAGCAGCGCAAGTCCGCCAACAAGGTGGACCAGCAACTATGGGACAAAGGTAACGAGCTGCACGACTGGCACGGTAAGCAGTTCCAGGTCCTGATGAAACAGCAGGAGACCATCTCGATGGCGAGGGAGGATGTCCATGCCCAAGAGGCCCGCATAGCGGAGCGCAAGGTGCTTCTGGATGCCAGAGAGCAGGACATCTCTTCCCGGGAGGAGAAACTCGAGGCCACCCTCCATGCCAAGGACGACGATCTGGAAGCTCTCGTGCAGCAGCGCACCAAGGAGCTAGAGGACAAGCACAAGGTTGCTCTGGATGCTCTCGCTGCTGATTCTGCTACCCACTGAAGAAGCTCGCTGATGACCTTGCCACTGCATCCACTACCAAGACTGACCTCGACCAACAGGTGGCAAGGCAAACTGAAGAGCTTGCTGGGAGCGCCAAGGAGGTCATGACCCTCAAGGAGGAGGCGTAGAAAGAAAGACCCTTCTGAAGGATATACAATCGCAGCTTTCCACCAAGAGCCAAGGCCTTGAGACCGCCAACAGCATCATTGAAGTCCTGAAGGCCAGGATAGGCACCTTGGAGAGCTCGGTAGAATCCAGCGGGGCTCGTGAGCAGCAGCTGATAAAGGACCTGGACACCACAAGGCGCCTTCCGAAAGATGCAGAGGACAAGCTGGCGAATCATTCCGAGCAGGTCGACCTCTGTATAAAGAGCTTGATCGACATTGCTGAGCGTCTCACCGCCCAAACTGCAGCGGTGGGCATGGAAGGGCTAGTCTTCTCGGCCAGCAAGCGGGAGGTCCCCAGCGTCAAGTTAGGGATCTTCTTCAATGAGCTGATCGACAAGCTGAAGGTGCATGAGGAGGGAAGGGCCGGTCGCTTCGTGACTGAATCCCGGAAGCTTGCCCGCAACGCCCTCTTCATGGTTTTGAGCAATATCGCCTGCCATCATCCGGACCTCGACCTTGTAGATGGCTTCCGAAAGCCGCTGGAGGGCGCAGACGTTCCTTCTGCCGAGGAGAAAGTTGCCCCCCTCGCCGCCAAGGTCCTTTCCGTTCCAACGGATCCATGTGGTCGCTAGGCCCGGCACTGAACTATTCTTGCCACTGCGTTGTCCTGTAACAAAACATGGCGCATGTTCTGTATTTAGACACCGTTTTATTCATGCTAGTGTGGAACTGATGTTTTTGCTTAATCTCTGATTGCGTGTTTATCCCTTTTAAATCCACTCGTCAGTGTTCGTACGATTAGTCCCTATGCATGTTCCGGTTGCCTGCCGGTATCATATTGACGCGATAGTCGTAAGGGTCACGCCCTTAGCATTCATCTTGGCATGGATGCGTCCCGGCAGGTTTTTCCTTAGTAATTTTTGACGCAGCTGCCCATTCTGCGAGCGGGGCTTGAAACAGAACGAGGGTGTAGACAGAGAACTAGCAAGGTGCCATCACACGAAGGATTCCCTCGCACGAATACTTTGGTATTCAAGGGATAAACAAACGCGAAATCTTAAATTCATAAGGGAGTAATGACTGCATGGACTTAGCTTTTGTCCTCGCCTCCTCCCGTTCCCTTCGGCTGCGAATGCTTGCCGCGCTCGCATGCTTCGGGAAGAATAGATGTCGCGCACATAGTTCTCTGGCTCCCGGCAGGGGCCGATGAGAAATCATATGTATCTTGCGGGCGGCAGGACGCGGTGCAAGGTACGACCAGTTTCTCTTTGCTTCCATCCATATTTTCCAAACAATCTGGTGGCGGCTGGCGTAAGAGTCACGCTAATGAGGACGGCCTTGCAGAAGCGCACTTACCGGGGCATCAATCAACGGATTCGCACCAGCGCTCCACTCAGGATTTCCCTAGGTAGGGTAAATGCTAAACCGAGTTTCGCGCGGTACTCATCGACATTGATGATGCAAAAACCCAAAGTGGCCCGATCATCGATAAATGAGAGTGGCGGAAAGAGAAACCTTGTACCTATACACTTCGATCCTTTCCCCTAGATGGGGCTCGCGTGGCAATTACGCCTCCTGAACCACACGGGTCAGCTCATCTCCATCGTTACTGGTTCTCGCTACCGCAGCAGCCACGACTGAGGGAGGCGATGGAGATTTGAACAGGGCGCGAGGAAAGCGATATCGATCCCCCTCTCCGTTCTCATCCCCTCTCGCCTTTTCTTAGGCGTCACGGAGGATGAAGCCGTTGATGAAGAAAATGACGGTGAAGATGACGCACTGTGTACGCTTCTAGGGTTTGCGCAAGCGCTTCCCCCTACCTAGCACACCAAAGATGTCGGGGAAACCACGACCACCTATGGGGCCATGAGACCCTTGTGGTTCGGCAGGGGGGATGAGTGCGTTGCACAAAGAGCGGAGAATGTCGCGCAGCACGACAAAGATCACATGGGCAGTTTTTACCCAGGTTTGGGCCGCCGCAAGGCAGAAAACCCTACTCCTGCATTGGTGGATTGATGGTGGATAGTGGTGGAAACGCAGTGCTCTAGCCCGGCAGGGTTGCCTTGGGGTGAGGGCAGTTACGCGTGTATGAGTGTACAGGGGTCTGAATCCTTTCTATGGTTGCCACGGGCCTCCTTTTATAGATCAAAGGGTCACCACAATGGCAAATCGGTCATTATGCACTGATTAGATAGCAAACAGTGCTATCATACCTAACTTTGCAGATAGGGCAGAGTGCATTAAGTGCGCCACTTAGTGTCACATCATGGAGTGCCCGACAAGCCTTGTCGGGCTGTTCTGCCACATTCTTGTCTGTCTACTTGACACGCCGCTGGACGGGTGTCATTTGGAGGTGATTTCCATAGGAAGTGGCTGCCATGTGGCAAAAAACAGCCACTTAGTCACTTGGGGGCTTGACACCACACCGATTGATGACTTGCGTCGCCGCGAGGTGGAGCGGTGGAGCTTTGGCGGGGTATTTTGCCTTCGTTGTGCCCGGCATGCCTGTCGGGACGGTCTTGATGCTTACTCTTGAAGCCACCTTGACCTCGCTAGGCTTGCCTGCCCGACAGGGGAGGTTTTCCCTTAGTGGTGTCTTGCTCCTTTGGCTTGACTTAGTCTTTTTGATCTGCCCTCAGATTTCTCAAAGAGTTGATCTCTTAAACTTGGCCTTGTCTTGGATATTGCAACCTTGCTGGCCCAAAGAACTGGCGTCCGTGCACAAGTCAGGGGAAAACATACAGCCCTATTTGTGTACCCCAAAACCCAATTAGCATGTGATGTTCATTTATGCCATGACGTGGATGAGGACTGTACCCAGGGAAATTTCCACCAAAATTTGAATTATCAAACTCTTCCCATGCGCGTAAAGAAGAAGAATAGTTTGCGATGCACACAATCATTCAAAGTGAATGGTGTCCAGCGGCACCGCGCGCAAAGTTTCCCTCCACATTTTGAAATTTTTGGCCTACCGCTGAAATATCTACCCCACCCCCCTTTCCGCACCCTGTTTTCTCCCCGACCACAAGTCACATTTCCCCTATTTCCTCCTTCCTTACTTCCGAAGCTATAGCCGCTTCCTCGCTTGCTTCCTCGCTCTCGCTGTCTCGCATCCTACCGCCGGGGTCGCCATGGTCTTCTTCAATGACCTCTCCAACGGTTCCTCCTCTGACGACGACTCTTTCACCACCCATGTATGCCTCTCTTATCTCTCTCGGGTTATGACTTGGAATGAAGGATTTTAACCCGGTAGTCGATTGAGTCATTTCTTCCTCTTGTAGATCCCTAGGACCATCAGTTGCAACGAATGGAGCGGGGTGGCTGAAGATCTGTCTGCTCGTTGTCACCATCAATCTCCATGTGTGAAGTTAGTTGCATTTGAATCTGTGGACAGTGGGAGAAAGTTTCTGTAATGTGCAGAGAATGTTAGCCCCACTTTCGTCGTTACAAATCATTTGTTAGATGTGATTCAGACACTGTCACTATGCTATGTTATTCTGGATGTTAAGACAGTGTCACAGTTTGTACCTAGTATCTAAAAATGTTGCCATCTCATCAGTGGTGCCATTAGAAAATTATTTGGCACCGCTTCAGCAGTTTGTGCATCCAACTTTGGTTCACACATTCGAGTGATACGTCTCCAACGTATCTATAATTTTTGATCGTTTCATGCTATTATATTATCTGTTTTAGATGGTTAATGGGATTTAATATGCTCTTTTATATTATTTTTGGGACTAACCTATTAACCGGAGGCCCGGTGCCAGTTTCTGTTTTTTTTGCCTATTTTAGAGTTTTGCAGAAAAGGAATACCAAACTCAGTCCAAACGGAATGAAACCTTCGCGATGATCTTTCTTGGACCGAAAGCAAACCAGAAGACTTGGAGTTGAAGTCTGGAACTCCGCGAGGAAGCCACGAGGCAGGAGGGCGCGCCCAGGGGGTAGGCGTACTCCTCGGAGCTCCGCCGACGTACTTCTTTCGCCTATATATACTCTTATACCCTAGAAACATCAGAGAGAGCCACGAAACCACAACCACACTGCCGCAACCTTCTGTACCCATGAGATCCCATCTTGGGGCCTTTTCCGGCGATCTGCCGGAGGGGGAATCGATCACTGGAGGGCTGCTACATCAACACCATTGCCTCTCCGATGAAGCGTGATTAGTTTACCACAGACCTTCGGGTCCATAGTTATTAGCTAGATGGCTTCTTCTCTCTCTTTGATTCTCAATACAATGTTCTCCTCGATGTTCTTGGAGATCTATTCGATATAATACTCTTTTGCGGTGTGCTTGCCGAGATCCGATGAATTGTGGATTTATGAACAAGTTTATCTATGAATATTATTTGATTCTTCTCTGAATTCTTATATGCATGATTTGATATCTTTGCAAGTCTCTTCGAATTATCGGTTTAGTTTGGCCTACTAGATTGATCTTTCTTGCAATGGGAGAAGTGCTTAGCTTTGGGTTCAATCTCATGTGTCCCTTCCCAAAGGATGGGGCAGCAAGGCATGTATTGTATTGTTGCCATCGAGGATAAAAAGATGGGGTTTATATCATATTGCTTGAGTGTATCCCTCTACATCATGTCATCTTGCTTAATGTGTTACTCCGTTCTTATGAACTTGATACTCTAGATGCATGCTGGATAGCGGTCGATGTGTGGAGTAATAGTACTAGATGTAGAATCGTTTCGGTCTACTTGACACGGACGTGATGCCTATATTCATGATCATTGCCTTAGATATCTTCATAACTATGCGCTTTTCTATCAATTGCTCGGCAGTAATTTGTTCACCCACCGTAATACATGCTATCATGAGAGAAGCCACTAGTGAAACCTATGGCCCCCGGGTCTCTTTCTTATTATATTTCATCTCTTTTATTTATATCGCATCTTGTTTACTATTTTGCAATCTTTACTTTCCAATCTATACAACAAAAATACCAAAAATATTTACTTTACTATCTTTATTAGATCTCACTTTTGCGAGTGATCGTGAAGGGATTGACAACCCCTTTATCGCGTTGGTTGCAAGGTTCTTGATTGTTTGTGCAGGTACTAGGTGACTTGTGTGTTGTCTCCTACTGGACTGATACCTTGGTTCTCAAAACTGAGGGAAATACTTACGCTACTTTTTTGCATCACCCTTTCCTCTTCAAGGGAAAACCAACGCATGCTGAAGAGGTAGCAAGAAGGATTTCTGGCGCCGTTGCCGGGGAGATCTATGCCAAGTCAAGACATAGCAAGTACCCATCATAAACTCTTCTCCCTGGCATTACATTATTTTCCATTTGCCTCTCGTTCTCCTCTCCCCCACTTCTAAAATGATTTTCGAAAAGATTTGACTTTTCTTCGCCCTTCTTTTGTTCGATCTTTTGTTTGCTTGTGTTACCATGTGCCTTCCTTTTGCTTGCATCTTCTCTTGCTAAAAGTTTATGGATCCTCATCCACTTGCTAATCTTTTTAAGAGATCCCATTATGATGAACCAATTTCTAGTGATGTGAGTGCACTAGATTATCTTTATGAGGTTTTGCTTGAAATTCGTGAATCTAAAAATTGTGATGAAGTGTTGTAAGAAGAAATTTATAAAGTGATTCACGATAGCTCCTTGAATAAAAAGCATGATTGCAATGATTCTAGTATAAATTCTATTAATGTCAATTTTGCTAATAATATGCAAAACCCTAAGCTTGGGGATGCTAATTTTGCTATGTCTACTACTTGTTGCAATGATCATGATTGGGGATTTGGGGTGATTCTTCTTATGATCTTGAAAATTTATTTAAGCCCCATGATGAATATGAGATTGATAATAGTGTTTGTAATAATATTGAAAGTGGGTTTGGAAGAGTGTCAACTTTAGATCCCACATATTTGGAGGATTTTCTATCTTATAATTTTTTTGATAAAAGTAGGTTTGGAGAGGTCATGACTTTAGTTAATGTTAATCCCACTATTTTGGAAGAGTGTCAACTTTGCATGCATGTGGTTCATAAAGAGAATATTTTATGTGATAGCTATGTTGTTGAATTTGCCTATGATCCTACATGTAATTATTATGGGACGGGAAAATATGGTTGTAGAAATTTTCATGTTACTAAATTACCTCTCTTCATGTTGAGAATGCTATCGTCTCTTTCTTCTTCCTTGCATATGCTAATTTTTGCTTACCTTGATTTTTTTTTCTTACAAAATGCCTATGCATAGGAAGTATGTTAGACTGAGATGTGTTTTTCACGTGTTTTATGATGCTCTTTTTGCGCTTCAATTCTTTTCTTTCATGTGAGCATCATTAAAATTATCAATGCCTAGCTAAAAAGGCTTTAAAGAAAAGCGCTTGTTGGGAGGCAACCCAATTTTATTTTTGTTCTTTGCTTTTTGCCCCTATTTAGTAATAAATAATTCATCTAGCCTCATATTATATGTGGTTTTATGTTATAATTAGTGTTTGTGCCAAGTAGAACCTTTGGGAAGACGTGGGTGAAGTCTTTGCGATCTTGCTGTAAAAAACAGAAACTTCTGCGCTCACAAGATTAGCTGCCATTTTTTACTGGAGAGTGCTTTTAGGTTGATTCTTTTTCAGATGATTAATAGACAAATTCCTCACGTCCACCAATTTATTTCAGAATTTTTGGAGTTACATAAGTATTCGAATGATACAGATTGCTACAGACTATTCTATTTTGACAGATTCTGTTTTTCGTGTGTTGTTTGCTTATTTTGATGAATCTATGAGTAGTATCGGAGGGTATGAACCATAGAGAAGCTGTAATACAGTAGGTTTAACACCAATATAAATAAAGAATGAGTTCATTACAGTACCTTAAAGTGGTGGTTTATTTTCCTATACTAACGGATCTCATAAGATTTTCTGTTGAAGTTTTGTGTTGTGAAGTTTCCAAGTTTTTGGGTAAAGATTTGATGGATTTTGGAATAAGGAGTGGCAAGAGCCTAAGCTTGGGGATTCCCAAGGCACCCCAAGGTAAAATTCAAGGACAACCAAAAGCCTAAGCTTGGGGAAGCCCCAGAAGGCATCCCCTCTTTCGTCTTCGTCTATCGGTAACTTTACTTGAGGCTATATTTTTATTCACCACATGATATGTGTTTTGCTTAGAGTGTCTTGTATGATTTAAGTCTTTGCTTTTTATTTTACCACAATCATCCTTGATGTACACACCTTTTGGGAGAGACACGCATGAATCGGAATTTATTAGAATACTTTATGTGCTTCACATATATCTTTTGAGCTAGATAATTTTGCTCTAGTGCTTCACTTATATCTTTTTAGAGCACGGTGGAGGTTTTATTTTTTAGAAATTATTGAACTCTCATGCTTCACTTATATTATTTTGAGAGTCTTCTATAACAGCATGGTAATTTTCTTTTGGTTATGAATTTAGTCCTAATATGATAGGCATCCAAGAGGGATATAATAAAAACTTTCATATAAAGTGCATTGAATACTATGAGAAGTTTGATTCCTTATGATTGTTTGAGATATGAAGATGGTGATATTAGATTCATGCTAGTGAGTAGTTGTGAATTTGAGAAATAATTGTGTTGAGGTTTGTGAGTCCCGTAGCATGCACGTATGGTGAACCGTTATGTAATGAAGTTGGAGCATGAGATATTTTTTGATTGTCTTCCTTATGAGTGGCGGTCGGGGACGAGCGATGGTATTTTCCTACCAATTTATCCCCCTAGGAGCATGCGCGTAGTACTTTTTTTCGATGACTAATAGATTTTTGCAATAAGTATGTGAGTTCTTTATGACTAATGTTGAGTCCATGGATTATACGCACTCTCACCCTTCCACCATTGCTAGCCTCTCTTGTGCCGCGCAACTTTCGCCGGTACCATACACCCACCATATACCTTCCTCAAAACAGCCACCATACCTACCTATTATGGCATTTCCATAGCCATTCCGAGATATATTGCCATGCAACTTCCACCATTCCGTTTATTATGACACGCTTCATCATTGTCATATTACTTTGCATGATCATGTAGTTGACATCATATTTCTGGCAAAGCCATCATTCATAATTCTTTCATACATGTCACTCTTGATTCATTGCACATCCCGGTACACCGTTGGAGGCATTCATATAGAGTCATATTTTGTTCTAGTATCGAGTTGTAATTCTTGAGTTGTAAGTAAATAAAAGTGTGATGATCTTCGTTATTAGATCATTGTCCCATGTGAGGAAATAAAAAAAGGGGCCAAAGAAGCCCATGAAAAAAAGAGGAGGCCAAAGAAGCCAAACAAAAAATGAGAGAAAAAAGAGAAGGGGCGATGCTACTATACTTTTACCACACTTGTGATTCAAAGTAGCACCATGATCTTCATGATAGAGAGTCTCATATGTTGTCACTTTCATACACTAGTGGGAATTTTTCATTATAGAACTTGGCTTGTATATTCCAACGGTGGGCTTCCTCAAATGCCCTAGGTCTTCATGAGCAAGCAAGTTGGATGCACACCCACTTAGTTTTCTTTTTGAGCTTTCATACACTTATAGCTCTAGTGGATCCGTTGCATGGCAATCCCTACTCACTCACATCGATATCTATTGATGGGCATCTCCATAGCCCGTTGATACGCCTAGTCGATGTGAGACTATCTCCCTTTTTTGTCTTCTCCACAACCACCGCTCTATTCCACCTATAGTGTTATGTCCATGGCTCATGCTCATGTATTGCGTGAAAGTTGAAATAGTTTGAGAATATTAAAGTATGAAACAATTGCTTGGCTTATCATCGGGGTTGTGCATGATTTGAGTATTTTGTGTGATGAAGATGGAGCATGGCCAGACTATATGATTTTGTAGGGATAAGCTTTCTTTGGCCATGTTATTTTGAGAAGACATAATTGCCTTGTTAGTATGTTTGAAGTATTATTGTTTTTATGTCAATATTAAACTTTTGTCTTGAATCTTATGGATCTGAATATTCATGCCACAGTAAAGAAAATTACATCGATAATTATGTTAGGTAGCATTCCACATCAAAAATTCTGTTTTATCATTTACCTACTTGAGGACGAGCAGGAATTAAGCTTGGGGATGCTTGATACGTCTCCAACGTATCTATAATTTTTGATTGTTTCATGTTGTTATATTATCTGTTTTGGATGTTTAATGGGCTTTAATATGCTCTTTTATATTATTTTTGGGACTAACCTATTAACTGGAGGCCCAATGCCAGTTTCTGTTTTTTTGCCTATTTTAGAGTTTTGCAGAAAAGGAATACCAAACGGAGTCCAAACGGAATGGAACCTTCGCGATGATCTTTCTTGGACCGAAAGCAAACCAGAAGACTTGGAGTTGAAGTCTGGAACTCCGTGAGGAAGCCACAAGGCAGGAAGGCGCGCCCAGGGGGGTAGGCGTGCCCCCCACCCTCGTGGGCTCCTCGGAGCTCCACCGACGTACTTTTTTCGCCTATATATACTCTTATACCCTAGAAACATCAGAGAGAGCCACTAAACCACTTTTCCACCGCCGCAACCTTCTGTACCCGTGAGATCCCATCTTGGGGCCTTTTCCGGCGATCTGCCAGAGGGGGAATCGATCACGGAGGGCTTTTACATCAACACCATTGCCACTCTGATGAAGCGTGAGTAGTTTACCACAGACCTTCGGGTCCATAGTTATTAGCTAGATGGCTTCTTCTCTCTCTTTGATTCTCAATACAATGTTCTCCTCGATGTTCTTGGAGATCTATTCGATATAATACTCTTCTGCGGTGTGTTTGCCGACATCCGATGAATTGTGGATTTATGAACAAGTTTATCTATGAATATTATTTGATTCTTCTCTGAATTCTTATATGCATGATTTGATATCTTTGCAAGTCTCTTCGAATTATCGGTTTAGTTTGGCCTACTAGATTGATCTTTCTTGCAATGGGAGAAGTGCTTAGCTTTGGGTTCAATCTTGCGGTGTCCCTTCCCAGTGATAGTAGGGGCAGCAAGGCATGTATTGTATTGTTGCCATCGAGGATAAAAAGATGGGGTTTATATCATATTGCTTGAGTTTATCCCTCTACATCATGTCATCTTGCTTAATGCGTTACTCCGTTCTTATGAACATAATACTCTAGATGCATGCTGGATAGCGGTCGATGTGTGGAGTAATAGTAGTAGATGCAAAATCGTTTCGGTCTACTTGACACGGACGTGATGCCTATATTCATGATCATTGCCTTAGATATCTTCATAACTATGCGCTTTTCTATCAATTGCTTGACAGTAATTTGTTCACCCACCGTAATACATGCTATCATGAGAGAAGCCACTAGTGAAACCTATGACCCCCAGGTCTCTTTCTTATTATATTGCATATCTTTTATTTATATTGCATCTTGTTTACTATTTTGCAATCTTTACTTCCCAATCTATACAACAAAAATACCAAAAATATTTACTTTACTATCTTTATTAGATCTCACTTTTGCGAGTGACTGTGAAGGGATTGACACCCCTTTATCGCGTTGGTTGCAAGGTTCTTGATTGTTTTTGCAGGTACTAGGTGACTTGTGCGTTGTCTCCTACTGGATTGATACCTTGGTTCTCAAAACTCAGGAAAATACTTCGCTACTTTGCTGCATCACCCTTTCCTCTTCAAGGGAAAACCAACGCATGCTCAAGAGGTAGCACCGAGCAGCCAAGCAGTAAAATACTAAATCTTTATGGCACGAAGGAACTGGGCATCGGAGCAACTAGGTGCTCCGGAGTCCGGTTCCCTAATTTTTTTCGCTACATCGGCTCGCCAGTGCAGGGCACTTGTGCCAAATGTAGCAACAGTTGTCTTGACACCGGTTTTGGCATACATAGTGGACTGCCTTAGTGCTATTAGTTCTATGTTACTAAATTTGTGCATGCACACACCTGTTAGTATCAATTTGATGTCATCCAAACACTGTCGCTATGTTGTTGCAGTTATATTTAGCTCCCTCATAAAATGTTCAATTTGTTATTTATAGTACATGACTCAGAACTTGTAGCGTTGTTATAGTTAATTATAGCTTCTGGTGTTTCAGAATTTGGTTGTTGTCTCAGTAGCAATTAATTCATTTGCACATTGATCGTCTTGAGAAGATATGTCATAATTAACCTGTTTCCTCAGTTTTTCAAAATATGTATTTGGTGATTTTCTATGTTGCTAGAAACCCATTTCCCCTACAACTATTACTGATCTAGTTTAAATATTATAGGATGAACGGAAGTGTTCTTACCTGGAGTGGGTTGACCAAGAGTGGCCACAGCCTTTGAAGATGTGCCTAGCAAAGCTCTGGAGCATGTATGAGGGAGAGAACAGAGGTAGGCTTAGAGAAAGTGTTGCCAACGCTAAAGAATATTTCAAGATGCGGGAAAAAACAGGAAGATGGAGAATGAGCTCAGATTTTGTAAATTGGACTTTGCTAAGATGGTGTTGGCGAAGGAGGAGGCACTTTCCCAGTTGGTCAGTGCAAAACATGTTCTTACTGAACTGAAAGCGGAGGTGGATAAGACGAGTCTGGATGATCTCGATTAGGGAAATGAATATATTGTTCTAATATTGTTCTTATGAAGGTGAACTAGCTATGTGTTGTATTGTGCTGTTTTCAGGTAGCTATCGTACTGTGATATTAAAATATATTTATGTGCCTGATATGAAATTGGCAAACAGTTGTTCGATATGAAATGTGAATTTGCGTAATTGTCGTGGATTTGTCACGACAGATGTCCTAGTGTGAGGACTTAGTCGTGAGGCCAACGCATCTTTGTAGTAGCTTGAGAGGGGTTGAGCGGAATCGAGAGACGTAACACAAGACAAGGATTTAGACAGCTTCGGGCCCCGGGAAACATCATCCGGTAATAGCCCTACATGTTGTTTGTGGCTAGATCTCATTATGATCATGAGAGAGTCGCCGCATAAGCCGGCTCCCCCTTGGTGTCTAGCCCTAGAGATTGTTTCTTGTCCCTTCTTGGGGAGCCCTGCCCCTCCTTATATAAGTTAGAGGGGCGGGTTATATGTGGAGTCCTAGTAGGACTAGGACTAGTCTATCTTTTCTTACAAGTTGAATACAAGTCCGGGTCTTGCTTCCTCGTAAAGGAAATATTCGTCATCCCTTTCCTCTTCAGCAGGCCCACCATAACATGAGCCAGCCTTCTGGGCCTTGGGCCTGGTCTTCTATCTGACCCGCCGTTAGGGCCATCCGTGAGTCGCCAGGCTCGTGAGTCGCCACTCCAGCGGGTTACCAATGAAAACGCCAAGCCCGGCCGGGTCATACTTCCAGCTGGGTCATACCACGGGGTATATCCTCGACATTAGCCCCCAGTTTAATTTGGATTTGTCCATGTTAAACTGATCCTGTAAAATAAACACAAGAACAAACTTGATAGGTTGTGCTCTGGGTTAAATATTTTCCTGAACCGGCACCTGATCATCTTTAAGTCCTTATCATTTCCTCCTGGATGCATACTCAAGATCTTATAGCAAATCTCTTTTAACAGATATGTCCAAACCTTGCCAATGCAAAAAATTGAGGCACTTCTAAAAAATCCGGGTCAATAAGCCAGCTTCATAACCAATTGGATCTTGTAGAGAAATATTATAAGAAATAATCCATTTGAGTCGGCCTTCAATGCTCTGACTTGACAAAAATATTGGTCTTGAAATATTCAACTGATATTCAGCCGACTTAAAGATGTAGATCTTGCCGATTTATGATTGCCAAAATTGTCGGGTTATAAATAAATGATGCCGGGTCATGATTGTTGCAGACACCGGGTTAATCTGGTCTACTCCAAACTGAGAATTTGAAGATTTTTTTCTCCCTTATATGCATATCACCTGTAGCCCCCAAGTGTCGGGTTTTCATGCTTGCAGCAACCTGGAACTTGTAATTGCTTTATGCTCATGAAAACTTCAACCAGTGTAGCCCCCAAGGGCCGGGTCATTATGCGATAATGAGTAGGGACTTTGTAGATATAACCATGTAAACTTGAAAAGCCACGTGTAGCCCCCAAGGGCCGGCTCAGTAAGATATTACTGAGCTGGGACTTTGTATATGATTCATTGATAATAACATCATATGATGTAATCTCCACCATGGGGCTTGAACCCACGTCCACAAGGTTAAGAGCTTTGTACTCTACCAACTGAGTAGTGGATCTTTCAATATAATGGATTAAGGCTTGTGTACCTTGAATTTTCGACAGGAGCAATTGGTAGCCCCCAAGGGCCGGCTCACTATGATGTGATGAGTCGGGTCTTCAATAAGGCCAGTAAAAGTGACTTTGCATTAGCCCCCAAGTGTCATGGTGCATGCTTACAACGACATGAGACTTGCATATTTGATTTAATCTCAACTTGAATAATGTAGCCCCCAAGTGCCGGGTCATAAGCCTGCAGCGACTCGGGACTATTCCTACCATTATAGAATAAATTATATCCATTGATAAAATAATATCCATTGCGCTGAAGCGAATTTAAAAACCTCAATCATAATATTGGTTATTGATAACCATAATAAAAATCCAGCCATGTTGGCTATTAAAGATTTGAATAATATAACCCGGTATGGAAACCTCAATCATTCAATATCATCATGAAAATCCAGCCAAGTTTGGCTATTAGAAATTTGAATACCTTATAGGTTGACAAGTAAATCCAAAGTTTAAATACTCGGCGGCTCTTGGCCAATGGTGACTTAATGCGCATTCATTGTAAGCCGGAAATTTTATAACCCGGTGGCTTATAGCCTTTGAGAAAATCCAGAACGGATAATCATTTTGAAGCATCAATTTTGATAATGATTGGACTTAACCATTTATATAAGTCATAGTTGTGCAAATCCTACACAGAGTTTAAACAACATATGCCCTGGCGACTTAATGTCAAAAGCCAGGGCTGGTTTAAACATAATCATGTATAAACAATATCATACCTATGATATTGAATCGTATTGCCGGCTTATGATACCTGTGCAGTAAGGGTGATAACCCAAAACTTAGAAGTCAAACCTTCCAAGTATTAATATTGTCATATGCTGGCGACTTGTTCGTCGAAAGCCAGGGCGGGTTAAAAGAAACCACATATATATGCTTCAGATATGAGCAAAAAAGTCTGAAAACCCAAAAGATTGTGTTCAAAAAACTTAATCCAGACAAAAAGAAAATCAAGGCTTCTGATTCGAATACGATCAGTAAACCGTTCCAAAGGGGTTAAGCTAGGATTCGAATACGATCATGTAGCCCCCAGTGGCTTTGGCATTGCTGATCAAGAGGGTACCGACAGCTATGTTCTCTTTGGTTCGAATACGACCTATGTTTGAACAGGAAGCCCCCAAATGACCTTGAGAGTTGTTTAATGACGCTGATTTGAATACGATCCACGTCGGACCCAAAAGGGGTTGAGCTATGATTCGAATACGATCAAGAAGCCCCCTAGTGAGTTTGGCAGTGTGCTGATCAAAAGGGTACCGACAGCTATGTTCTCTTTGATTCGAATACGACCTATGTTTGAACAGGAAGCCTCCAAGTGACCATATAAGTTTTGGCATTGCACCGATCAAGAGGGTACCAACAGCTATGCTCGATGAGCAGGAAGCCCCCAAATGATCAATAATATGATAAACCAATAAGGCAAGATACCCATGTTTGAACCGAAGCATCATGGCAGCAAGTTCTCTTTGGCAACCTTTAATTTTTTCTGAGAACTCAAACTTGCAAGAGATGAATTCTTTTTGAGCCGGAATTCTTAAACCAGATATTGAGATCTTCAAAGCTTTGTAAGAGACAAATTTACCTTGAACCGGATGTTTGAACCGGATTTGAGAGCTTCAAAGCTTTGTGGGAGAGAGATGCCTCTTGAGCTGGATTTTAAACCGGAATCTTTATTTTGAACCGGCAATTTTTCTGACGGCCTTTAAATTTTCATCAATATGGCGGTGGCCTCCTGAACCGGGTTATCCTTCCTTCCAATGATCCGGAGTTCCCGATTCATGTCATTGTAGCCCCCGAGTCTCAAGACGACTCGAGGAGTTGGCTTGAGATTCTTCATATTAAACCGTGATATAAACCGGCATGAGTTATCCAATAGCTCAGTGATATAATAATCCCTTTTTGCATTAGACAATTTGTCCTGCATTGGAAAACTTGCAAGCCAGAGTAATTGCTCTTTTAAAGAAAGCAATATATATAATATAAAAATATAATGGAGGGATTTCACCTGATATGTTAGGCCAGAAAATATCCACCGCGGAGTTGATGATCACCATGGTGAAGCTGAAATCAATTATGGGCGAGTCGGCCATGCAAGCAGACAGATGAATCGGCCGCGGTGTTGTAAGCCGGTGTGGACGGGGAGAGTCGGCACCGGCGTTGTAAGCTGGCACGGACGGGCGAGTCGACCGTATGTTGATGTAGACCGGACTGCGGGGGGATGGCGGCCTGTGCGCGCTTTATCGGGCAACTCGCACAGTCCTGGCGAGTGGATGCGGACTGGACCGCGGGAACGGCGGCTTGCACGCATGTCTGTCGAGCAGCATGGTACGGACGAATGCTAGTGCATGCACTCCGTATCCGTGGTATAAAAAATTGTCCTGCGTAAAATATTACAGGGCAGATTAATTGTTTTTTGACAAAAACAATAAGTGTTAATAAGATAAATTTAGATGGGTATCACCTGGTGTTTGTGAACGACAGATGATCTATGCATAAAGTCCGTTAATCAACCCGGCACTTTGAATAGGCCGGATCGTAGGGCGGACAGTAAAACGACCGCATCATCAGAAGCGGCTCGGAGAGATGAGTCGGCCGCGGCATTGTAAGCCGGTGCGGACGGGCAAGTCAATCGCAGGCGCGGTAAAATCGCGCGGACGGATGGGTCAGCCTCGTCGTGTTGATGTAGACTGGACCGCAGGGGCAGTGGTTTGCGCACGTCCACTTAACAAATTGACATAGCGCTGATGTAGATTCGACCCCCAATGACAGCGTGCGAGGACCGGGTCATACTTTGGCCATGAGTTAATTGATCTGGTTGTTTTTTTTGTTTGGCAAGTCAATAAAACCCCCTTTTCTTTTTATCTCTGCTCCGGGTGCAAACGCCTTGCCGTGCATATTATATGCATACTTGCACCGTTCTTCAATTGGTACTTGTAACTCTCACACAAGAAACACGAGGACGCTGAGACTGGAGAGAAAACGACCCGCCATGGAAGAGGGCGCGGGCGGATCCAGCGAGCCATGGTGGTGGAAGCAGCCAGGTGGTGCCGCGGCGGTTGCAGCGACTTGTGGCCTTAGCAGTGGGCGCTAGAAGGTGGTTCTCCGGCGGTGGCGCTAACGAAGCGGGTGTGCGCGCGAGCCAGCGGGCAGTGCTGAGACACGCGCCGGCCCGGTGGTGGTGGGAAGGCCAGCAGGCGGAGAGAAACGCTCCAAGGCGGTTGAAATGACACGGATGCGATGAAGCGTGACGCAGTGCAGGGCGCGCGAGGCTGAGCCTGGCCCGGAGCAACGGCGACGCAGAGCCGACCGCGGCGAAATACAGGCGTTTCAGCCCTGCTACTGCTGAGGCGGGCGGAGATGGAGGTCTCGAAGGCGAACGGCGGCGGCCGACGAGGCCGGCTTGCAGCAGTGAGACCCAGCGGGCGGCTCAACCCAGCAAGGGGGCGACTCAGACGCGGCGATGGCGACTGACGGACTGGGTTAATGAAGCGGGCGGCTTTAACGTGCCACAGCAAGCGGCTTCAGCAGAAGAAGCGTGAGGGCGACCCGGCGGTCGAACGCGGCAGCGAGGCCTGTCTTGCAGACGGACGACAAGGCGAGTCCAGGGCGGCTCAGCGTGACCCGGAGGTGCTCCGATAGCGGGCGGAGCAAAGAAACCGGCAGCGACTCGGAACAGAAACCGAGGCTGAGACTTGAGGTCTTTTGGTCTAAAGCGGGCGGCAGGGCGAGGCCGTGAAGATCGAATCCCATCATCTGACTTCACTAATCCAGCATAATGATGGATTGTCTGACCACGTGAGAGCTTCAGTCTTCTTTGGTAGTATATCCCGTATGAATTTGAAAAGGCAATTTTGATCTTGGTCGCCTCCCCATGCAGCAGCTTTTGGTAAGTACTTTCTTCGATCTTTTTACTTTGCATATTAAGTTTGTCCGAAGTCAATCTTATCCAACTTTGACCAAGTTTATATAAAAATTATAGACATTTACATAACAACATTAATATTACTAGATTCATCTTGAAATATATTTTCATATTATATTTATTAGATATTATAGATGCTAATAATTTCTAATATAAATTTGGTCAAACTTAGCAAAGTCTGACTTTCAGCAAATCCAATGTGCAAAGTAAAAAGGACTTCTTCCGTTTTAAAATAGATGACCTAAATTTTTTACTAAAGTTAATACAAAATTGGGTCATCTATTTTGAAACAGAGGGAGTAAAAAATTTGGAGTTGTAGAAACAACCTGACCATCACGTGGCAAAGTATTAGTTAAAGAAGTTTGATTGTCACTGTTTTCTCGTACGAATAGAGGCGTCTTTAGGCTTCTCATGAGGACACCGCAGCAGGACCGGTCCATGTGCGTGTACCTAGCTTGGCCTGCTGGAGAAAAATAAAGGACTACAGCGACTTGACCATAGTGCAGGATTGCTTCGAGTCGGCCTTGGTATATCCGTCCCGCAATCTGAGAAAGAAAAACTGCAGCGAAAAGCTTCATCTCGGTCTCGGCGATTACCACGGCGCGTGAGGCAGCCGCACGACCTGTAACCCTAAAACAATCTCAATTTTATATCCACCGCCGCAGAACACTTTGTCACTCTTGATTGATGAACTCATCGTTGATACTCCCTCCGTCCTAAAATATGTGTCTCAACTTTGTACTAATTCTAGTACAAATTTATACTAAGCTCAAGACACTTATTTTGGGATGGAGGGAGTATGAATTTTTTCATGCCGGCTTTTGTTGAGCCAGAAAATTGTGAACTTCTCGAACCCTAAAAAAGATCCCTTCAAGAACTTAACACCACCGTACGCAGGCCCCATGATGGGCGCCAACTGTCGTGGATTTGTCACGACAGATGTCCTAGTGTGAGGACTTAGTCGTGAGGCCAACGCATCTTTGTAGTAGCTTGAGATGGGTTGAGCGGAATCGAGAGACGTAACACAAGACAAGGATTTAGACAGCTTCGGGCCTCGGGAAACATCATCTGATAATAGCCCTACATGCTGTTTGTGGCTAGATCGCATTATGATCATGAGAGAGTCGCCGCATAAGCCGGCTCCCCCTTTGTGTCTAGCCCTAGAAATTGTTTCTTGTCCCTTCTTGGGGGGCCCTGCCCCTCCTTATATAAGTTAGAGGAGCGAGTTACATGTGGAGTCCTAGTAGGACTAGGACTAGGCTATCTTTTCTTACAAGTTGAATACAAGTTCGGGTCTTGCTTCCTCGTAAAGAAAATATTCGTCATCCCTTTCCTCTTAAGCAGGCCCACCATAACATGGGCCGGCATTCTGGGCCTTGGGCCTAGTCTTCTATCTGACCCGCCGTTAGGGCCATTCGTGAGTCGCCAGTCTCGTGAGTCGCCACTCCGGCGGGTTACCAATGAAAACGCCAAGCCCGGCCGGGTCATACTTACAGCCGGTCATACCGCGGGGTATATCCCCGACAGTAATACTGGAATTATTAATTGTAAACTAATAAACTTGCTGAATGGGTCATGAAACTTTGCAAACGGTTCTAGCAGTAAAAGCGGTTGTGATGGATAGCCCAATGCCATACAATTTTCCTCATCAAATCGTGTGTGATGTAGTTGAATAAAAGCAAACGGTTAACCGAGGCAGAGCGTGTGTAATAGTTACACCTATCACACACGAGGCTATACATAAAACTGTGTGGATGTATATACGAACGGAAACGTTTTCCTGGATTAACTGTGTGGGATGTACATACGAACGAAAATGTACTTCTTGGATTGACTGTGGGATGTAAATAAGAACGGAAACGTATTCTTTGCAGTTGACTGTGTGGAATGTACATAACAAACGGAAACGTTTGTCCGCGACTGACTGTGTGGGATGTACTTACGACCAGAACCGATTGGGCCTGTATAATTGTATTTGATCGCTCGCCCGTCGCACACGATCTCATTTTACCCAGCGTGTGTGACCGGAGGGCCTATCCCCGACGGTTTTTGGGTCATGTGGAAAGGACCCCCTATCGCACACACTCACTTGGCGACGGTTCAAAATGCCGTCGTGGAAAAGGGTTAAAAACCGTTTGTATAGCACCTCGTTGTACCAGCGTATACTCCAAGATCTCTTTGCCGCCTAGCTCTTACTTACCGACCTTGTAACCCTAGATACCCTCACTGGCGTGTATATAAGCCATAAGGTTTAGCCCGAAGAGGGAACATCAACACAAAATCATTCATCTAGCCCTGGAGTTAGACCACACATTACGATCTCGAGATAGATCAACTCTATACTCGATACATCTCCATCAATATAACAAGAGCAGGACGTAGGGTTTTACCTCCATCAAGAGGGTCCGAATCTGGGTAAACATCGTCTCCTCAGTTCCTGTTACCCTCGATCCGAGATCCACAGCTCGGGACCCCTACCCCGAGGTCTGCTGGTTTTTACACCGACACTATGGTAATTCTTTTAATAATAATAATAATAATAATAATAATAATAATAATAATAATAATAATAATAATAATAGCATGCCCTCTGACCTTGAAAGTAATATTAAAGAATTTATTAACGCGCAAAAAGTTTTCAACACTATGATAGAAAAAAAATTGACTAAATTTGATGATATGTCTAGGAGTATGCGTCGTCGACAGTTGTATCCGAAGATTTGCACTAGATGTACCTAGTTTTTTAGGGGTACTAGATGTAGCTAGTGGGCATGCAGAGGCTATAGTGGGATCGAACTATATCAGATTATAATTAATGGCTGCCCATCTAGAACAACAGAAGATTGTGCTACTAATTGATATCCATGAACATTTCTTAAATTCATGAATATTTTTAATTCACGAGCATTTTCGAAATTCATGAATATTTTTAAATTAATATACATTTTTTAAGAAAATTGATGAAAATTTTCTATACTCAATAACATTTTTTACATATTCATGAACTTTTCTCACATTCATGAGAATTTTAAAATCCATCAACAGATTTTGAACTCGTAAACATTTTCAGATCAGGAGTCGGTGCATGTTTCGAGAGCGAGCGCTGCAGAAAAGAATGTGAGGCAAGCACTGTAGCGGGCTCGGTCCATAGCGTGATTTAGTGGCAATTCACCATAGTGGACGGGGACCACCTATTTCGCGCGTGGGTCGACATGAGACGCCCAAACGAGCACAACCAAACCCACTGCTCCCACGCAGGCGGTTTTGGGACAGCCCGTGTGTGGGGTGGGCGCCCCTAGTTTTTTTTTTTTTGCCTCTTTTAAAAATTTGAAAATATTTCGAATCTCAAACAATGTTCCAACTTCCAAAAAATGTTCTTGGATTAAAAAATAATAATAATATTTTCCAAAAATATTCAAAAAATGTTCCCTGACTTAAAAAGTGTAGCTCATGAATTTTTTAGAAAAATCACGAATTTCAAAAATAGTTGTGAATTCAAAAAGTTCAATAATTCAATAAATGTTCTTAAATTTTAGAAATAGGACCCAAACTTCATAAAATGTTCTTCAATTAAAAAATGTGCATTGAAAATATTTTCGTAAAATTGAAAAATATTTGCAATTTTCAGAATATGTTCATCAGTTCAAAAAAGTTCAGCGATACAAATAACATTCACAAAATTTTAAAAATAGCCTAATAATTAAATAAATTCGTTAATTTGAAATATATTTCATGAATTTCAAAATACATTCCAAATTTTAAAATAAAAAATAAAAGGAAAAGAGAAAAGAAGAAGAAGAAAGAAAAAAGAAGTAACAGAACAATTAAAAAGAACGTACCAAATAGAAAACCTGGTTCAAGGAAGGTTCTAGAACCTTCCCAAAACAGACGCGAGAGGTCCCATATTTAAGCGAGCGGTCCTAGGAGGGTGTATATCTATCGACAATTTCAATTAACAATACCACCACATCGCCTTAAGCCGACCCAAGTCTAGTTTGTGGTTGCGTTCTTTTCTTGTTGGTTTTACTAGTAGTTTGGGTACTAGGATAAACTGCGGTTCGCCACGCCGTTTTTATCATTTGTTGCTTAGCATTTTTTTAGTGTGCTATTATTATGATTGGCTGGCTCGTTTTGGTTTTGCCTAGCCAGTTCAGGAGGCGGTTAGCCTGTGTTTTTCTTTATTTATGATCGTTCTGACTCGTCAGTTGATGCGGTGCAGTTACTCTGTGTATCCCTATGGTGCTTTTACAGATCGTCTCTTTGTTGCCGATCAATGGCGGGCGTCGCACATTTCTTTGTAGGCATGTGTGTGCTTTCTCTCATGTGCCGTCGCGTGAGTCACTTGGTTTAAAGGAACACGACCTATACTACCGCCACACTAAGGTTCTGTTTGTTTCATAAGTCTTAGGTGTTTTTTAAGTCCCAACTTATAAGTCATAAGTTCCTACCTGTTTCTTTACAGGGACTTATAAAGTCCCGAATCCCTATCTGTTTGTTTCTGAGGACTTATAAGTCAATGTTGCACCGCCGCAACGAGGCTCGGAGAGGCCTGTCCGCGATTGAGGCACCGCTGCAACGAACCGAGGCGAACGAACCGAGACGGGCGGCGACGGGCGGCGAACCGAGGCGGGCGGCGACGGGCGAGGGCGGGCGGCGGCGGGCGAGAGGCGGACGGCGACGGGCGGCGACGGCGATTGACCGAGAGGCGGCGCGCGGGGAACAAGCTCGAGCGACGCGTGGGGTAGGTCCGCCGGGATAAGTCCCAATAAGCTCCTCCCTGAAAGTTTTATTTGATAAGTTCCAAATCACCACAATAAGTCCCTGTAAGTCCCTCCTGTTTGGTTTAGGTAGGACTTATAGGGACTTTTTTAAGTCTCTATAAATCAATAAGTCCCTGAAAACAAACATCCTCTGATATAGATATAGTGATATGCATGCACATACCCTCGTCAGGCAGCCGCACCCTTCCAACTACGCATCATCAATGCCTTACAAAGCCACGAGCGACCACATGCTAGCTATTCTAGGAGCTTAGTAACATTGATATTTTCATAAAAAAAATCACCTCCACAATATATAAACTTTGCTTGGTATAACAGAAATAAGTGATCAAAGTTTTTATTTGAGACATCTAAAACGATAGTAAGTAAAAGTAAAACACGCTACAAAGGAAATAAGCATAGCGATTATCACATCTCGATGTCATCCAAATCAGGCATGGGAAAACGAAGAACCGCGGCTATCCCCGTGAGCTGCTCGAGCTGGTTGCCGGAGACATGCATGGACGAAAAGACCCGCACATTGCCACCGACCTTCTTCACCGATTCGGCCAAATCGACGCACTTGCGCCTAGCAGCAACGTCGGGGTTCCGGAACCAAGTGTCCGTCAGCAAGAGGGTCTGGATGGCGAGACGTTCATGCGCGACCTCGACGTGCTTGGGCCCGTAGCAAGCCCGCGCCGAGTCCTTGGCGATCATGGCATAGAACTCCTGCAGTGCCGGCACCTCCTGCGCGGCCCTCGTGTCCTTTATCAGCGACATGACGCTCGGGGCGGCCAGGACGTCCTTGAGGCTGTGCGGGTAACCCGAGGGTGCGGGCGCGAGCACGATGCGCGCCTTGTGCTCCGTGATCGCGCGCAGCTCCCCTCGCCGCGTGGCCTCCAGGAGCATGTAGTCGCGGAACTGGTCCTTGGTGAAGCCGGGGCTCGCGATCACCACGCACTGGACGAGGCCGAAGTCGACGTGGTGCACGAAGGCGGCGAGGACGCGCTGGAAGAAGTCCTTGAGGGCGGTGTCGTACGCGGCGACGGCGCCGGAGCCGTGCTTCCTGGGGATGGGCACCTCGACGCGCGCCCTGGTGGCGGTGACGCTCCGCCCGACGAGAAAGAGGTGGGCGAGGCCTTCCTGCATGAGGAGCACGGCGAGGTCGGCGTTGGCGGCGGTCTCGTCGCAGGACTTGCGGATGGTGTCGAGCGCCGGCCAGTCCCAGGCCTCCTTGCGGAGGAGGAAGAGCCTCCGCAGCTCGATCTCCAGGGTGTGGTACTGGCCGATCTGGACGTGCTCGTTCTTGGTGAGGTTCTTGCCTCGGACGCGCAGGACGGAGCCGTCCTTGTCGTAGTCCGTGGACTCGACCGCCACCTCCAGCGTCAGCTTGACGCGCTCCGAGTCGCGGCCTCCGGACCTCGTGATCTTCCGGACCGTGACGGCCTCGACGGAGTCGCCGGCGGCGATGAGGTTGTACGCGTCCCATAGGTCGTCATCCACCTCCGGCAGTAGCTTGACGGAGCCGGGCCCGTCGCGGGCGAGGCTTTTTCCCACGAGCTTCATCGTCCCGCTGGATCAAAGTGCGCGGCGGTCTCGTTGTTGTCGAGGGAGAAGGGAGACTGATCTTGACGGCGGCGGCGGCGAGCGATGGATGCGAGAGCGGGGACGGAAGCATAAACCGATCTGTGCTTGCTGTTGTCGTCGTCGTGAGCTGCGAGCGGAGCGAACGTGTTGGATGGATCAATGGACGGAGGGACGGACTATTTATAACGTTGATTTCGGTGGAGACCCGATCAACTCCGAGTTCAGATGGAGCAGGGTAGTAGATCCGTAGATAGAGTTCGTTTCCGTAACCCAATGCTACATGCGCACGTAATTAGCGGCGACCCAGCTTTTTTTTTTGAGGCAATAGCGGCGACCCAGCTGGACACGGATCGCTGGCAAGGCGTAGCACGACGCCCAACGAGCCTGGGGTGTCCATAGCAATTTGCCTCTAGTACAAGTCCGTTGAGACTGTACTTCCTTCTTTATCACTTATGTTTTTTTCTTCTTCACTTTTTTCCTTATATATATTGAAATGTTCAAAAGGTATCGAATTTTTTAATATTAATTATGTAAAATGTTAATCATGTAATTATAAAACGTTCACTGTGTATTTAAAAAACTTCATCGCATAGCTCAAAAAAAGATCAACATATAATTCACAAATATATGGCATGTATTACAGTTGTCTTATAATATATTAAAAGACGTTCATCATGTATTTTTATAAAACTTTTATACAAATTCCGATACGATGATCATTTAAAAAATGTTTATAATGTATTTAAAAATGTTCATCGGGTATTTAGAAAGGTTTGCCCATGACTTACAAGTTTTTCATGTAGAAAAAGAAATAGGAAAAGGAAAACGTGCAATACAAACCCGATAAAGAGTTCACGTATTTTTAAAGAAATGTTCACATGTTTTAAAAGCATTCCATGTTTAGATCCATTCCAATCATGCACATTAAAATTTCAACATGTTTAAAAGAAAATGTTCGACCTCAATGTTCATCGTGTATCTAAAATATGTTCAACATGCATTCGCAAAAAGCAAATATGTTCAAGATATATTTGACAAATGTTCATCATGCACTTTAAAAACATTCAATGTTATTTGCAAAATGTTCATTATGTAAAAAAATATAATTTCAACATGAATGTAAAAAATCATCATGTGGAAAAAATGTTCATGTAAATGATGAATTTGGGTATGACAGACTGCTGAAGGTCTAATCTACAACAAAGTTGTTTGCCCATCAGTAGACCTCTTCACCATTAAGGTGATAAATAATCAGCTCTTTCAATAAGTGATGAATAACAATTGCTTATCCTGGAGTAAGTTTCTTCCGTGATGGTAGACATAATAAATATGCCAGCCAATACAAATTCACATGGAACTTTGAAATCAATCTTTGGGTTCAGGGCCTGTGACTGGCGACGGTGTTTATGATTCATTGTCACCCAAACATCGTACTGTTGGTAGGAAACGGTTGCCCTAATGGAAATGGAGCCAACTTCCTTCCTTGCTTGCGTACCAACACGGCGGGATCCGGTTCGGACAAAACGCACTCACGGTCTAGCACAGGCCTGTGACAGGCGACGGCGTTTTCTTCCTCGTCGACACCGGTGGTGGAGGAGGAACGAAGGAACAAGCAGACGCACGTGAATCCCGAGGCAGATTTTGAGATGATGAAGATGGTGCCTCTTGCTGTGATACGATGTCCATGCTGATACTGATGGTGATGGTTGACTTTGCCAGGTTTTCCTTTCATTTTCAGAAGAGACCTTTTACGGTACATCAAGTCTATTTGGGCCGTCCATTTATGTGGTTGAAGGGCCCAGATGAGCCAATACTACAATAGATTTTCAGTAGTATATTAATTAGTTAGGGGCATTATAGTAACACTCAAATTCAGTTGATACTCAAATTGCAATGACATCTATTATTTGTATAGTTGGACTGTTCCCTTTTTTCTATGCAACAAAAATAGGACAGCTGTTATCTGATGGCATTTACAAGTGAAGCCACACACAGAGAGAAATTAATACTTCTTGTATACATTTACGACAACAGGATATACCTTCACACAATTCAATTAAGCTAGTTTGAATATATTCAAGATTGGTCTTGTTCTAAAGATCAATGTGTTCAGGAATTTGAATATTTTAAAAAATTCAGTATAGAGCATTACTATTGAAGATATTGGGCATCTAAAATTTTAAACAAAGAGAAAATGCAAGGATATGGTGGAGAGAGATGTTGCATGCATGCATGCATGGGTATCACCTCTCTAAAAAGGTACTACACTATCCTGACATTGATTTGACTAAAATCAGAAATACAGTTATTTTGCAAGGAAACACTTTCATACATACATGCATATGATCCCACAACTTTACATATATCAGTGGCCATCGCTAGATACCGAAACCAGTAAAAATGTAATGTGCATGTTGTGCGAACGGGGACGAGTCAATAAAGATTCGATGCATACTTTTGATACATTTTTTATTTGTTTTGTTGGACTAACATATTAATCTTGTGTTCGTTGCTTTCTACTGTTTTTTTTATGTAACAGAATTTTGAAGGACAAAAAAATACAATAAAAATACACTGATCAGAGTGAAATATGGGCATAAAAGAGAGCATGCTCATCCTCGACGGCCGAAGAGCATGCTCATTGGTAATGATGATCTTCTATGGGTAAGTTATAATTCTCAGTCAAAAACCGATACAAAAGAATGGAGAAAGTGCAATTCAAGAGACAAAAACGAAAACAAAACTCTATGAAAATCCTTTAGCAACTCAAAAATAGGCATATCCAGCAATAGTACTTAACTAGGAAATCCTAAAAAGAAGTGCAAAATATTAAGGGAGCGACTGGAACTCATTCGAATGAGACATAAAATGGTCTCATTCACATGACGTATGCATGACATCCCCTTTTCTTGTCCCAGCCCGTTTCCCTCGCAGGCCCGCACTGTCCTTCTCCTAGGTAAAAAAAAACACAATAACGGGCCTCTTTTGCTTGTCAGTTTTTTTTCTGTTGTTGTTTGTTTTGGTTGTTGGAGCGCCGCAGCCCGTTTCCCTGGCAGGCCCACACTGTCCTAATCTTTTGTTTTGGTTGCCATTGTTGGGCCTTTTTGAAAAGAAGAGTGTTTTTACTTTACAAAAAAAGCAAAAGAAAGACAAAAGAAGCCTGGGCCTCGATGTACAGGAGCAAAAAATAACTATTTTAAAAATCTCTTGAAGAGATAGTGTGAAATGGAACCCTAAACCAATTCATGAGCAGCCAGCGAAAAAACACCAAGTTAATTAATTATGTACATTCGAATCTACTGTGTACTTAACAATGACCTGAAGGAAAACAGAAACATAGTTGTAGACACTCTTATATGTCATTGAGGCACTCTTAGCTTCACTTAGGCAACTTGAGAGATTGTGTATATTAAAAAGAGAATTTTCATACATTCAGATCTATTGGGTTCATTAATAAAACAAACTAAAAACTGTGTGCTAACATTCTGAATCCCACACTGTGAAACTTACAGATCAAGCATGGAAAAGAGCATCCTGAAAACCACATTATTAAAACTTACAAAAATTCAACAATAAAATGTGTGGCGTGGTGAGACATGAAAAATACTAAACCAAACATTGAGAAAAAAGAACTGAGTTAAAGTTAGGGTGTACATTGTGAAAAATACACTACTAATTAAACCAAAAACATCAAGTACTAAAAAGCAGATACTACTATTCAGAAGCATGGGGATCCGGCGAAGACAAAAAGTGGAGCTTGTAAGGGCATCTCCAGCCGTTGGCCCCCCAGGGGTCGTCTAAAAGCGCCGCCTTGGGGTGAGCCGGCGTAAAAAATGGCCCTGGGCGAAGTCGGTCCTCACCGTGTCGCTCCCTGTGCCGCCTCAGCGCCAAAAAAGAAGGGCCGTTCGCGAAGTTATGATAAAAAGTAGTTAAATTTCGGTTAAACATGGCAAATTTCGACGAAATTCGCGATTTTCATTACATTAACCTAATCTAAAAAGAACGGGCTGAAGTCGTTGCCGCCATCGTCGTCGTCGGCCTTCTCCTCCTTGACGGGCGCCCTTGTTGGACCCGGCGCCGCCATGGCGGATGGCGGCGCGCGTCGTCGTCGTCGTCGTCATTGTCGCGATAGGATGACGACCCGTCTTCATCACGGCCGCGTCGGCGCCTCTCGGCGGTAGGCGGTAGCGGCGGGCGCTCTTCACCTTCTCCCGCGCGCTTTCTCCATCGCAATGGAGTCTCGAGCGCCATTCTAGGGCCGCGTCGTCGTCGTCGAACTCCGCCTTCATCCGGCGCCACCGGCCCGTCTTTGGCTTGACGAAGCGCGGAGGAGCCGACGAGAAGGAGGCGCCGCCGCCTCGTTGATGCCGGCCGAAGCGGCGACTCCGCGCTGGCTCGGCCTTGACGCCGAAAGCGTGGCTCGAGCTTTGGAGGAGTGCGATGAGGATCGGGAGGAGGAAGAGGAGGAGGAGGACCCGGCGCCCATGGCCCGACGCAGCGTCGGTCTTTGCTGCCGGGGAGTACGCTAACGGCGGGTCGTTGCCGCCCTCGGTACGTGAGCACGCCCTCGAGTGTGCGGCCGGGACGCCTACCGTAGGTGGCGCCGCCGTTTCGCCGGCCGCCGACCACCGGTAGCGCCGTTGGTGGGACGCCATCGCCGCTTGGCGGCGCCGAATACGCCGCCCAGCCGCGTGGTTGTCGGGGCGATCTTTGGGGGGAGAGTTGGGCGTCGGTGAGGACGCGCGACGATCTCGACCTCCTCGGCGGCATGCCGGCCGCCACGCGCGTCGGCAACGGGAATGGGCACTCCCGGCCGAAGTCTCCACCTGCTGGCCGGCGCGCATGTCGGCGACGCCGGATAGTTACCGAACAGAGCCGGACTCTGTCGCGGAGAGAATGGCGGCCGGTTGCCGCCGCCGCCTCCGGGAAGCGTTTCGCCATGGCGGCGGCGAAATGGGGCGGGCTCGGGAGAGGTAGAGGAGGGTCGGGCGGCGGCGCCGGGAGAGGGAGAGGAGAGGAGGGCGGACGGGCGGCGAGGGCGGGGGGTGTGGGCACAGCGAAGTGGAGGCCGCCGGCTTTATAGCCGGGCCGCGCGCGTGTGTACGCTGCGAGGAGGAAAGGCGCGCGCCGTCCTGTGAAGCGCCGCCCGTGAGGAATCAATGGCAAGGCTGACCGGCAGCAGCCTTGCCATTGATTCCCCGCGGGAACAGAGGCCGTTGGGGGAAGACGAGGCGCTGAAGTCGCCGACGCTGCTGGCCCGCGTTTTCGCGCTTAAAACAGCTTGCCCGGCGCTTCGGCGCCTCAAGGCTGGTTCGGGCTGGGTCCGCCGGCACTGTTGCTGCCCAAGCCGGCGAAAATCGGGCTCTGGGCGCGATCGGGCGTTTTTGGCGCCGTAGCGAAAAATCGCTGAGGAGGCCTTCCTGGGGGCGCGGCTGGAGATGCCCTAAGACATCTGGTTACAACACCAGTACTGAACTACTCCTACTGATCAATTACAAGTACTGTCTCTATGTGACTACGTCAGCTACCTCGGTTTGATTAAGGGACCAGATTTATTGTAGTATGATCTGCTTGATTGCCAATCAACAGAGTTAACAAAAAAAATGGAAAAGGGTGCTCTGAATTCTGATATATGCCTCCTTGTACAGTCAAAAGGTAGTAATACTAATTAACATAGGACTATTAGTTTCACAATATTTTGGGGGAGAGTTCACTGAAAATTGAAAATGTTTCGGTCAATTAGTACTTTTTTAAGCCCAAAACAAGTATAATATGTACAAAAAATAAGAAGGAAAAGCATAGACAACTGATATATATAGTAGGGATGACTTAATTCGAAGAGAAATTCATGAAGCTTGCCAAAACAGCCTCAATTGATCAGGAAAAGATGAAGTAGTATGCTGGCACTGTTTGTTATATCCGGAGCTAACTGAGAAAAAAGAAGAAGCATGCATGGTCTTCCAGACTAGCCGTTCTGCCATCTCAACTAGGGTGCAAGCCGTGCAAGCTGTCCATCTACACACAGAATGATATTCCATAAAAATAAGTCAATCAAAACAAGGACAACTGGGACAGCTGCACATACAAGTAGCTTTGGTGCTGGTGTTTGTGCTGCAATGGCATTGAAATGGCCGAACAGCTAGTCTGTTCAAACACTTTGATCACCATAAAAAGCCCCTCCTAGAGAGAAACACCTAAAATCACCCCCCCCCCCCCCTTGCCACATAACCACACTCTAATAAAAGTTCAGAAATGCTATGGTACTTTGAATCTAACAAATTCGGACATGTTGTACAATTTCTCTAGCAGACACAGACTTCTATCAAATAGAAATTCCTGGCTCAATTAATCAAAATCCTCATCCCCTTTTGCCCAACCCCCTACTCCAACGTGACCTACACAAAATTCACCAGCAGCTGACGCATCCTACAGTTCAATTTCGTGGCGCTGAGTTGAACAGAGCGGAACCAAAGTTGAACTCCGCATACAAAAAAAACCAGAATCGAGATAGCGTGATGTGGACTTGGTCTTACTCGATCGTGTGCCGTGTGCTCTGTGTCGCCGGCGCAGAGATCGGGGGCCCTGCCCATGGCGGACGGCGTGTCGCCTGCGCGGAGCTCGCGGACGGTGCAGACGGCGGGGGACTTCCCGGGCGCGCGGGGCTCCTGGACGGGGCAGACGGCGGGAGCCTTGTCGAGCGCGCGAAGCTCCGGTACAGTGGGGATGGCGGGTGGCACGTCGGCCGCGACATCGCAGGCCATCGTCTTCGATGTAGTCGCCCCCGTCTCTGCCTAGCTCTCTCTCCCACCAATTCAAACAGTGCCAGCCAAAAAAGAGATAGAAGCAGAGCCGCACAACCTGTTGTTATCGTTGCAAACTTTGGACATCTTACAGAAAAACCCTCCGAAAAAAATAATAAAGTTGAGTTCAAAAAACGGCCTTTAGCCTCCTACAGAAAAGGGTGTTTGTGTAAAAAACATACACAAGATCATACCATGTAAGAAAATTAGATACAGAAAATATATTTTAATGCAGTTATATTAAAAACAAAAGTAGAAAATCCTTTGTTTTGTTCCATCAAAAAAGGAAAAAATATATCAAAAAAAATGGGAAAATAGTTGAAAAAAAATGCGAGTCGAGCGTCGACTTGGAACTGGTTGAATTGGTCCACAACAAACACACACAAACACTGGAACCTCTCAATCGTAATTTCTATGGTTGACTTGCAAAAAAATAACGGTTCGTACGGAAAACAATTTTTCCCATCCCCCTCCCCCTAGTTGCAAGTCGATGCTCGGCTAGCAACTTCTCCCCTTCTCCTCTGTTGTGGCTCGATGGTAGACTCGCAAAAACTAGGGACCTTGACAAACACACAAATACACCACCCAGTCCTGCTCCTAGCTGTGAGTTGATGGTCGGCTTGCAACTGGGGACCCTCGACAAAACACGCACTATGCTACTTGTAACTTGGGACCCCTTAGTTGTGAGTCAATGGTTGAGATGCAACTGGGGACCCCTTGAAAAAAAGACACACACACATCCTTAGTTGTGAGTCGATGAGCGGCTTGCAACTGGGGACCCCTTGACAAAACAAACACACACACACACACACACACACACACACACACACACACACACACACACACACACAAACACAACCCCCTAGTTGTGAGTCGATGGTCAACTTGAAAACTAGGTGCCACAAATAAACACACACCCCCCTAGTTGCGAGTCGATGGGAAACTTGCAACTGGGGTCCTCAACAAACACACACACCCCTAGTTGTGAATCGATGGTCAACTCGCAAACTGGGGGGCACGAGTAAACACACACATCCCCTAGATGCAAATCGATGGTCAACTTGCAACTGGGGGTCCTCAACAAACACACACACCCCTAGTTGCGAGTCAATGGGCAACTTGCAACTGGGGGTCCTCAAATAGACACACACACAACCCCCCTAGTTGTGAGTCGATGCTTGACATGCAACTGGGGACCCCTTGACAACACATACACACATTCCCCCTAGTTGCGAGTTGATGGTCAACTTGCAACTGGGGGCCGCGAATAAAATACAAAACACACACACACACATCCCTAGTTGCGAGTCGATGGGCAACTTGCAACTAGGGGGTCCTCACCAAACACACACACACACACGCTAGTTGCGAGTCAATGGGCAACTTGCAACTGGGCGCCCCTTGACAAAAACACACGCACATGCATGCACTTCTAGTTACGAGTCGGTTATTGACATGCAACTAGGGACCCACAACAAAACACACACACACCCCTAGTTGCGAGTCGATGTCAACTTGCAACTAGGGGCCACGAATAAAACACACACCCCCACACACACCCCCCTAGTTGCGAGTTGATGGTCAACTTGCAAGTTGCAAATTGGGGGCCACGAATAAAAAAAACACACACCCCCCTAGTTGCGAGTCGATGGGCAACTTGCAACTGGGGGTTCTTAACAAAACACACATCCCCTAGTTGTGAGTCGATGCTTGACATGCAACTAGGGACCCCCCCTGACAGAAAGACACACACACACACACACACACACACACACACACACCCTCTAGTGGCAAGTCGGTTATCCGACATGCAATTGGGGACCCTCAACACACACACACACACACACACACACACACACACACACACACACACACACACACACACACACACACACACACACCTCCCCCTAGTTGCGAGTCGATGGTCAACTTGCAACTGAGGGCCACGAATAAAATACACACACACACACACGTCCCCCCTAGTTGTGAGTTGATGTGTAACTTGAAACTAGGGGTCCTCAACAAACACATGCACCCCCCTAGTTAGAATTCGGTGGTTGAGATGCAACTAGGGGCCCCTGACAAAAAGACACACACACGCACACACTACTAGTTGCGAGTCAGTTATTGACATGCAGCTAGGGACCCACGACAAAACACACACACAGACACACGCGCGCGCGCGCACACACACACCATAGTAGCGAGTCAACGGGTAACTTGCAACTGGGGACCCTCGACACACGCACACACACCTCTCCCTTGTTGTGAGTTGATGGTCAGCTTGCAACTGGGGGGCAACGAATAAACACACACAAACACCCTAGTTGCGTGACATGCAGCTAGGGACCCACGACAAAACACACACACACGCACGCACGCACACACACACCATAGTAGCGAGTCGATGGGTAACTTGCAACTGGGGACCCTCGACACACGCACACACACCTCTCCCGTGTTGCGAGTTGATGGTCAACTTGCAACTGGGGGCCACAAATAAACACACACACACACACACACACACACACACACACACACACACACACACACACACACACACACACACCCTAGTTGCGAGTCGATGGGCAACATGCAACTGGGGACCCCCCTTGACAGAAACACACACACACACACACACACACATCTCCCCCCTAGTTGCGAGTCGATAGTCACCTTGCAACTGGGGGCCACGAATAAGATACAAAACACACACACATCCCTAGTTGCAAGTCGATGGGCAACTTGCAACTAGGGGTCCTCAACAAACACACACACCCCTAGTTGTGACTCGATTGTTGAGATGCAACTGGGGGCCCCTTGACAAAAAGACACGCACATGCACGCACTTCTAGTTGCGAGTCGATGGGCAACTTGCAACTGGGGGTCATGAATAAAACACACACAGACACCCTAGTTGCGAGTCGATGGGTAACTTGCAACTGGGGGCATTCGACACACGCACACACACCTCTCCCCTAGTTACGAGTTGATGGTCAACTTGCAACTAGGGGACACGAATAAACACACACACACACACACACACACACACACACACACACACACACACACCCCTAGTTGTGAGTCGATGCGCAACTTGCAACTGGGGACCCCCCTTGACAGAAACACAGACACACATCTCCCCCCTAGTTGCGAGTCGATGGTCAACTTGCAACTGGGGGCCATGAAAAAAATACAAAACAAACAGACACATCCCTAGTTGCAAGTCGATGGGCAACTTGCAACTAGGGGTCCTCAACAAACACACACACCCCCCTAGTTGCGACTCGATTGTTGAGATTCAACTGGGGGCCCCTTGACAAAAAGACACGCACATGCACACACTTCTAGTTGCGAGTCGATGGGCACTTGCAACTGGGGGTCAAGAATAAAACACACAGAGACACCCTAGTTGTGAGTCGATGGGTAACTTGCAACTGGGGACCCCCCTTGACAGAAACACAGACACACATCTCCCCCCTAGTTGCGAGTCGATGGTCAACTTGCAACTGGGGGCCACGAAAAAAAATACAAAACACACACACACACACATCCCTAGTTGCAAGTCGATGGGTAACTTGCAACTAGGGGTCCTCAACAAACACACACACACACCCCTAGTTGCGAATCGATTGTTGAGATACAACTGGGAGCTCCTTGACAAAAAGACACGCACATGCACGCACTCCTAGTTGCGAGTCGATGGGCACTTGCAACTGGGGGTCACTAATAAAACACACACAGACACCCTAGTTGTGAGTCGATGGGTAACTTGCAACTTGGGGCCCTCGACACACGCACACACACCTCTACCCTAGTTACCAGTTGATGGTCAACTTGCAACTAGGGGACACACACACACACACATCTCCCCCAGTTGCGAGTCGGTGGTCAACTTGCAACTAGGGGCTACGAATAAAATACACACACACACACACACACACACACACACACACACAGACACACACACACAAACATATCCCCCCTAGTTGCGAGTTGATGGGCAACTTGCAACTAGGGGTCCTCAACAAACACGTACACCACCTAGTTAGAAGTCGGTGGTTGAGATGCAACTGGGGGCCCCTTGACAAAAAGACACACACACGCACACACTTCTAGTGGCGAGTTTGGTTATCGACATGCAACTAGGTACCCACGAGAAAACAGTCACACACGCACACGCACACACATACACACACCATAGTAGCGAGTCGATGGGTAACTTGCAACTAGGGACCCTCGACACACGCACACACACACCTCTCCCTTGTTGCGAGTTGATGGTCAACTTGCAACTGGGGCCACGAATAAAACACACACACACACACACCCCATTTGCTAGTCGATGGGCAACTTGCAACTGGGGACCCCCCTTGACAGAAACACACACACACATCTCCCACCCCTAGTTGCGAGTCGATGGTCAGCTTGCAAGTGGGGGCCATGAATAAAATACAAAACACACACACATCCTTAGTTGCAAGTCGATGGGCAACTTGCAACTAGGGGTTCTCAACAAACACACACACACACCCTAGTTCACACACACACACACACCTAGTTGCAGTCGGTTATCCGACACGCAATTGGGGACCCTCAACACAAACACACACACACACACACACACAACACACACACACACACACACACACACACACACACACACACACACACACACACACACACATCTCCCATAGTTGCGAAGTTGACAGTTAATTTGCAACTAGGGGCCACTTAATAAAATACACACACACACACACACACACACACACCCTAGTTGCGAAGTTGATGGGCAACTTGCAACTAGGGGTCCTCAAACAAACACATACACCCCCTAGTTAGAAGTCGGTGGTTGAGATGCAAGCTGAGGCCCCTTGACAAAAAGACACACACACGCACACACTTCTAGTGGCGAAAGTTCTGATTATCGACATGCAACTAGGGACCCACGACAAAACAGTCACACACGCACACGCACACACATACACACACCATAGTAGCGAGTCGATGGGTAACTTGCAACTAGGGACCCTCGACACACACATTAGTTGCGACTCGATTGTTGAGATGCAACTGGGGGCCCCTTGACAAAAAGACATGCACATGCACACACTTCTAGTTGCGAGTCGATGGGCAACTTGCAACTCGGGGTCACGAATAAAACACACACAGACACCCTTGTTGCGAGTCGATGGGTAACTTGCAACTGGGGGCCCTCGACACACGCACACATTCCTCTCCCCTAGTTACGAGTTGATGGTCAACTTGCAACTAGGGGACACGAATAAACGCACACACACACACACACACCTAGTTCGAGTCGATCGACAACTTACACCTGGGGGTCCTCAACAAAACACACACCCCCTAGTCGTGAGTCGATGCTTGACATGCAACCGGGGGACCCCCCCCTTGACAGAAACACACGCGCGCGCGCGCACACACACACACACACACACACACACCCTAGTTGCGAGTCGGTTATCCGACACGCAATTGGGGACCCTCAACACAACACACACACACACACACACACACACACACACACACACACACACACACACACACACACACACACACACACACACACACACATCTCCCCATAGTTGCGAGTTGACGGTTAATTTGCAACTAGGGGCCACGAATAAAATACACACACACACACACACACACACACACACCCTAGTTGCGAGTTGATGGGCAACTTGCAACTAGGGGTCCTCAGCAAACACATACACCCCCTAGTTAGAAGTCGGTGGTTGAGATGCAACTGGGGGCCCCTTGACAAAAAGACACACACACGCACACACTTCTAGTGGCGAGTTCGGTTATCGACATGCAACTAGGGACCCACGACAAAACAGTCACACACGCACACGCACACACATACACACACCATAGTAGCGAGTCGATGGGTAACTTGCAACTAGGGACCCTCGACACACGCACACACACACCTCTCCCTTGTTGCGAGTTGATGGTCAACTTGCAACTGGTGCCACGAATAAAACACACACACACACACCCCATTTGCTAGTCGATGGGCAACTTGAATCGGGGACCCCTTGATGTAAACACACACACACATCTCCCACCCCTAGTTGCGAGTCGATGGTCACTTGCAAGTGGGGGCCATGAATAAAATACAAAACACACACACACACACACACACACACACACATCCCCTAGTTGCGAGTTGATGGGCAATCTGCAACTAGGGGTCCTCAACAAACACACACACCCCTAGTTAGAAGTCGGTGGTTGAGATGCAACCTGAGGGCCCCTTGACAAAAGACACACACACACACACACACTTCTAGTTTCGAATGGTTATTGCAACTAGGTACCTTCACGACAAACACACACACACACACACACACGCACACACACACACCATAGTAATCGAGTCGATGGGTAACTTGCAACTAGGGACCCTCGACACACGCACACACACCTCTCCTTGTTGCGAGTTGATGGTCAACTTGCAACCTGGTGCCTGAATAAAAAACACACACACACACACCCCATTTGCTAGTCGATGGGCAACTTGCAACTGGGGAACCCCCTTGACAGAAACACACACACATCTCCCACCCCTAGTTGCGAGTCGATGGTCAGCTTGCAAGTGGGGGCCATGAATAAAATACAAAACACACACACATCCTTAGTTGCAAGTCGATGGGCAACTTGCAACTAGGGGTTCTCAACAAACACACACACACACCCTAGTTGCGACTCGATTGTTGAGATGCAACTGGGGGCCCCTTGACAAAAAGACATGCACATGCACACACTTCTAGTTGAAGTCGATGGGCAACTTGCAACTCGGGGTCTGAATAAAACACACACATGACACCCTTGTTGCGAAGTCGATGGGTAACTTGCAACTGGGGCCCTCGACTGCCTTTATTCCTCTCCCTAGTTACGAAGTTGATGGTCAACTTGCAACTAGGGACACACATCCTTAGTTGCAAGTCGATGGGCAACTTGCAACTAGGGGTTCTCAACAAACACACACACACACACCCTAGTTGCGACTCGATTGTTGAGATGCAACTAGGGGCCCCTTGACAAAAAGACATGCACATGCACACACTTCTAGTTGCGAGTCGATGGGCAACTTGCAACTCGGGGTCACGAATAAAACACACACAGACACCCTTGTTGCGAGTCGATGGGTAACTTGCAACTGGGGGCCCTCGACACACGCACACATTCCTCTCCCCTAGTTACGAGTTGATGGTCAACTTGCAACTAGGGGACACGAATAAACGCACACACACACACACACCTAGTTCGAGTCGATCGGCAACTTACACCTGGGGGTCCTCAACAAAACACACACCCCCTAGTCGTGAGTCGATGCTTGACATGCAACCGGGGGACCCCCCCCCCTTGACAGAAACACACGCGCGCGCGTGCACACACACACACACACACACACACACACACACACACACACACTAGTTGCGAGTCGGTTATCCGACACGCAATTGGGGACCCTCGACACAAACACACACACACACACACACACACACACACACACACACACACACACACACACACACACACACATCTCCCCATAGTTGCGAGTTGACGGTCAATTTGCAACTAGGGGCCACGAATAAAATACACACACACACACACACACCCTAGTTGCGAGTTGATGGGCAACTTGCAACTAGGGGTCCTCAGCAAACACATACACCCCCTAGTTAGAAGTCGGTGGTTGAGATGCAACTGGGGGCCCCTTGACAAAAAGACACACACACGCACACACTTCTAGTTGCGAGTTCGGTTATTGACATGCAACTAGGGACCAACAACATAACACAAACAAACACACACACACACACACACACACACACACACACACACACCATAGTTGCGAGTCGATGGGTAACTTGCAACTGGGGACCCTCGACACACGCACACACACCTCTCCCTTGTTGCGAGTTGATGGTCAACTTGCAACTGGGGGCCACAAATTAAAAAAAACACACACATACCCTAGTTGCGAGTCGATGGTCAACTGGAACTGGGGACCCCCCTTGACAGAAACACACACGCACACACACACACATCTCCCCTCCTAGTAGTAGATGGTCAACTTGCAACTGGGGGCCATGAATAAAATACAAAACACACACACACATCCCTAGTTGCAAGTCGATGGGCAACTTGCAACTAGGGGTCCTCAATAAACACACACACACCCCTAGTTGCGACTCGATTGTTGAGATGCAACTGGGGGCCCCTTGACAAAAAGACACGCACATGCACGCACTTCTAGTTGCGAGTCGATGGGCACTTGCAACTGGGGGTCATGAATAAAACACACACACACACCCTAGTTGCGAGTCGATGGGTAACTTGCAACTTGGGGCCCTCGACACACGCACACACACCTCTCCCCTAGTTACAAGTTGATGGTCAACTTGCAACTAAGGGACACGAATAAACACACACACACCCCTAGTTGCGAGTCTATGGGAAACTTGCAACTTGGGGTCCTCAACAAAACACACACCCCTAGTTGCGAGTCTATGGGAAACTTGCAACTTGGGGTCCTCAACAAAACACACACCCCTTAGTTGCGAGTCGATGCTTGACAAGCAACTGGGGACCCCCCTTGACAGAAAGACACGCACATGCACGCACTCCTAGTTGCAAGTCACTTATTGACATGCAACTAGGGACCCACAACAAAACACACACACACCTAGTTGCTAGTCGATGGGCAACTTGCCACTGGGGGTCCCGAATAAAACACACACACAGACACACCCTAGTAGCGAGTCAATGGGTAACTTGCAACTGGGGGCCCTCGACACACGCACACACACACACACACACCTCTCCCTAGTTATTAGTTGATGATCAACTTGCAACTGGGCGCCACGAATAAAAAAAAACACACACACACCCTAGTTGTGAGTCGATGGGCAACTTGCAACTGGGGGTCCTCAACAAAACACACACCCCCTAGTTGCGAGATGATGCTTGACATGCAACTGTGGACCCCCCTTGATAGAAAGACACACACACACACACACACACACACGCCCCCTAGTTGCGAGTTGATGGGCACCTTGCAACTAGGGGTCCTCAACAAACACATACACCCCCTAGTTAGAAGTCGGTGGTTGAGATGCAACTGGGGGCCCCTTGACAAAAAGACACACACACACGCACACACTTCTAGTTGCGAGTTCAGTTATTGAGATGCAACTAGGGACCGACGACAAAACACACACACACACACACACGCACACACACACACCATAGTTGCGAGTCAATGGGTAACTTGCAACTGGGGACCCTCAACACACGCACACACACCTCTCCCTTGTTGCGAGTTGATGGTCAACTTGCAACTGGGGGCCAAGAATAAAAAAACACACACATACCCTAGTTGCGAGTCGATGGGCAACTTGCAACTGGGGACCCCCCTTGACAGAAACACAGACACACATCTCCCCTCCTAGTAGTACATGGTCAACTTGCAACTGGGGCCCATGAATAAAATACAAAACACACACACACATCCCTAGTTGCAAGTCGATGGGCAACTTGCAACTAGGGGTCCTCAACAAACACACACACCCCTTGTTGCGACTCGATTGTTGAGATGCAACTGGGAGCCCCTTGACAAATCGACACGCACGTGCACGCACTTCTAGTTGCGAGTCGATGGGCACTTGCAACTGGGGGTCATGAATAAAACACACACAGACACCCTAGTTGCGAGTGGATGGGTAACTTGCAACTTGGGGCCCTCGACACACGCACACACACCTCTCCCCTAGTTACAAGTTGATGGTCGACTTGCAACTAGGTGACACGAATAAACACACACACACCCCTAGTTGCGAGTCTATGGGAAACTTGCAACTTGGGGTCCTCAACAAAACACACACCCCCTAGTTGCGAGTCGATGCTTGACATGCAACTGGGGACCCCCCTTGACAGAAAGACACGCACATGCACGCATTCCTAGTTGCAAGTCAGTTATTGACATGCAACTAGGGACCCACAACAAAACACACACACACCTAGTTGCGAGTCGATGGGCAACTTGCAACTGGGGGTCACGAATAAAACACACACACACACCCTAGTAGCGAGTCGATGGGTAACTTGCAACTGGGGGCCCTCGACACACGCACACACAGACCTCTCCCTAGTTATTAGTTGATGATCAACTTGCAACTGGGGGCCATGAATAAGAAAAACACACACAGACCCTAGTTGCGAGTCGATGGGCAACTTCCAACTGGGGGTGCTCAACAAAACACACACCCCCTAGTTGCGAGACGATGCTTGACATGCAACTGGGGACCCCCCTTGACAGAAAGACACACACACACATACAGACACACACACACACACACCTTCTAGTTGCAAGTCGGTTATCCGACACGCAATTGGGGACCCTCAACACAAACACACACACACACACACACACACACACACACACACACACATCTCCCCCCAGTTGCGAGTCGATGGTCAACTTACAACTTGGGGCCACGAATAAAGCACACGCACACAAACACACACACACACACGCATCCCCTAGTTGCGAGTTGATGGGCACCTTGCAACTAGGGGTCCTCAACAAACACATACACCCCCTAGTTAGAAGTCGGTGGTTGAGACGCAACTGGGGCCCCTTGACAAAAAGACACACACACACACACACACACACACACACACACACTTCTAGTTGCGAGTTCGGTTATTGACATGCAACTAGGGACCCACGACAAAACACACACACACGCACACGCACACGCACACACACACACCATAGTTGCGAGTCGATGGGTAACTTGCAACTGGGGACCCTCGACACACGCACACACACACCTCTCCCTTTTTGCGAGTTGATTGTCAACTTGCAACTGGGGCCACGAATAAAAACACACACACACACACACCCTAGTTGCGAGTCAATGGGCAACTTGCAACTGGGGACCCCCCTTGACAAAAACACACACACACCTCTCACCCTAGTTGCGAGTCGATGGTCAACTTGCAACTGGGGGCCACGAATATAATACAAAACACACACACACATCCTTAGTTGCAAGTAGATGGGCAACTTGCAACTAGGGGTCCTCAACAAACACACACACACCCCCTAGTTGCGACTCAATTGTTGAGCTGCAACTGGGGGCCCCTTGACAAAAAGACACGCACATGCACGCACTTCTAGTTACGAGTCGATGGGCAACTTGCAACTGGGGGTCACGAATAAAACACACACAGACGCCCTAGTTGCGAGTCGATGGGTAACTTGCAACTGGGGGCCCTCGACACACGCACACACACCTCTCCCCTAGTTATGAGTTGATGCTCAACTTGCAACTAGGGGATACGAATAAACACACACACACACACACACACACACACACACACACACACCTAGTTGCGAGTCGATGGGCAACTTGCAACTGGGGGTCCTCAACAAAACACACACCCCCCTAGTTGTGAGTCGATGCTTGACATGCAACTGGGGACCCCCCTTGACAGAAAGAGACACACACACACACACACACACACACACCTCTAGTTGCAAGTCGGTTATCCGACACGCAATGTGGGACCCTCAACACACACACACACACACACACACACACACACACACACACACACATCTCCCCTAGTTGCGAGTCGATGGTCAACTTGCAACTGGGGGCCATGAATAAAATACACACACGCACGCACACATCCCCCTAGCTGCGAGTTGATGGGCAACTTGCAACTAGGGGTCCTCAACAAACACATACACCCCCTAGTTATAAGTCGGTGGTTGAGATGCAAATGGGGGCCCCTTGACAAAATGACACACACACGCACACACTACTAGTTGCGAGTCGGTTATTGACATGCAGCTAGGGACCCACGACAAAACACACAGACACACACACACACGCGCGCGCGTGCGCGCACACACACACACACACCATAGTTGCGAGTCGATGGGTAACTTGCAACTGGGGACCCTCGACACACGCACACACACCTCTCCCTTGTTGCGAGTTGATGGTCAACTTGCAACTAGGGGCCACGAATAAAACACACACACACACACACACACACACACACACACCCTAGTTGCGAGTCGATTGGCAACTTGCAACTGGGGACCCCCCTTGACAGAAACACACACACACATCTCCCCCCTAGTTGCGAGTCGATGGTCAACTTGCAACTGGGGGCCACGAAAAAAAATACAAAACAGACACACACATCCCTAGTTGCAAGTCGATGGGCAACTTGCAACTAGGGGTCCTCAATAAACACACACACACACCCCTAGTTGCGACTCGATTGTTGAGATGCAACTGGGGGACCCTTGACAAAAAGACACGCACATGCACACACTTCTAGTTGCGAGTCGATGGGCAACTTGCAACTGGGCGTCACGAATAAAACACACAAAGACACCCTAGTTGCGAGTCGATGGGTAGCTTGCAACTAGGGGCCCTCGACACACGCACACACACCTCTCCCCTAGTTACGAGTTGATGGTCAACTTGCAACTAGGGGACACGAATAAACACACACACACACACACACACACACACAAATACATCCCTAGTTGGTTGTTGATGGGCAACTTGCAACTGGGGGTCCTCAACAAAACACCCCCTAGTTGCGAGTCGATGCTTTACATGCAACTGGGGACCCCCTTTGACAGAAAGACACGCACATGCACGCACTCCTAGTTGGAAGTCAGTTATTGACATGTAACTAGGGACCCACAACAAAACACACACACAAACACACAGACACACCCCAAGTTGTGAGTCGATGGGCAACTTGCAACTGGGGGTCACGCATAAAACACACACACACACACACACACACACACACACACACACACCCTAGTTGTGAGTCGATGGGTAACTTGCAACTGTGGACCCTCGACACACGCACACCCACCTCTCCCTAGTTACGAGTTGATGGTCAACTTGCAACTGGGGGCCACGAATAAACACACACACACACACACACACACACACACACACACACACACACCCTAGTTGCGAGTCGATGGGCAACTTGCAACTGGGGGTCCTCAACAAAACACATACCCCCTAGTTGCTAGTCGATGCTTGACATGCAACTGGGACCCCCCCTTGACGGAAAGACACACACACACACACACCCTCTAGTTGCAAATCAATGACGACGAATTTAATGTTGATGGCCTGTGCATTGCTATGCTTGAAGTTGAAAACGACAACATCATCCGCCCGGAGGTGGTTCTGGGCTACAAAAACACCCCAATCGTTCTGGAAGACCATCCGTCCATCACGATTCGTGTGATATCAAAGCTGCATTACATCTCCTACACCCAAGCAAAGCTCAACAACCCCTTCTGGAGCCAAGTTCAATGGTTGAACAATTTTCTTCGGGATTTTCTATGTGATATCAACAAATACAAACAAAAAGGAAAAAAGGTGAAAAATGTGTTAGGAAAAAAGAGGGAAAAAGCAAAACATATTTGCAAAGAAACATAACAAAAAACGTACTGAAGATTGAGAAGATGTACCATAAACTTGCTTGTGATGTTTGAGGGCGTGAGGCGGTGCACAAAATATGGTCCAATGTATCCATCTTCAATGGTTATTACCAGTCCCAATATTTGTGCTTCGCCATCACTAAGAATAACACCCCTGGTATAAATGATGTCTGGGGCAGCTTCAACACTGTGACCAGCATTGATTACCTCTTCCACTCCATGCATAACAAAATTGCCCCCCCATGTGCAACATCACCTCCTGCCATGTCTTGTGTTGAACACCACTATTTTGCCCTGGCACACATTGGACTCGTGTTTGAACTTCGCCCAGTCATCACATCCAATCAATATTGTTGAATGTCCAATGAACACATCAACAACGTACCTATGGCCGTGTGCTTTAAACTTTAGGCCACTCATCTGGTTGAACTGGTTCGGTTCGGTGCATGGGATGTTCTACTCGTAAAAAAAGAGAGGAAAAAATGTCAAAACAATTAGGAAAAAGAAGAATCCTTTCATAAAGTAAAATGAACACATCCAACAAAAGGAGAAGATATTACCACAGAATCTCCAGACCCGTCCCGAATGAAAATGCCAATGTTATCCTCATCGTCGTTCCGCAGTACGAATGGCAATATGGGCACAACATCCTGCATAGTACAAACTCACATATAAAAAAAGTGTTCCACAATCAGTTTGCACAAACAAAGACAAAAAAGAAAAACACGACGAATTATTTTGCAATGATAGCGATACTGTAAAAAATACAAAGCATAGACTCTTTTCATTGTTTAAACTATCCAATCAAAAAATCATGATAGCACCTAAGTTTGATCTATTGAAAAACAAACAGGGATATATGTTTTGGAGAACAAGAAAACCTAGACTCTGTGTTGATTCGGTTCACAAAACATTCAAGCCAAGTACACCAAACAAACTATAGCTTAACTGTAAAAAAATAATAAAAATCCAGAATCAAAACCTAAAAAATTGTGTTTACACTAGCCATTTACAGTGAAAAATCAGTATAAGATAGACTACTATAGAATGAAAGTACAGTAGAGATATAACTGTAAAAAAATAACCTAAAAAATACATTTACACTGGCCATTCACTATTGCAGTCTATAGTAGCCGAAACAAACTGTTACTTGATTACAATGAAAGATCAACTAAAAAAATACAAATGCAGTAGTGTAGACCAATCAACCTAAAACTAGATCTCTAACCAACATTACATAGAAAACAGATGTGATCAAAATTCAGTTCACACCCCCTGCATTTCCCATCAAAAAATTAAAAAATTCTAGTTCAGGCTTACCACCAGGACAAAAAAATGTAAAAAATGTAGGCATATGTGACATGGCACTAAAAAAACTATTTTCTACACTTTGGGAATGCTTGAGTACATACATTCAAAACAAGAAGAAGCAAACACAGACTGAAAAGAGAGGTGAGACAGGGCTTCGTATCGAGAAATAAGGATGCCGGTCATCCTCCCGGCTCCTCAGCCGTTTCGATTCCTGGCCGTTGGATCTGCGTGCTTGATCGGATCTAGGCCGTCGGATCGAGCCCTGGAATGACCGCGTACGTCGGATAAAAAAAGTTACTGTTGCAATGAACAGTTTCACCTCGACCGTGCCACCGCGTAATTATCTTCACCACGGGGCATTTTCGTCATTTCGCGTCGTGGGGTATAAAAGGCGCCGGCCCGCGTGGAGATGACCTAGCCCGCACTCGCGTCCCCTCCCTCGTCCTCGCCGCCCCGCCCGCATCGCCCCGCCCTCTCCTCTCCCTCTCCCGCCCGCATCACCGCCGCCCCGCCCGCATCGCCTCACCCTCTCCTCTCCCTCTCCCTCCCTTAGTCCTCGCCGCCCCACCCCGCCCCACCCCGTTTGGATGCCCCCGCTCGCCCGCCCTCTCCTCCCCTCTCCCTCCCTCGACCTCGCGCCACGGAGGAGGGCGGCGGTCACGGGCGCCGGCGATGGCGCCCGTGGCAGCATTGAGGGCGCGCGCATGGCGCTTCGGCGGCGTGGCGGGGCGCGTCGAGTCGGTGTTGGCGTGGTGGCGGTGAACAATACGAAGCCCGTGGGCGTCATCCACGGCGTGTACGACGCCGGCCACCGCTGCTTCGGCTAGAACTACGTCCAAGAGCTCATCGATAAGGCCCCCCAGGTTGTACCCCCAACTGAGAAGAATGAAATTTTTATCCCCTTTCACCGCGTGAAAGAACTGCTGATTGGGGGATCCCGCTGATTGGAACGTGAATGGAAAACAAGTCACTCTCTCTCTCTCATGCTTCTGCTCGCCCGGGATGCAGCTCTTCAGTGAGCTCGACAAGGTCTGTCTTCTCTTCCCCGTCTCTCTCTCTCTCTCTCTCTCTCTCTCTCTCTCTCTCTCAAATCCCCAGCACTCACATTTGGTCTGCTCTTCTCTTGTAGACGTTCTTGAAGAAAAGGGTCATTGGATTGTACAGGAAGAATGGGATGTTGTTCTTTGCTGCTTCACCTAGCCTTGCTGCTCAACCACGTTGCCCCTGGTAAGCTTGATGCTCTCCATCCTCCTTAGATTTGTATATGTATTTTGCTAAAACAACAACCACCGCCAATTAGCCTGGCATGCCACTGTTTGGGTATTTAATTGCTGCACCATTCCAGTTGAACTGGCATATCTCTCTCATGAGGTTTGCTTGTGTTATGTTCCTTTCCACTAACATGAAATTAACTGTGATGTCCTTCTAATTATCTTGTACCAGGAATTTTAGCTAGGACATAAAAGGCATAAAACCTTGAGGAAGGAATTGTGTGTGCCGCAACTGGATAATTTGTGTGAGTTGGATGTATCGTTAGGTGACCAACCTGAATTGTTCTTATTGTTGTTGCATATGTGAAATGAAATTTCTTCTCTTGCTATGTGCTAGCCTGCAATACATGATAAGCACACCTGTCACCATTGGTTCATGTTGTACTATTGAGACATACTGATTAATTTATGGTCTTCCACTCCATTATCCCTTTTGATTGTTGGTTTGATGTACTGCTATGATGCTTCTTGGGTCTATTTAGTTAATTTTGGTGCTCTTGCTTTATTTACCTCTGCTATGATCTATGTTTTTAGATATATTTGTTTAAACCCTTCGATTGTCGCTCTTCTTTGTCTTTTGCAGGTGTTGTTGTTGTGGGTTGGTGTCTTGATGTTGCAGGGCAGCAGTGTTCCAAGCTTAACAGGTTGTTGTGTACCTACGACATATTTCGTGCTCTGGATGTGCTACATCACCCCATCCTCTCATTGGCCGCCTCGGTGCCCGTGGCGTTCGTGCTCATCGGCGGGACGGTGCAAGGCGCAACTCCGATGTAGCGGCGTGGATGTGCGGTGTAGGAAGCGGTTCCTCGCCGACTGGACGGTGTTCAGGCGCAACCCCGACGCCCACTAAGTACTGCCTCGGCTACAACCTCCCTCGGTGAGCTCCATCTTCCTCCTGCTCTGCTTCAGCTACTGCATGGGACATGGCTAGGGCTACGATGACCAGTTATGGCTGATATAGGCATGCTCTCGAGCAATTGAGGCAATTGTTGTGGGTATTAATTTGGATCCCCCCTCATTTCTTTGAGCTATTTTGATCACGTTCTTATTTAGTGGCTCTGTCCTTGGATGGTCATTTCTGATGAGTGATAACCAGGGCAGTTTCACCCTCATAAGAACATATTGATCTGGTGATCCATCAAGAAATCCATCAAGAAATAAAGATGCCGGTCATCCTCCCGGCTCCTCAGCCGTTTGGGATTCCTGGCCGTCGGATCGGGTGGCTTGATCGGATCTGGGCCGTCGGATCGACCCCTGTAACGACCTCGTCCGTCGGATAAAAAAAGTTATTGCTGGAATGAATAGTTACTCCCGTTTCGTGCCACCGCTCATAAATAGCCTGTCCTGCCGGGGGCATTCTCGCCATTTCGCTTTGTCTATGGCGGTGGCGTTCGTGCTAGGGCGATGATGATTAACTGTGGCTGAAATAAGTGTGCCTTTGAGCAATCAAGGCACCTGTGGGTATCAAGTTGGATCCTCCCTGTTGTCTCTAGAATCCTTTTTGATCCTGTGATACCTATTGATCTGTCCTCGGATGGTCATTCTTGTTGAGTGATAACCAGGGCAGCTCCATTGTGTAAACAGATTGATCTGGTGATAAGAGATGACATGGTAGGTTATATGATCGAGGAAAGGCGAATCTGAGCCCACTATTCAATGAACACTAGACCCTTTTTATTTTTATTTAAAGGTGTTGCTTATTTATGCTCCAGTGTTTATAGCCGTTTAAAGTAAAGTTTTCTTCTCTCTCGTACCTTTATTGTTTGTTGTTGTTCTTTGATTTAATCTGGTTAAGAGTAAGTTGCACTTTGTTATACTAGAAAGACTCACTCCCAGCAAGTTATCGGTTGAATGACTTGTTTTAATTCGTTGTGATACTATTACTTATATTTTTTTGCAAGTTACCAGTTGCAGCTATTTGTTCATGCTACGTAAATTAATACTACATGATTTTTTGAGATTTTTCTTGAGATAATGCTGGATTGTTCATGTAAAGAGTGACCGAGGTAGCGTGTCCCGCTTTTGTATCCATAAACAATTTTTCAATGATGTGATTAAGTTGCTTGGTTAATCCGAGCCATTGAGCGGACATTTCCTTTCGTTTTCTTTAGTTTGTTCAAGCTTTCCCCAATTCATGACGTCACCACTCCATTTTTTGGATCCTGCAGTTTGAACAAACTTCCAACTATAGATTTTAAAATATGCTACCTACATAAAGAGGAGTTAAATAAGGATGAACTTACACAGCTTATCCTTATTTTAGCAATGAGAGTATTTTGTATATAAAGTCGATACTCAAACTTATGTTTTATTACTGTATTATATTATGAAGGTTCAAGTATTTGGGTTCTAGCTCCTACTTGGATATGGTAGACGCTTATTCATTTTCCTATTAGTCTAGCAGGATTACATCATTGATGTTACTTCCCAACCAATATTAAGGTGGCAGTTGTTTATTTTCTCTTTTATGTAACACATCAAAATCTAGAGCAACACTTTTTGTTGATTGATATTTTCGATGATCTGATTACTCCTCTTTATTTTATTGTATTGTTAGCCAATTAAAAGGTTTTGTTGTAGGTGTATATTTTTTCGTATGGTATATATTATGCGAGTTATTTCTAATGCATCTTGATATTATCTTAGAATCATCGACTAGAGTCTCGGTCCTTGAGCATAGTTAACTAAAGCATCTTTTATATCAGATATCAAATTATCTATACTTGTACTAAGATATTAATATATCTAACTAGATTTTCACTTCTTTAATGGAGTTTTTAGCACTCAGATTTATTTGAAATAGCTGCTCCTATGTTTTTGTCAGTGCTTGCTGAGTAGTGGATGTAAGCATGCCTTTTCAAGCTTAAGCATTTGATTTTTGGCGATATGGTGTTCTCTCCTTACATATGACCTTCTGCTTTCTTATTTTGACAAAATAGACAAGTTGGATGCAGTTGCCGCCACTCATGTTGCTACAGGGGGAGTGCGCGCAGGGGGGAGTGGCGGGTTAAGGTGAGCTCATCGGCACCGCTGCTGACCGGCAGATCCAGGCGCACCCTCTCGATGCACGCAGGGGGGTGATCTATGACAACCTCCTGGGCACGACACCGCTAGAGACGGTGAGAAACACGCACTCCGTCCACCATCGGTCACCGGCAGAGCAGGATTTAACCATCGCCAGAGCCGCTGTGTGTTTATATTCTCTAGCTGGTTAATGTTTTCTTTCTTGGCTGTAGTGTATTTGGCATTTGAGGTGATCACAAATAGGAGTTGGGGTAGAAAAATGTCGTTTTATTTCCTCTCATGTGACTAGCCAGTTTTGCCTTCATGCCCAGAGTCTTGCAAGTTGTACCCGTGTCGAGATTTGCTATGGTTTCTTATGTCTTTGTTTCATGTTTATTTCAGGTTTTGCTTTGTGGCCTCAAGTCCAGCGTATCCTTGGTTTTATATTGAATAAATGCCTGCAGTTTGCACTCATTTCTGTAATATAGAAGTTTATCCTGCTCCTCTTCATCTTATGCTTTGTAGTGGACTTGATACATATGTTTAGTGTCTATGCCAATACCTGTGGTTCTGAAGTGTATTTGAGATGTATTTTCCTTCTGGAAAGGCCACACTATTCCTTCCAAGTATATGGTCCACGTAAAAGAGGTTTTTGATGCATTGGTTATTTGTATTAGATGATTAGTACATCAGGAAATTGCACAACCTCCCCATCTCTCTAATCTAAATGATGGTAAGCACGAGTAGGCTTCTATGCCTACCGGATCCAGTGTAAGATTTTTCTCAACTGATGTAGTTATAGAGCTACAGAATGGGCTTGCATGTAAGAAACCACCAATTTTAAATTAAAGCGAACCAGGTTTCCGCTCTAGGTTATGTACTTACTCTCTTATTCACTTACCATGTTAATTCATATATCACATGCCGTGCTAGGATATAGGAGGCTTACATTGCATGCAGCAGAGCAGGTCGATCAGGCAAATCATCATTCGAAGTTTGGGTCGATGATGATGTGTAATAGACTCCTCATGCTGCTCTTGTATTGTGGTGTTTGCGGCGTCGTCGCTCGTGGTAGTCATATATTGATACTTGGTTTTGTTGGCGAACGTTGCAGAAAATAAAATTTTTCCTACGGTTTCACCAAGATCCATCTATAAGTTCATCTAGCAACGAGTGATAGAAGTGCATCTACATACCTTTGTAAATCGCGAGCGGAAGCGTTCAAGAGAACGGGGTTGAGGGAGTCGTACTCGTCGTGATCCAAATCACCGATGACCAAGTGCCGAACGGGCAGCACCTCCGCGTTCAACACACGTACGGAGCGGATGACGTCTCCTGCACCTTGATCCAGCAAGGAGGAGGGAGAGGTTGAGGAAGATCCAGCAGCACGACGGCGTGGTGGTGGATGCAGAGAGGTTCAGAGAGCTTCACGAGCTTCTGCGAGAGGGAGAGGTGTAGCAGGGGAGAGGGAGGCGCCAAGACTTCAGGGTGCGGCTGCCCTCCCTCCCCCCTTTATATAGGCCCCCTGGGGGGGCGTCGGCCCTGGAGATGGGATCTCCCAAGGCGGGCGGCGGCCAGGGGGTGGAGTGCCCCCCAAGGCAAGTGGAGGCGCCCCCACCCTAGGGTTTCCAACCCTAGGCGCAGGGGGGCCCAAGGGGGGGGGGCGCACCAGCCCACCAGGGGCTGGTCCCCTCACCACTTCAGCCCACGGGGCCCTCCGGGATAGGTGGCCCCACCCGGTGGACCCCCGAGACCCTTCCGGTGGTCCTGGTACAATACCGTGACCCCCGAAACTCTCCCGATGGCCGAAACTGCACTTCCTATATATAATTCTTTACCTTCGGACCATTCTGGAACTCCTCGTGATGTCCGGATCTCATCCGGACTCAACAACTTTCGGTTTGCTGCATACTCATATCTCTACAACCCTAGCGTCACCGAACCTTAAGTGTGTAGACCCTACGGGTTCGGGAGATAGGCAGACATGACCGAGACTGCTCTCCGGTCAATAACCAACAACGGGATATGGATACCCATGTTGGCTCCCACATGCTCCTCGATGATCTCATTGGATGAACCACGATGTCGAGGATTCAAGCAACCCCGTATACAATTCCCTTTGTCAATCGGTACGTTACTTGCCCGAGATTCGATCGTCGGTATCCCAATACCTCGTTCAATCTTGTTACCGACAAGTCACTTTACTCGTACCGTAATGCATGATCCCGTGACCAGACACTTGGTCACTTTGAGCTCATTATGATGATGCATTACCGAGTGGGCCCAGAGATACCTCTCCGTCATACGGAGTGACAAATCCAGATCTCGATCCGTGTCAACCCAATGTACACTTTCGGACATACCGTAGTGCACCTTTATAGTCACCCGATTACGTTGTGACGTTTGGTACACCCAAAGCACTCCTACGGTATCCGGAGTTACACGATCTCATGGTCTAAGGAAAAGATACTTGACATTGGAAAAGCTCTAGCAAAACGAACTACACGATCTTGTGCTATGCTTAGGATTGGGTCTTGTCCATCACATCATTCTCCTAATGATGTGATCCCGTTATCAATGACATCTAATGTCCATAGTCAGGAAACCATGACTATATATTGATCAACGAGCTACTCAACTAGAGTCTCACTAGGGACAAGTTGTAGTCTATGTATTCACACATGTATTACGATTTCCGGATAATACAATAATAGCATGAATAAAAGACAATTATCATGAACAAGAAATACAATAATAATCCTTTTATTATTGCCTCTAGGGCATATTTCCAACAGTATCCCACTTGCACTAGAGTCAATAATCTAGTTACATTGTGATGAATCGAACACCCATCGAGTTCTGGTGTTGATCATGTTTTGCTCGCGGAAGAGGTTTAGTCAACGGATCTGCGACATTCAGATCCGTATGCACTTTGCAAATTTCTATGTCTCCATCTTGAACATTTTCACGAATGGAGTTGAAGCGACGCTTGATGTGCCTGGTCTTCTTGTGAAACCTGGGCTCTTTGGCAAGTGCAATAGCTCCAGTGTTGTCACAGAAGAGTTTGATCAGCCCCGACGCATTGGGTATGACTCCTAGGTCGGTGATGAACTCCTTCACCCAAATTGCTTCATGCGCTGCCTCCGAGGCTGCCAAGTACTCCGCTTCACATGTAGATCCCGCCACGATGCTCGGCTTGCAGCTGCACCAGCTTACTGCTCCACCATTCAACATATACACGTATCTGGTTTGTGACTTAGAGTCAGCCAGATCTGTGTCGAAGCTAGCGTCGACGTAACCCTTTACGACGAGCTCTTCGTCACCTCCATAAATGAGAAACATGTCCTTAGTCCTTTTCAGGTACTTCAGGATATTCTTGACCGCTGTCCAGTGTTCCTTGCCGGGATTACTTTGGTACCTTCCTACCAAACTTATAGCAAGGTTTACATCAGGTCTGGTACACAGCATGGCATACATAATAGATCCTATGGCTGAAGCATAGGGGATGACACTCATCTCTTCTTTTGTTGGGGAACGTTGCAGAAAATTAAAATTTTTCCTACGGTTTCACCAAGATCCATCTATGAGTTCATCTAAGCAATGAGTCATTGGATAGAGATTGCATCTACATACCACTTGTAGATCGCGTGCGGAAGCGTTCAAGTGAACGGGGATGATGGAGTCGTACTCGCCGTGATTCAAATCACCGATAACCAACTGCCGAACGGACAACACCTCCGCGTTCAACACATGTACGGAACGGACGACGTCTCCTCCTTCTTGATCCAGCAAGGGGGAAGGAGAGGTTGAGGAAGAAGGCTCCAGCAGCAGCACGACGGCGTGATGATGGTGGAGAGGCAAGATCTCGGCTGTGGCTTCTCCAAGCACTCAACGGAGGAGGAGAGGTGTTGGGAGGGAGGGCTGCGCCTTGGATGTGTGTTGCAGCCTCCCTCACCCCTCTATTTATAGGGAAGGGGCAAGGGGGGGCCCCTCTAGATGAGATCTAGAGGGGGCGGCGGCTGTGGAGGGGGCTTGCCCCCAAGCAAAGGGGGCGCCCCACTAGGGTTCCCCCAACCCTAGGCGCATGGGCCCAAGGGGGGCCCAGCCCTCCAGGCTGGTTCCCTGCCCCTGTGGCCCATGAGGCCCTCCGAGAGGGGGGCCCTCCCGGTGGACCCCGGAACCTCTCCGGTGGCCCCGGTACAATACCAATATGCCTCAAACTTTCCGGTGTCCGTATGACAACTTCCATATATAAATCTTCACCTCCGACCATTAGGAACTCCTCGTGACGTCCGGATCTCATCCGGACAGTGAACAATATTCGTAATCACATACAAGTCTTCCTAATAACCCTAGCATCACCGAACCTTAGTGTGTAGACCCTACGGGTTCGGAGGCATGCGACATGACCGAGACGACTCTCCGGTCAATAACCAACAGCGGATCTGGATACCCATGTTGGCTCCTACATACTCCTCGATGATCTCATCGGATGAACCACGATGTCGAGGATTCAAGCAACCCAGATACTATTCCCTTTGTCGACGGTATGTTACTTGCCCGAGATTCGATCGTCGATATCCCAATACCTCGCTCAATCTCGTTATCGGCAAGTCACTTTACTCATACCGTAATGCATGATCCCGTGACGGACACTTGGTCACTTTGAGCTCATTATGATGATACACTACCGAGTGGGCCCAGAGATACCTCTCCGTCATACGGAGTGACAAATCCCAGCCTCGATCCGTGTCAACCCAAGACACTTTCGGAGATACCGTAGTGCACCTTTATAGTCACCCGATACGTTGTGACGTTTGGTACACCCAAAGCACTCCTACGGTATCCGGGAGTTACACGATCTCATGGTCTAAGGAAGAGATACTTGACATTGGAAAAGCTCTAGCAAAACGAACTACACAATCTTGTGCTATGCTTAGGATTGGGTCTTGTCCATCACATCATTCTCCTAATGATGTGATCCCGTTATCAACGACATCCAATGTCCATAGTCAGGAAACCATGACTATCTGTTGATCAACGAGCTAGTCAACTAGAGGCTCACTAGGGACATGTTGTGGTATAAGTATTCACACGTGTATTACGATTTTCGGATAATACAATTATAGCATGAATAAAAGACAATTATCACGAACAAGGAAATATAATAATAAACCTTTTATTATTGCCTCTAGGGCATATTTCCAACAGTCTCCCACTTGCACTAGAGTCAATAATCTAGTTACATTGTGATGAATCGAACACCCATAGAGTTCTGGTGTTGATCATGTTTTGCTCGCGGAAGAGGTTTAGTCAACGGGTCTACGACATTCAGATCCGTATGCACTTTGCAAATATCTATGTCTCCATCTTGAACATTTTCACGGATGGAGTTGAAACGACGCTTGATGTGCCTGGTCTTCTTGTGAAACCTGGGCTCCTTGCCAAGGGCAATAGCTCCAGTGTTGTCACAGAAGAGTTTGATCGGCCCCGACGCATTGGGTATGACTCCTAGGTCGGTGATGAACTCCTTCACCCAAATTGCTTCATGCGCTGCCTCCGAGGCTGCCATGTACTCCGCTTCACATGTAGATCCCGCCACGACGCTCTGCTTGCAGCTGCACCAGCTTACTGCCCCACCATTCAACATATACACGTATCCGGTTTGTGACTTAGAGTCATCCAGATATGTGTCTTTACGACGAGCTCTTCGTCACCTCCATAAACGAGAAACATGTCCTTTGTCCTTTTCAGGTACTTCAGGATATTCTTGACCGCTGTCCAGTGTTCCTTGCCGGGATTACTTTGGTACCTTCCTACCAAACTTACGGCAAGGTTTACATCAGGTCTGGTACACAGCATGGCATACATAATAGAACCTATGGCTGATGCATAGGGGATGACACTCATCTCTTCTTTATCTTTTGTCGTGGTCGGGCATTGAGCCGAGCTCAATCTCACACCTTGCAAGACAGCAAGAACCCTTTCTTGACTGATCCATTTTGAACTTCTTCAAAATCTTATCAAGGTATGTGCTTTGTGAAAGACCTATGAGGCGCCTCGATCTATCCCTATAGATCTTGATGCCTAATATGTAAGTAGCTTCTCCAAGGTCCTTCATTGAAAAACTTTTATTCAAGTAGGCCTTAATGTTGTCCAAGAGTTCTATATCATTTCCCATCAAAAGTATGTCATCTACATATAATATGAGAAATGCTACTGAGCTCCCACTCACTTTCTTGTAAACGCAGGCTTCTCCATAAATCAAGATAAACCCAAACGCTTTGATCATCTCATCAAAGCGAATGTTCCAACTCCGAGATGCTTGCACCAGCCCATAAATGGATCGCTGGAGCTTGCATACTTTGTTAGCATTCTTAGGATCGACAAAACCTTGCGGCTGCATCATATACATCTCTTCCTTAAGATAACCGTTAAGGAATGCTGTTTCGACGTCCATCTGCCATATCTCATAATCATAGTATGCGGCAATTGCTAACATGATTCGGACGGACTTAAGCTTCGCTACGGGAGAGAAAGTCTCATCGTAGTCAATCCCTTGAACTTGCCGACAACCCTTAGCGACAAGTCGAGCTTTACAGATGGTGACATTACCATCCGCGTCCGTCTTCTTCTTAAAGATCCATTTGTTTTCTATCGCTCGCCGATCATCGGGCAAGTATGTCAAAGTCCATACTTTGTTTTCATACATGGATCCTATCTCGGATTGCATGGCTTCAAGCCATTTGTTGGAATCTGGGCCCGTCATCGCTTCTTCATAGTTCGAAGGTTCACCGTTGTCTAACAACATGATATCCGTGACAGGGTTGCCATACCACTCGGTGTGGAACATGTCCTTGTGGACCCATGAAGTTCAAGAGTAACTTGATCCAAGCACCTTGATCATCATCATTAATTTCCTCTTCGATCGGTGTAGGCACCACAGAACATTTTCCGAGCTGCACTACTTTCCGGTTCAAGAGGTAGTACTTCATCGAAGTTCTACTTTCCTCCCACTTACTCCTTTCGAGAGAAACTCTTTTCTAGAAGGATCCGTTCTTGGCAACAAAGATCTTGCCTTCGGATCTAAGGTAGAAGGTATACCCAATGGTTTCCTTAGGGTATCCTATGAAGACGATTTTCCGACTTGGGTTCGAGCTTTTCAGGTTGAAGTTTCTTGACATAAGCATCGCATCCCCAAACTTTTAGAAACGATAGCTTAGGTTTCTTCCCAAACCATAATTCATATGGTGTCGTCTCAACGGATTTAGACGGTGCCCTATTTAAAGTGAATGTAGCTGTCTCTAGTGCGATCCCCAAAATGATAGCGGTAAATCGTTAAGAGACATCATAGATCGCACCATATCCAATAGAGTGCGACACGACGCTCGGACACACCGTTACGTTGAGGTGTTCCAGGCGGCGTGAGTTGTGAAACAATTCCACATTTCCTTAAGTGTGTACCAAATTCGTGACTTAAATATTCTCCTCCACGATCTGATCGTAAGAATTTTATTTTTCGGTCACGTTGATTCTCCACCTCATTCTGAAATTCCTTGAACTTTTCAAAGGTCTCAGACTTGTGTTTCATCAAGTAGACATACCCATATCTACTTAAGTCGTCTGTGAGAGTGAGAACATAACGATATCCTCCATGAGCCTCAACGCCATTGGACCGCATACATCGGTATGTATGATTTCCAATAAGTTGGTTGCTCGCCCATTGTTCCGAGAACGGAGTCTTGGTCATTTTGCCCATGAGGCATGGTTCGCATGTGTCAAATGATTCATAATCGAGAGACTCTAAAAGTCCATCAGAATGGAGCTTCTTCATGCGCTTGACACCAATGTGACCAAGGCGGCAGTGCCACAAGTATGTGGGACTATTGTTATCAACTTTACATCTTTTGGTATTCACACTATGAATATGTGTAACATTACGCTCGAGATTCATTAAGAATAAACCATTGACCATCGGAGCATGACCATAAAACATATCTCTCATATAAATAGAACAACCATTATTCTCGGATTTAAATGAGTAGCCATCTTGCATTAAACGAGATCCTGATACAATATTCATGCTCAAACTTGGCACTAAATAACAATTATTGAGGTTTAAAACTAATCCCATAGGTAAATGTAGAGGTAGCGTGTCGACGGCGATCACATCGACCTTGGAACCATTCCCGACGCAAGATCGTCACCTCGCCCTTCGCCAGCCTCCGCTTATTCCGCAGCTCCTGCTGTGAGTTACAAATATGAGCAACGGCACCGTATCAAATAACCAGGAGTTACTACGAGTAATCGGTAAAGTACACATCAATTACATGTATATCAAATATACCTTTAGTGTTGCCGGCCTTCTTGTCCGCTAAGTATTTGGGGCAGTTCCGCTTCAAAGGACCCTTCCCTTTGCAATAAAAGCACTCGGTCTCGTGCTTGGGTCCATTCTTTGACTTCTTCCCGCAACTTGCTTGCGGGCGCGCAACATCCTTGCCGTCCTTCTTGAAGTTCTTCTTACCCTTGCCCTTTTTGAACTTAGTGGTTTTATTGACCATCAACACTTGATGTTCTTTCTTGATTTCAACCTCGCTAACTTCAGATTGAGAATACTTCAGAATGGTCTTCACCATCCCCTGAATATTGTAGTTCATCACAAAACTCTTGTAGCTTGGTGGGAGCGATCAAGGATTCTGTCAATGACCGCCTCGTCCGGAGGTTGATCTCCACTGGAACAAAGCGGTTGTGCAACCTGCACATTTTGAGTATGTGCTCACCGATGTAACTGTTTTCCTCCATCTTACAACTATATAACTTGTCGGAGACTTCATATCTCTCGACCCGGCATGAGCTTGGAAAACCATTTTCAGCTCCTCGAACATCTCATATGCTCGTGTTTCTCAAAACGCTTTTGGAGCCCCGGTTCTAAGTTGTAAAGCATGCCGCACCGAACGAGGGAGTAATCATCAAGACGAGACTGCCAAGCATTCATAATGTCTTGGTTCTCTCGATGGTGCTTCACCTAGCGGTGCTTCTAGGACATATTGTTTCTTGGCTGCTATGAGGATGATCTCGTGTTAGGACCCAGTCCAATAGTTGCTGCCATCATCTTTCAGCTTGGTTTTCTAGGAGCGTTGAAGTTCATGTTGACATGAGCGTTGGCCATTTGATCTACAAGACATATTTTTGCAAAGACTTTAGACTAAGTTCATGATAATTAAGTTCATCTAATCAAATATTTAATGAACTCCCACTCAGATTTGACATCCCTCTAGTCATCTAAGTGTTACATGATCCGAGTCGACTAGGCCGTGTCCGATCATCACGTGAGACGGACTAGTCATCGCCGGTGAACATCTCCATGTTGATCGATCTTCCATACGACTCATGTTCGACCTTTCGTCTCTTGTGTTCGAGGCCATGTGCGTACATGCTAGGCTCGTCAAGTTAACCCTAAGTGTTTTGCATGTGTAAAACTGTCTTACACCCGCTGTATGTGAACGTAAGGATCTATCACACCGATCATCACGTGGTGCTTCAAACGATTTAACTTTAGCAACGGTGCACGTTAGGGGAACACTTTCTTGAAATTATTCTAAGGGATCATCTTATTTACTACCGTCGTTCTAAGTAAACAAGATGCATAAACATAATAAACATCACATGCAATTATATAAAGTAGTGACATGATATGGCCAATATCATATAGCTCCTTCGATCTCCATCTTCGGGCTCCATGATCATCTTCGTCACCGCATGACACCATGATCTCCATCATCGTGTCTTCAGGAAGTTGTCACGCCAATGACTACTTCTACTTCTATGGCTAACGCGTTTAGCAATAAAGTAAAGTAATTTACATGGCATTCTTCAATGACACGCAGGTCATACAAAAATAAAGACAACTCCTATGGCTCCTGCCGTTGTCATACTCATCGACATGCAAGTCGTGATTCCTATTACAAGAACATGATCTCATACATCACAATATATCATTCATCATTCATCACAACTTCGGCCATATCACATCACATGACAATTGCTGCAAAAACAAGTTAGACGTCCTCTAATTGTTGTTGCATCTTTTACGTGGCTGAAATTGGGTTCTAGCAAGAACGTTTTCTTACCTATGAATAACCACAACGTGATTTTGTCAACTTCTATTTACCCTTCATAAGGACCCTTTTCATCTAATCCGCTCCAACTAAAGTAGGAGAGACAGACACCCGCTAGCCACCTTATGCAACTAGTGCATGTCACCGGTGGAACCTGTCTCACGAAGCGCACGTGTAAGGTCGGTCCGGCCGCTTCATCCCACAATACCGCTGAAGCAAGAAAAGACTAGTAGCGGCAAGCAAGTTGACAAGATCTACGCCCACAACAAAATTGTGTTCTACTCGTGCAATAGAGAACTACGATAGACCTAGCTCATGATGCCTTTGTTGGGGAACGTTGCAGAAAATTAAAATTTTTCCTACGGTTTCACCAAGATCCATCTATGATTTCATCTAAGCAACGAGTCATGGGATAGAGATTGCATCTACATACCACTTTTAGATCAAGGCGGAAGCGCTCAAGGAACGGGATGATGGAGTCGCACTCGCCGTGATTCAAATCACCGATGACCAAGTGCCAAACGGACAGCACCTCCGCGCTCAACACACGATGGAACGGACGACGTCTCCTCCTTCTTGATCCAGCAAGGGGAAGGAGAGGTTGAGGAAGAAGGCTCCAGCAGCAGACGACGGCGTGATGATGGTGGAGAGGCAAGATCTCGGCAGGCTTCGCCAAGCACTCAACGGAGGAGGAGAGGTGTTGGGAGGGAGGGCTGCGCCTTGGATGTGTGTTGCAGCCTCCCTCACCCCTCTATTTATAGGGAAGGGGCAAGAGGGCGGCCCCTCTAGATGAGATCTAGAGGGGGCGGCGGCCAGGAGGGGGCTTGCCCCCAAGCAAGGGGCGCCCCCACTAGGGTTCCCCAACCCTAGGCGCATGGGCCCAAGGGGCGCCCAGCCCTGTGGGCTGGTTCCCTGCCCCTTGTGGCCGATGAGGACCTCCGAGAGGGGTGGCCCCTCCCGGTGGACCCCCGGAACCTCTCCGGTGGCCCCGGTACAATACCGATATGCCCCTGAAACTTTCCGGTGTCCGTATGACAACTTCCCATAAATAAATCTTCACCTCCGGACCTTCCGGAACTCCTCGTGACGTCCGGGATCTCATCCGGACTCAACAACATTCGGTAATCACATACAAGTCTTCCTAATAACCCTAGCGCCACCGAACCTTATGTGTAGACCCTACGGGTTCGGAGACATGCGAGACATGACCGAGACGACTCTCGGTCAATAACCAACAACGGATCTGGATACCCATGTTGGCTCCTACATACTCCTCGATGATCTCATCGGATGAACCACGATGTCGAGGATTCAAGCAACCCGATACTATTCCCTTTGTCGACGGTATGTTACTTGCCCGAGATTCAATCGTCGGTATCCCAATACCTCGCTCAATCTCGTTACCGGCAAGTCACTTTACTCGCACCGTAATGCATGATCCCATGACCGACACTTGGTCACTTTGAGCTCATTATGATGATGCACTACCGAGTGGGCCCAGTGATACCTCTCCGTAATACGGAGTGACAAATCCATCTCGATCCGTGTCAACCCAATGACACTTTCGGAGATACCTGTAGCGCACCTTTATAGTCACCCGATTACGTTGTGACGCTTGGTACACCCAAAGCACTCCTACGATATCCGGAGTTACACGATCTCATGGTCTAAGGAAGAGATACTTGACATTGGAAAAGCTCTAGCAAAACGAACTACACGATCTTGTGCTATGCTTAGGATTGTCTTGTCCATCACATCATTCTCCTAATGATGTGATCCCGTTATCAACGACATCCAATGTCCATAGTCAGAAACCATGACTATCTGTTGATCAACGAGCTAGTCAACTAGAGGCTCACTAGGGACATGTTGTGGTCTAAGTATTCACACGTGTATTACGATTTCCGGATAATACAATTATAGCATGAATAAAAGACAATTATCACGAACAAGGAAATATAATAATAATCCTTTTATTATTGCCTCTAGGGCATATTTCCAACATCTTTATCTTCTGCCGTGGTCGGGCATTGAGCCGAGCTCAATTTCACACCTTGTAATACAGGCAAGAACCCTTTCTTGGACTGATCCATTTTGAACTTCTTCAATATCTTATCAAGGTATGTGCTTTGTGAAAGACCTATGAGGCGTCTCGATCTATCTCTATAGATCTTGATGCCTAATATATAAGCAGCTTCTCCAAGGTCCTTCATTGAAAAACTCTTATTCAAGTAGGACTTAATGCTGTCCAAAAGTTCTATATCATTTCCCATGAAAGTATGTCATCTACATATAATATGAGAAATGCTACAGAGCTCCCACTCACTTTCTTGTAAACGCAGGCTTCTCCATAAGTCTGCATAAACCCAAACGCTTTGATCATCTCATCAAAGCGAATGTTCCAACTCGAGATGCTTGCACCAGCCCATAAATGGATCATTTGGAGCTTGCATACCTTGTTAGCATTCTTAGGGTCGACAAAACCTTCCGGCTGTATCATATACAGTTCTTCCTTAAGATAGCCGTTAAGGAATGCCGTTTTGACGTCCATTTGCCATATATCATTATCATAGTATGCGGCAATTGCTAACATGATTCGGACGGACTTCAGCTTCGCTACGGGAGAGAAAGTCTCATCGTAGTCAACCCCTTGAACTTGCCGATAACCTTTAGCGACAAGTCGGGCTTTATAGATGGTATCATTACCATCCACGTCTGTCTTCTTCTTAAAGATCCATTTGTTTTCTATCGTCGCCGATCATCGGGCAAGTCTGTCAAAGTCCATACTTTGTTTTCATACATGGATCCTATCTCGATTGCATGGCTTCAAGCCATTTGTTGGAATCTGGGCCCGCCATCGCTTCTTCATAGTTCAAGGTTCACCGTTGTCTAACAACATAATTTCCGTGACAGGGTTGCCATACCATTCGGTGTGGAACGTGTCCTTGTGGACCTACAAAGTTCAAGAGCAACTTGATCCAAGTACCTTGATCATCATCATTAATTTCCTCTCCAATCGGTGTAGGCACCATAGGAACATTTTCCGAGCTGCACTACTTTCCGGTTCAAGAGGTAGTACTTCATCGAAGTTCTACTTTCCTCCCACTTACTCCTTTCGAGAGAAACTCTTTTCCGAAAGGATCCGTTCTTGGCAACAAAGATCTTGCCTTCGGATATAAGGTAGAAGGTATACCCAACGGTTTCCTTAGGGTATCCTATGAAGACACATTTTTCCGACTTGGGTTCGAGCTTTTCAGGTTGAAGTTTCTTGACATAAGCATCGCATCCCCAAACTTTTAGAAACGACAGCTTAGGTTTCTTCCCAAACCATAATTCATACGGTGTCGTCTCAACGGATTTAGACGGTGCCCTATTTAAAGTGAATGTAGCTGTCTCTAGAGCGTATCCCCAAAATGATAGCGGTAAATCAAGAAGAGACATCATAGATCACACCATATCCAATAGAGTGCGACACGACGCTCGAACACTTTATTACTGTTGAGGTGTTCCAGCGGCGTGAGTTGTGAAACGATTCCACATTTCCTTAAGTGTGTACCAAATTCGTGACTTAAATATTCTCCTCCACGATCTGATCGAAGAACTTTATTTTTCGGTCACGTTGATTCTCTACCTCATTCTGAAATTCCTTGAACTTTTCAAGGTCTCGGACTTGTGTTCCATCAAGTAGACATACCCATATCTACTCAAGTCATCGGTGAGAGTGAGAACATAACGATATCCTCCATGAGCCTCAACGCCATTGGACCGCACACATCGGTATGTATGCTTTCCAATAAGTTGGTTGCTCGCTCCATTGTTCCGGAGAACTGAGTCTTGGTCATTTTGCCCATAAGGCATGGTTCACATGTGTCAAATGATTCATAATCGAGAGACTCTAAAAGTCCATCAGCATGGACCTTCTTCATGCGCTTGACACCGATGTGACCAAGGCGGCAGTGCCACAAGTATGTGGGATTATCGTTATCAACTTTACATCTTTTGGTATTCACACTATGAATATGTGTAACATCACGTTCGAGATTCATTAAGAATAAACCATTAACCATCAAAGCATGACCATAAAACATATCTCTCATATAAATAGAACAACCATTATTCTCGGATTTAAATGAGTAGCCATCTCAGATTAAACGAGATCCCGATACAATGTTCATGCTCAAACTTGGCACTAAATAACAATTATTGAGGTTTAAAACTAATCCCGAGGTAAATGTATAGGTAGCGTACAACGGTGATCACATCGACCTTGGAACCATTCCCGACGCCGATCGTCACCTCGCCCTTCGCCAGCCTCCGCTTATTCCGCAGCTCTGCTGTGAGTTACAAATATGAGCAACAACACCGTATCAAATACCCGGGAGTTACTACGAGTAGTAATGGTAAGGTACACATCAATGACATGTATATCAAATATACCTTTAGTGTTGGCGGCCTTCTTGTGCGCTAAGTATTTGGGGCAGTTCCGCTTCAAAGGATCCTTCCTTTGCAATAAAAGCACTCAGCCTCGTGCTTGGGTCCATTCTTTGACTTCTTCCCGCAAGCTGGCTTACGGGCGCAGCAACATCCTTGCCGTCCTTCTTGAAGTTCTTCTTACCCTTGCCCTTCTTGAACTTAGTGGTTTTATTGACCATCAACACTTGATGTTCTTTCTTGATTTCTACCTCTGCCGACTTCAGCATTGAAAATACTTCAGAATAGTTTTCACCATCCCTGCATATTGTAGTTAATTACAAAGCTCTTGTAGCTCGGTGGGAGCGATCAAGAATTCTGTCAATGACCGCCTCGTCCGGGAGGTTAATGTCCAGCTAGGACAAAGCGGTTGTGCAACCTGACATTTTGAGTATGTGCTCACTGACATAACTATTTTCCTCCATCTTACAACTATAGAACTTATCGGAGACTTTATATCTCTCGACCCCGGCATGAGCTTGGAAAACCATTTTCAGCTCCTCGAACATCTCATATGCTCTGTGTTGCTCAAAACGCTTTTGGAGCCCCGGTTCTAAGTGTAAAGCATGCCGCACCGAACGAGGGAGTAATCATCAAGACAAGACTGCCAAGCGCTCATAACGCCTTGGTTCTCTCGATGGGTGCTTCACCTAGCGGTGCTTCTAGGACATATTGTTTCTTGGCAGCTATGAGTATGATCCTCAGGTTTCGGACCCAGTCCGAATAGTTGCTGCCATCATCTTTCAGCTTGGTTTTCTCTAGGAATGCGTTGAAGTTCATGTTGACATGAGCGTTGGCCATTTGATCTACAAGACATTTTTGCAAAGATTTTAGACTAAGTTCATCTAATTAAATTATTTAATGAACTCCCACTCAGATTTGACATCCCTCTAGTCATCTAAGTGTTACATGATCCGAGTCGACTAGGCCGTGTCCGATCATCAGTGAGACGGACTAGTCATCATCGGTGAACATCTCCATGTTGATCGTATCTTCCATACGACTCATGTTCGACCTTTCAGTCTCTTGTGTTCCGAGGCCATGTCTGTACATGCTAGGCTCGTTAAGTTAACCTAAGTGTTTTGCATGTGTAAAACTGTCTTACACCGTTATATGTGAACGAGGAATCTATCACACCCGATCATCACGTGGTGCTTCAAACCATTTAACTTTAGCAACGGCGCACAGTTAGGGAGAACACTTTCTTGAAATTATTATAAGGGATCATCTTATTTACTACCGTCATTCTAAGTAAACAAGATGCATAAACATAATAAACATCACATGCAATTATATAGTAGTGACATGATATGGCCAATATCATATAGCTCCTTTGATCTCCATCTTCGGGGCTCCATGATCATCTTGTCACCGGCATGACACCATGATCTCCATCATCATGTCTCCATGAAGTTGCTCGCCAACTATTACTTCTACTACTATAGCTAACGGTTTAGCAATAAAGCAAAGTAATTACATGGCGTTGAATCAATGACACGCAGGTCATACAATAATTAAGACAACTCCTATGGCTCCTGCCGTTGTCATACTCATCGACATGCAAGTCGTGATTCCTATTACAAGAACATGATCTCATACATCACAATATATCATTCATCATTCATCACAACTTTTGGCCATATCACATCACAAGGAAATTGCTGCAAAAACAAGTTAGACGTCCTCTAATTGTTGTTGCATCTTTTAAGTGGCTGCAATAGGGTTCTAGCAAGAACGTTTTATTACCTACGAAAAAGCCACAACGTGATTTGTCAACTTCTATTTACCCTTCATAAGGACCCTTTTCATCGAATCCGCTCCAACTAAAGTGGAGAGGCAGACACCGCTAGCCACCTTATGCAACTAGTGCATGTCATTCGGTGGAACCTGTCTCACGAAGCGCACGTGTAAGGTCGGTCCGGGCCGCTTCATCCCACAATACCGCTGAAGCAAAATAAGACTAGTAGCGGCAAGAAAGTTGACAACATCTACGCCCACAACCGATTTGTGTTCTACTCGTGCAATAGAGAACTACGCATAGACCTAGCTCATGATGCCACTGTTGGCGAACGTTGCAGGAAATAAAATTTTTCCTACGGTTTCACCAAGATCCATCTATAAGTTCATCTAGCAACGAGTGATAGAAGTGCATCTACATACCTTTGTAGATCGCGAGCGGAAGCATTCAAGAGAACGGGGTTGAGGGAGTCGTACTCGTCGTGATCCAAATCACCGATGACCAAGTGCCGAACGGACAGCACCTCCGCGTTCAACACACGTACGGAGCGTATGACATCTCCCGCACCTTGATCCAGCAAGGAGGAGGGATAGGTTGAGGAAGATCCAACAGCACGTCGGTGTGGTGGTGGATGTAGCAGGTTCCCGAGCAGAGCCACGAGCTTCTGAGAGGGAGAGGTGTAGCGGGGGAGAGGAGGGCCAAGACTTCAGTGCGGCTGCCCTCCTTCCCCCTTTATATAGGCCCCTGGGGGCGCCGCCCTGAGATGGGATCTCCCAAGGGGCGGCGGCCGGGGTGGAGTGCCCCAAGGCAAGTGGAGGCGCCCCACCCTAGGGTTTCCATCCCTAGGCGCAGGGGGCCCAAAGGCGCACCAGCCCACCAGGCTGGTCCCTCCCACTTCAGCCCACGGGCCCTCCGGATAGGTGGCCCCACCGATGGACCCGGGACCCTTCCGGTGGTCCTGGTACAATACCGTGACCCTCAAACTCTCCCGATGGTCAAACTGCACTTCCTATATATAATTCTTTACCTCTAGACCATTCCGGAACTCCTCGTGACGTCCGGGATCTCATCCGGGACTCCGAACAACTTTTGGTTTGCTGCATACTCATATCTCTACAACCCTAGCGTCACCGAACCTTAAGTGTGTAGACCCTACGGGTTCGGGAGACAGGCAGACATGACCCAGACTACTCTTCGGTCAATAACCAACAGCAGGATCTGGATACCCATGTTGGCTCCCACATGCTCCTCAATGATCTCATCGGATGAACCACGATGTCGAGGATTCAAGCAACCCCGTATACAATTCAATTTGTCAATCGATACGTTACTTGCCCGAGATTCGATCGTCGGTATCCCAATACCTCGCTCAATCTCGTATCGCAAGTCACTTTACTCGCATCAGTAATGCATGATCCGTGACTGGACACTTTGTCACTTTGAGCTCATTATGATGATGCATTACCGAGTGGGCCCAGAGATACCTCTCCGTCATACGGAGTGACAAATCCCAGTCTCGATCCGTGTCAACCCAACAGACACTTTCGGAGATATCTGTAGTGCACCTTTATAGTCACCCAGTTACTTGTGACGTTTGGTACACCCAAAGCACTCCTACGGTATCCGGGAGTTACACGATCTCATGGTCTAAGGAAAAGATACTTGACATTGGAAAAGCTCTAGCAAAACGAACTACACGATCTTGTGCTATGCTTAGGATTGGGTCTTGTCCATCACATCATTCTCCTAATGATGTGATCCCGTTATCAATGACATCTAATGTCCATAGTCAGGAAACCATGACTATCTATTGATCAACGAGCTAGTCAACTAGAGGCTCACTAGGGACATGTTGTAGTCTATGTATTCACACGTGTATTACGATTTCCGGATAATACAATTATAGCATGAATAAAAGACAATTATCATGAACAAGAAATACAATAATAATCCTTTTATTATTGCCTCTAGGGCATATTTCCAACAGGTTTAATTCTGGTTAAAAGTGTCAGGCTTTTGAAAAATTCTGGTTCCACTGGGTGATTTTACTGTTCAAGTGGTGGTGGCGCTAATTATTGTAGGGGCACAAGTGGCTGTACTTGCTAATTATTGACCAGTTGCAACTAACTATAATACATATATGAATTTTCTGTTGATTGACTGGAAGTCAAGGTTCTGTTCGATGATTTACATGTCTCTGAATTTCATTATGTTTCCTGTGTGCTCATTTGTCCTGGAAGTTACCGTACATGCACCTCCACTCATAGCATGCCCACAATGTGAATTAGTTTATTAGAATTTATACATTTCTTTTTACCCTTTCTATGGTAGTTCTGGTACTACGTAGTTTATCTATTCAATCGATTATCTAGCTGTAGGTTATCCTTTTCTTGTTCCTAGTTTGAGATTTTTTTATTCAGACATTTTGGATCATGCTAAGATACTTGAGACAATTTTTTTATAACTAGCAGCTCATTATAATTTGTTTTTGTCTCTGCAGCTGTTATTTCAGTTAATGCTTGGTTGAGCCTAGAGAATAACATTTTAACATGGAGAACTATTCATGTGGTGATCCCAAAAACTTCCTAATAGTTCTGTGGAGTAGGAAGGCTGGCATGAGTTTGTAGAACAATCTTGAACACTTCTCGAACTAGACTGACCATTATAGTTTGCAGAACAAGGTAATGTCACCTCTGAAAATTAGGTGTCTCTTTGTGCTTCATTTTCAGTTATATTGGTATTGCGCATATCTGGTCAAGGTGCCTGAAATTGATACTAGCTCTTAGCTCTGGTCAAGGAGTTACTCATTTGTCGGATGGCTAAATCTTGCTGTACATAAGGGTCAATAGAAGAACTGTATTCTTACTGTGATGATCTCCATATGGCACACTCAATGGATATGTCCATCAACAGGTTTTTACAACCTAGAGAGTCGGGTGACAAAGCAGTCAGACCAAACTATCTCTATCCATATATATGTAGTCTGATGTTATGCCATAGCCGAACCATATAAGTTTCTTATACTGTTCTGCTTTTGATGTATTAGACTTCTATCCATTGTAATGAACTTATTGTCGTGGGAGATCACTATGGCTTGATTATATGGTATGAAGTTTGGGTTTGGTTTTGAGCTCAGTTGTATAAAAGTACATGCTTACAACCATAGATACATGTGATAATTCATTGAGTGATTAAGCATAGTTTTGGATTTGGCGTGCTGGACCAATTAGATGGACAATGCAACTTCAATTGAATCATCCATTGCATAGCCGTTCAAACTTTGTTGGTGTAAGATATCATTTCCTATATCGTTAATCATGATCTTATGAACCACTCAAAACTGTGTATTGTATTTTGGGTAAATTTGCTTCTTTTGAAAAAGTTCTCTTAAGGATATGTCACAATCATGTATAGGGGGCTCGATAAGTTAGGGCCGGGGGGTGCGGCAAGCCGCACTTCCCATCTAGTATCCTATATGCGAACTTGGGCTTCTACATGGAAAATGTTCCGGGCCAGAATGCAAGTGGCCTTCGTCAAACAAAAACAGAGAAAAAAATGTGCGACAGAAAAAAGGGGCTGCGAGCGGGACAACAGATAGGCCATGCCTCCCGTCGCTCCCGTCGCTAGGAAGCTCTCCACCTGAAGCAGGAATCATCGCGTGGCTCGATCGGACGGTGGAAAAAGTGAATGAGACCAATTAGTTTCTCATTTGAATGAGTTTTAGCAAATCCGAAATATTAATGCCACACATTACACGAAATTATACGAGTTCAACCACAATATACTAACTCGACTATAGTACTGTAAATATTTCTATCCGATAAATATGAGACGCAAGTAGAAGTGCGCCAAACAAAAGTCTATGTCGAAGGTCGAAGACTGAGTGGCAAAACTTGGATCCACTGATTTTAGTATGCACCGCCACTGCTTCCGCCCTTCCTCTTCGAGGTCGCCGGCTGCTGCTGCTCCTGCTCACGTATTTGCCTCGACGCGCCAACCATCCTCTGCATCGCCGGCGTCGCGTACACCCCAGCCGCGCCAAAACCAAGAATCGACGGCGTCGCGCCCGGAGCCGCCCCGCCCGGCTGGGGACAGCCGTACCCCTCGGCACCGGCCACGAAGGCCGACGCGGCGCGCTGCTGCGCGTGGGAGCTGTAGCCGGTCAGGATGCACGCGCGCCCCGACTTCTCGTACTCCCGCCGGCTCGCCACGCGGGTGCTCAGCTCCCGCAGCTCCTCCACCAGCGCCTTGCACCTCGCGTCGTCGGCCAGCGCCGGCACCAGCTCCTCCCGCCTGCGCTCCAGTATCCTCGCGGCCTCCGCGTACTCGCCGCGCTCCGCGGCCGCGCGCGCCGCCGAGATGTCCTCCGTCGCCTCCACGCGGAATTTCTCCCGCGCCACGTCCATGGACGGCTGCTGGTCCTTGGCCAGCTCCACCGGCCTCTGCACCGCCACGTCCTCGCCGGCCACGTCCAGCACCTGCCCGGTCGCCGTGTCGCGGTAGGTGCAGGTCACCTTCACGAGCTGCGTCACGTCGTCCGCGTCGCCGGCCCTTGGCACGTCCACCAGGAGCAGGAAGCGCCTTTCCTCGTCCGCGTAGAGCTCGCCGACGTCCACCGAGGCGGAGCGCCCGTACGCGTCGATGCTGGTGTCGTAGCGGCCGGACTTGACTGCACGGACGCGCACTGGGTGCACGCACTTGACGCTGATCAGCGCCTCCTGCACGACCACGGAGAGGAGCCCGCCGATGCACTGCGCGAACGAGTCCTGCACCACCGTCTCGTCCTCGATGAAGGAGAACGTGCCGCCGGTCTCCTCGGCGATCGTGTGCATGGCTGACGAGTCGTGGTCGACGCCGAAGCCGAAGGTGTGTATCGGCGTCGATCGGTGGCCGGCACCGCTTAGCAAGGAGCTTGGCACGAGACCACGGTAGTTATTTGTCTGGTATGAGCCGTAACCGTAACCTCCAAGATCGAGATTGTACGTGTCCTGGCCGTCCGAGAGAAGGATGATGCTGACCACGGCGTTCTTGTGCCGGCGGCCGTCGAGCACTTTGGCAGCCTCGGTGAGACCCTTGAGGATGTTCGTTCCACCTTCAGCCTCGAGTAACTGCACGGCGTCCTTGGCCTTGACCTTCCCGACGTCCGACATGCGCGTCAGCGGGATGACCCGATGCGCGGCCGTCGAGAACGCCACGACGCTGAGGCGGTCCGCAGGGCCGAGCTGGTCGACGACGAACTCCATAGCCTTCTTCAGCAGCGCGATCTTGTGGCCCGCCATGCTGCCGCTGACGTCGAGCACGGTTACCAGGTCGAGCGGCGCGCGTGTCTGCGCCGCCGCTGCGGTGACGGCGCCAGGGGCCTTGGCGTGGACCAGCACCACGAAGTTATCGTGCGGCTTGCCCCTGGCGACGGCCGGGTACTCACACTGGGCGTCGAGGACGAGCTTGCCTCCGCCGTTGGCCGCGTCGTGGACGAGATCCCAGTCGCCCAGCGGCGCCCCCTGCGCCGGAGGCTCCACCGGCTCGTCGTCGTCGTACACGGCGCGGTAAGGGAGATAGACGGGCGATGGCTGGTCCATGAAGGGAGGGAACAGCGCCGGCCGCGGCGGCGGAGCGTAGTGGTGGAAAGTGGGGTACGAAGAAACCTGGTAAGGCCAGCGCGTGTTGCAGACAGGGCAGACGCTCCCCATGACGCACGAGAGGTGGAACGTGTGCTCGCACTCAGAGGTGAAGGTGGCGCCGGCGAAGGCGCCCCCGACGGCGCCCTTGCAGACGGCGCACGTGGACCGCGACGGGGCGCCGTGGAAGGGCAGCGGCATCCGGCCGGGCTGCGGCTGCAGGGGAGAGTAGGAGAGCGGGCGCGGCGTGAAGGTGGGCGTGGCGTGCCACGTCGCGTAGCAGGAGGGGCACGCGGGGGCGCCGGAGGCGCAGCGAGGGTGGAAGACATGGGCGCACTCCGCCGTGAAGGCGCCATCCTGGCACGTCATGGTGTTGTAGCAGGCGGCGCACCGCTGGCCTGGGGTCGCCATGAGATCAGATTGTCGGTTTTGTTACGAGGCACTAGATCGTGGAAGTCGATCGTGGTGTAGTCCTATAGATTGGGTATTTAATATACAGGGAGGGAGGCGAATACGAGGAGGTGATCGTAGCGCAAGGAAATCGCCACCGACTCCATGGATGTTTCCTTTTTCTTACTTTATTTATACATACATGTCGATCGGTGTTCGTTTTGGTATATCTTTCTACCTTTAGGCTTCTCGCGAGAAAATTCTAGGACCCTTACACGTGTCGGATGAACATATGGCAATTCTAAATGTTTTTTTTGGCAAACTTAGTGACACGAGGATGATAACTTTAGTTATTAAACATGGCAACTTTTTTTCATATGACAAGTCTCAGCCTTTTTTGTTTTTTTAATAACAACTTTAATTGTTTTTTTTCGAGGGTACGTCAAAAGCGTACCATAGCTTTATAGAAGAGAGAAAGTATTTACAAGAGATTACACGGTCGGTGGAGAGCACATAAGCTCCCACAACCAAACCCTCCACTCATCCAAACTCTACCCTACTACTCACAGCACATAGAAACTCCCGTGGCTCCAGCTCTAGACCACAAGGCCAACTCTTGCCAAATCAAGTCGACCGTACCACCTTCATTCCTAATGTCATTACGTCAAAGACCCTTCCGTTGCGTTGTTTCCATAGATTCCAGCAGATAGATATGACCACCGAGTCAAAGCCCCTCCTAAGCCTTTTCGGGATATGCTTCCTCGCATCATCCCACCAATCATCTACGGTGGAATGGCGTGTCGGGGAGTTATTTACCCAAAACCACCACATTATGGGCTAGGGTAACAGATCGGTACCATATTTGAGGCAGGGCACAAAAAACCACCAAAATTACGCCTAAAACGTAACGCGGAGCACTGATGCTAGAATTTGGCCACGAAAACAGCGGATCTGACCGGTTGGGCCCACCTGTCGGGCCGATGTGGCATGCCTACATGGATAATTTGCTGAGGTGGTCGAAGGCCCACCTGTCGGCCTCTCTCTTATCCCCCCCCCCCTCTCTCTCTCCCTCCAAGCCTTCTTCTTCCCCACAGACCGCAACCACGGCCAGCCGTACTCGTGTCGCCGCCGGAGCCTTAGCCCGACGAGCCATCACCGGCGAGCCTTCCCGCCGCTCAGCTACCTGCCATCTGTTCTCCAGCCGCACTTCCAGCTACCTGTCATCCGTCTCGCCCGGATCCGGCGAGGTTCCGCCCAGCCGCCGTCGTTCTCGTCCCCCGCCGCTACGCCGAGCGCCGGAGCACGATGACCGGGTTGAAAAGGCGCGTGTCGCCCCTCCCCACCAAGCGAGGCGTCGGCGGCAGCCTCAGCAGTTGCTGCAGCGGCGATCGCGACGGAGGCGCACGTCGTTGGCGTGGTCGCGCGCGACGGCGGAGGTAGGCGGGGCTGGTGGAGTCCGCCTCATCTCCTCGAGGAACCCGTCGCCGCAGTCCGAGCAGGCGAGGTCGACCCCGTGCAATCAGGAGGTGATTTTGGCGCGGGTGCACGGGGCGAAGGAGTAGCCGTGCTGCTGGTGGCCGCCTGCCTGCGCGTGCACGCAAGTCGCAGTAGGAGGAGGAGTCGAGAGTCGCCGTCTCCGTCGTCGACGGCGCGCAGCGGAGGAACTCGTCGACGGAGCAGGGCAGCTAGAGCGGGCCGGCCGAGCTGTATAGGCGATGGGGATGTCCGACCGCAGCGGCAAGTCTGTGGCGTCCTCTCCGCCCGAGCCCACTGTCGTCCTCTCTTCAGCGCCGCCTAAGCTTCTCCTCGCCGCAACTGCCTCGGCTTGCTCCCTGGTGCGCCGCCCACGCAGCCTTGCCTGGTCGTTGCGCAGCTCATGACACGCCCATGGCGTGTTTGCTGAAATGCCCATGAGAAATAAAAAGAAAAGGTGAAAAAGGATAAAGAGTCATTGACAGGTGGGACCCTTTTGCCACCTCAGCAAATTATCCACATAGGCACGCCATGTCAGCCCGACAGTTGGGGCCAACTTGTCGGTTTCGCTGTCTTCGCAAGTAAATCGGACAATCAGTGCTCCGCGTTACGTATTAGGCGCAATTCTGGTGGTTTTTTGTGCCTTGCCTCAAATGTGGTACCAATCTGTTACCCTAGCCCATAATGTGGTGGTTTTGGGTAAATAACTCCGTGTCGGGCAAAGATCTGTATTGATGTTCATTTTGAGAAAGCAACTATGCCACACCTGCCTCGCAAACACACAGTGCATCGTGATATGATCAACCGTATCCTCCTCCTGCTCGCAAAGGTAGCATGGCGATCTTTGGTCATGTAACCCATGTCGAAAGCGTCGGTCAGCCGTCCAGAGTCTGTATTGCACCGCTAGCCACATGAAAAGCTTGCACACAAGCGGTGCCCAACACTTCCATATACCAGCATAGGCTTGGAACCGGATTCCTCCCATGCAAAGCATCGTGTAAGCTGAGGACGCCGTGTACACACCTTCACGGTTCCATGACTAGATAGGTTTGTCCTCAGAACCCGGCTCCAGATGTATCTCAATCAGGATTTCCCACAGCCAAACGAACTGGGTCAGTTCATCCGTGTCTAACTACCCAGCGATGTCATTGGTCCAAGCATGCAATCGCAGCGCATCCTTCACACTCCTGCGATTCACCACTTGCGTTCGGACCCGTTTGCAGATAAGTGGGGCCAGCTCACCGATCGTAGCCCCACCGACCCACCGATCCTTCCAGAACATGACCTTGGATCCCTCGCCAACCTGCCATTTCACAAGGCTAGCAAACGTTGCGCTTGCTTGCTTGTCAGGAGTCCAATTTAGGCCCTGCCACGGCCGCGTGGCGTCAGTCCTGGAAAGCCATTCCCACCTCATCCGGAGCACGATCCCTTGCTTGTGTAAGTCGATGACCCCCAGTCCACCGAGCTCCTTTGGTCTGCACACACGTTTCCAAGACACTAAACACCTGCCACCGTGGATTTCCTCAGAACCAGCCTAGAAGAATGCACGACATCCTTTGTCCAACCGCTCCAATGCCCATTTAGGTGCCTCGGCAACAATCAGACGGTGAGTCGGCCTAGCCCTCATGACCTGATTAACCAGAATCAGCCTCCCTGGCCGGGTCACAAAACCCCTTTGCCAACCCGGGATAATGTGCAGAGCAGCATCTACAACAAGTTGCCATTCCGATCGCTTCAACTGCTTGATGCTAAGCTGTAGGCCCAGATATTTGCAGGGAAAGGTTTCCATCTTCCAAGGTAAAGCCTCCTTCACAAGCTGTTCATCACTTTCCTCCGCCCTAATCATAATAGCAGCAGACTTGCTATAGTTGATTCTCAAACCCGAGGCTTCCCCAAAGACCGCAAGCGCTTCTTTAACAAAACACAGATCAGCCACCGTGGGTTTGATGAAGAAAACAACATCGTCTGCGTAGAGGGATAACCTTTGCATTGGGGTGCAACCATTCATGCTACTCAACACCTCTGAATCATGTGCTCTTATCACAATCTCAGTTAGCACATCCATGGCAATGACGAACAAAAGTGGCGATATAGAGTCACCTTGCCTCAGGCCCTTTGCATGCATGAACTTCGGTCCAGCCGATCCATTAACCACAATCCTAGAGCTTGCTGAAGTAAGAAGGGTACTAATCCATGTAATCCAGCGCTCAGAGAAACCCTTAGCCCTTAGAATCTCAAAAAGAAAAGGCCAAGAGAGCGAATCAAACGCCCTTGAGATATCAAGCTTCAAGAGCAGACCTTTGGACTTCCTCTTATGCAATTTTCGGGCCATTTGCCGGACCAACAGGAAATTGTCATGAATGTTCCTTCCTTTAATGAACGCCGACTAATTGACATGCACAAGCTCCCCCATTCTCGGCCTTAATCGGGTTGCCAACAACTTAGATGCGATCTTGGGCAGGCTATGTACAAGGCTGATTGGTTGGAAGTTATTGATGCCACGAGCTTCCGGAGATTTAGGGATGAGGGTTATGATCGCCTGATTTAGCCACCCAAAACCATTGCCATTGCCCAGAAAGAATTTTTGCAGTGTTGCAATGAGATCTCCTTTGATGATCTCCCATGCCGATTGGAAAAACAATCCAATAAATCCATCGGGACCCGGTGCCCGATCCGATGGCATCTCCTTCACCACCTGCCATATTTCCTCCTCAGAAAAGATAAGCTCCTGATCCATAAGATCCACCGACTGGATCCCCAAGGCCTCCAGATCAAGCGAGTGCTCGCGGGCCACATCTTTTCCCAAGAGCTCTCTATAAGCGTTGAAGAAGGCCCTCTCCTTGCCCTGCTGATCTGCAATAACCTGACCGTCAACGTGAAGAGCTGGGATGAAGTTCTTCATCCTCCGTCCGTTAGCCACGAGGTGGAAAAGCTGTGAGTTTGCATCCCCTTCCTGAAGCCAGGTGATCCTCGATCGTTGCCGCGCAATCGTTCTCTCCAACGAAGCCAAGCCCAGCACCACATGCTTCAGTTTGCACCTCAACCGACTCTCCTCCTCAGTTAACATCCTGTCCTCTTGTGCACTGTCAAACCGCATAATAACCAGGTTTGCGACTGCTATCTGAAGCTTGATGTTGCCCACTCTCTTCTGTCCCCAGGCATCCAGCGCTCTCGTCGTGTTCCTAAGCAGCACATCCAATCTGTGGAACGGGTCCAATATGTCATTATCACAGACCCACGCCTCCTTTACCACATCCAGGAAACCATCGAGCTTCGTCCAAAACTTCTCAAACCTGAATCTCCTCTTATAATGTAACCGCTCCTCCATAGCTAGATATAGCGGACATTGATCCGAAGATGAAGTGGATAGGGCTTGCATTAAACACTCCGGGTGATCCAATTCCCAACCAATTGACACAAATGCTCTGTCAATTTTGGTAAGGGTAGGCACCTCACGCTCACTACACCAGGTGAATCTGCGGCCATGTAAAAAAAGCTCCTTGAGCGCATTGTCGTCCACGAAACGTTTGAACCTGCCCATCATCCTGCGATCAAGGCGAGCATTGCTCTTATCCTGGGCGTAGAGGATCATATTGAAGTCACCAATGACGACCCAGGGCCCTGGACAGAGATGTCTTCTAGCAGTGAGCTCCTCTAAGAAGATGATCTTCTCAGCGTCCTCCTAAGGCCCATACACCACCGTCAGCCACCACGCCGGCCCTTCTACCAGGGTGACATAACCCGTGATGAAGTTTGTGTCATTGACAAAATTTGTCAATTGCACCTTGGTAGAGTCCCACGCCACGAAAATACCTCCACGTGTGTCGGCAGCAGGAAGATAAAAGAAACCATCATACGCCGGACCAAGGCATTGCATTATTACAAACTGATCGACCACCTCCAAATTAGTCTCTACGATACACATGATGGCAGGATGAATCGTAGCTACAAACACCCTAAGAGCATTCCGTTTCGCAGGGCTATTAAGTACCCTAACGTTCCAGCACACCATCTCCATAGCGTTGTACGACATAGGAAAGGATAGCCTCCCATGTCAGATACCGCCCTCTACACTATGCTCTTGCCATAGCGTCGCACTCCACTTCACCACCCATATTGAGAGGAATAGCCTTGCCGAAGATGGCCGCAAGTGCCCTAAGCTGCAGCTCCTGCAGAGGCGAGTCAAACACCTGTCTCAATTGCCCGAGAGCATCCTCAGAGACCGCTAAATCCTCACAGTCAAAACCCAGGGTCTTCAACAGAACTGTCTCTGCCGCCGAGGCTTTAGACTTGCGCGGTCCTCCCATCCCCAGCGATCTAGTAGTACGCCGTGGCGTGAATGGATCCTGGCCGGGTTTGACTCCCCTGAGTCCCTCAAACTCCTTGAGGAGTGGGGGTGCCAATTTCTTGAGCAATCCGGCACAGAAAGTTTTGATGTTGTTCACCGCCAATTCCTCCTTGTAGGATAAACGTGCCTCCGTAGCGTCCAACTCCTGGCCAATGTTTCGGCCACCCGGCTCCGAGCAAATCAGCGCCAACTCCTCGCATGCAGCGTACGTAGTCACGTCGCCAACAGTGCCCATCCTCTCCACGTCTGGCTGCATGGCCCCAGGATTCGAGGTGGGGGCAGCCTCGACCACGCTCATTTGCTGTCCACCCACCGAACCATGCAAAAGATCCACTACTGGGGCCCAGCCATTGGCCTGATCTTGACCCACCATGGAAATCTGGTTGCCAGGGATCAACTGAGGGTCCGTCTCCTGTGCCACCACCAGCGACGGGGGATCCCGCGGGGAATCCGGCCGCACCGGATCCAGGTAGGTAGGTGGCTCCACACCCTGTCCCGCCTCGGGATCCGTCTGAGTGGGCACCACCAAATCAGCCTTGGCTGCCGCCATGTCCACTTGCAGTACCTCCCTCACAGGCGCCGTCTGATTGGTGGCCCTGTCCTGTCCTGCCACCTCTGAACCCAGCACCAGCGTACCCTGCTCCTGCACCTCTGCTCGAACCTGATCCGCTGCAAAAGCCGATTTGTCTGTCGCATCGAACGCCTCGCCACCCTCTGCCAATGGATCCGATGCCGCCAACTCGCCAGCTGTCTCCCTCCTGGTGGCTGGCACACCCTGGTGGGTCCTTGCCAGATTTGAACGCCTCTCGATCCCCTCGGGGAAGGTCGTAAAGCAACCATCCTGGCCCACCAACCCAACTTGTTGACCAGCACCCATGTGTGGAAGCCTCCAATCGGAGGGCCCCACCCTTCCTTCCAGCACGGCTCGGTAGGATCTGCCTGTCCCTCCACCTGCGCCGCCGTTCGCCGGACCAGGATGCTCGCGACCAGCACCTCTAGCATCTCTTACACCGCGCGACCAAGGCTGAACCACCCAATCACCACCAAGCTGCGAGCCGCGGGAACTGTCCGGCAAACCACTCTGACCGCTCCCATCATCAGTACCCGACCTGCCTCTCCATAGCTCCGGCAGAGAGAAGTCCCGCACCCTCCCAATATGCACCAGAACAGGATACTCCAGGAGCTGGCGGAACACAGGAGCCCACGCCGCCGGATCACGCGTCGTCCCCACCGGCTCCGGCACCCAGAGTCTGCGAAAAGCCGGCACCTCGTCAGGGTCTACGCACCAAGAACGCAGCTTGAAGAGTGACAGATCCTCCCCGCTCGCCGTCTCCGGAGCCAAACTCTCGATTAGACACGCGCTGCCCAGGATCTCTGTCGCCGTGCCCTGCGACCACGCATGAGAAGGCACTCCTTCAATCATCACGTCCACCTGAACCCTCATCAACCGAGAAGTAGCCTGTGCCTGCCTGAGCCAAGGCTTGATGAACAGCTTGAATCCCTGGTGCTCAATCGACGGGACAGCAAGCACCAAGTTCCTGAACTGGTGCGCCGCGAAGACAATAAGGAAGTCCTCCGGGTGGAATTTGTGGACCGAAAACCGGAATCTTGGGATGCCTAACTGAGCTGCAATCGCCTCCGCTGCATCCTCACACGACACCAGCGGCCTCGCCCCGCCCACGTACATCACCACCGCGAGCTGCAGCCTGCGCTCAACATCGTCCATGCACTCCGACCTCTGCAGCACGTAGATATCCAAGGAAGCCGGCGAAGGCGCCGCCCCCCAGGCCATGGAAGCAAGATTGGGCGCAACTGGCGAGAGCGACACCGACGGTGCGCTCTGCCTAGGCTCCAACAATCGTTGCCGAATGGCTGGAGGCGAACGCGGCGCCGGCTCCCTCCACGCGACCCTGGGAATGACGATACGCCGGAGCTCATCCGCAGAGATGGGGCTGCGCGGCTCCAGACACTGGGAGGAGACGTGGCCAGCGCCACCATAGCGGATGCAGAGCGGGGGATTACTGCAGTCTTGACGTCGGTGGCCCTCCTCGAAACACCTGAAGCAGAGCCCATGAAGGTCCGGCGGAATGAACCGCAGCTCCGAGGACAGGGGCGAACCAGATCTGCGTGGGGCACCAGCCTCCTGCTGGCGCCGGAGCGCGTGACGACGATGCCACATGGCCTTGCGCGAGGGGCCAGGACAGCGCCATCCCAAGGCCGGCTCCGGGGCAGCCGGCGCATCCCGCCCAGCCTGGCCGCGAGCCGCCGCCGACGAGCCCGCCGAAACCAGAGATGCCGAGATACCCAGGCCGGACACCACCGGCCTGCCCATGGGGTACGCCGAGGATGTCACATCCCTAGCTTCTGGAATTGCACTAGGATAGTGTCATGTGTGCATCATGTCTAAATTTTTCTTAAACTTGAAATGGGGACTAACAAACCCCAACACCCCCTTTTGAAATACTAGGTTCCAACAATTGGAATTTCAATGAACCCAAAATGCCCTTCATAAATGTTCACCATCTTTGGTCCTGGCTAAACCCTCTGCCAAAAATGGTTTCATATTTTTGGAGGCTCTTCTGGATTTTTGCACCAAGCCATAAGTATTTGCATTTGGGGAATTTAAATGCTATAAATATTTTAAAATGCCCAAATAATCCTGAAGGTATTTTTAGGCTGTTGAGAATATTTTCAAATGTGCCTTTGAATATTTTCAGGTTTTTCCTAAATGGAATAGTATTTCTACTATTTCAAAACACAGAACAGAAACAAATAAAAAGTAAAATAGAAAAGAGAGAGAGAGAACCAACCTGGTCCACTTACTGGCTCGGCACTCAGGCCGCCCAGCCCATCGGGCGCCGCAGTCACCACCAACTCGCGCCCGAGAAGGGCCTTGGCAGCGTGGCAGCCGCTTCATGGCCGCGCCTCGCCGACTCCTGCTTGCCGCCGAGGGTCTGGATGCCTCTCCTGAGTGCCACGCAACCCTCTAGCCCTCCTACTCTCCCCGTTCCCCTCTCCCTCCTCTGTCTCTCTTCCTCGCTCATCCCCGGACGCACCCAAGACTGCCGACGAGCACCATCGCGGCCACCAGCGTCCCCACGCCCAACCAGTTAGGCCACGAGCTCCACCTTGGATCCGGAAGGCTCTACCACGACGCACGCGACGCCGGGTGCCCTGAAGCCACGCCATCTCCGCCGTCTTCATCGCCACGGCCGGCGATTGCCGCCGCTCGATTCGCAGCACCGAAGACGCCCCCGAGCTCGCTGACCACCTCATCGTCCTCCCTGTGAGCTCCTGCTGCTTTCTCTTTGCTGGTCCCCTCCGTTCCCGTCCCCTAGCTCCGTCTTTCGACCGTGGCCGAGGTCGTCGCCGCCGTGCCATGTCGTTGCCGTGGCAACAGCCGCCTCCACCCGCTTTTTAACATTTTGCCGTGCTCACCGAGCTCCCAGGAGCCGAACGCGTCCCCCAGCTCCTCCTGTCGTGCTCTGCAGCCCCGTTCCGCTCGATGCCGTAGCTCCGGCCGCCACCCGAATTGTCACCACCGCCGCCACCACTGGATGCACCGCATCGTGGGCTTTCTAGCGCGCCCAGCTGCACGTCCAGCTGACGCCGGAGATGGCCGGACGAGGAGCGCCTCCGCGTCTGCTTACCGCCGGCGATTAGTCGCTGGAGTAGATGATGTGGCCCAGGCTTAATTAGCACTAACCACCACTTAGTTAACCCCTAGAGTCATTGACAGACGGGCCCCACCTGTTAGTCAACCACAGGGTTATTTCCTGTTTAATTTAAGCTAATGGCCGTGGCCCCACGGGTCAGTTTGACCTTGCCACCTCAGCGTTATTCGCCCCCACCGGTCACCTCTGCTTTGGTGAAACTGTTACACTGACATGCGGGACCCACATTTCAGGTTTGACCTGGACCCGGTCTGTTGACCTGCTGACGTCACAACGACGTCATGCTGACGCAGTTAACCTTTTTCTGGATTTATTCTTTTATGAAAATTCCAGAAAATAGTGCTAACTTCTAAAATTCATAGAAAATCAACTGTAACTCCAAATCAAACAAGTTATATATGAAAAATGATCAGAAAAATCCAATCTATCCATCTGTACTAGTTTCATGCATGTTTAAACAAGTTAACTTGCTGTTTAATGCAAAACATGATAAAACACTATTTAAGATCACAAATGTGTTTGAACTTTGAATCTTTGGTTCAAAATAGCTCAAATACATCTGGTTGTAGTTGCATTAGCCCAACACACTCATTTTACCATGTCATGATCATGCATCATATTGTGCATTGCATTGATTGTGTTTCTTCTCTGTTGCCGGTATTTGTCCCCTCTCGATAGACGTGGTTTCGACGATGAGATAGATGACACTGATGAAGAGCTATATTATCTTCGGAAGTGCCAGGCAAGCAAAACCCCCTTGTTCATTCCGATACAAACCCACTCTCTCGCTCATGCTCTCTTTTACTGCATTAGGACAACATCGATTCAACTGTTACTTGCTGCGGTAGTTGAACCCCTTATCCTCTGCATGACCTGTCATTGCCACAGTAAATAGATGAAACCCACTAGCATGAGTAGGAGTTGTTTGAGCCCTGATGTGCCTACTCATTCATGCTTGTTTGTCATGCCTGCTACTGCTTAGAGTTGTGTCAGGTCTGATTCATCGGGGATGAATTGGAGGTGTGTGAACATGTCCTACTGATGAGAGCTAAGTGTGTGAACATGATTTGGTAAAGGTAGCGGTGAGAGGCCATGTAGGAGTACATGGTGGGTTGTCTCATTGAAGCCGTCCTCAGGAACTGAGTTCTGTGTTTGTGATCCATGAATAGCTACTACCACGCATTGGAATGCTTAAGTGCCCTTCTCGACTTATTAATCAACTCGATCTCTGTCTAGGAGTTGCAACTAGTTTCTGGTGTTTGTAGGATATGTGTTGGGGGCCGTGCGTAGCGCTGACCCTAGGGGTGGGCTATGTTGCGGTAGATACACCGAGGCACGGTGTACCGACGCCTGCTTGGTGCCTCGGAACCTGCTCATCGCTTGGGGCCGTGGCGACACCCCGCCGGATCTCCTCGCGGATGGAACCCGAATAGGCGATAAACCTGGACTAGAGACTTGTGTGGTTATTCAGGTCGTGGCCGACTCCCTCGCCAGGCTTCCGCTTGAAGGTTGCCGAGATACACGACGTGTACATGGTGGTAAGTGGCGAGAGCGTGTGTGAAGAAGTACACCCCTGCAGGGTTAACATCATCTATTCGAATAGCCATGCCCGCGATAAAGGACTTCTGGGTTGCCTGTACAGTTCATAGACAAGTGAAAGTGGATACTCTAAAATGTGCAAGATAAGCGTGATTGCTATGGATGGCGTTCCCGTAGGGAGACGGGAGCGGATCCATAGTGGTGTATTGATATGGTGAATATGTGGACTCGTGTGCGCCACCTCAAAAGAGTCACTTGCAGTCATAGTTTAGGATAGCCACCGAGCCAAAGCTGGCTTGCTGCAGTTAAACCCCACCATCCCCTTTGTTGATAATGATGCATATGTAGTCAGTTCTGATGTAAGTCTTGATGGGTACATTTGTACTCACATTTGCCTATTTTATGTTTTGCAGAGAGATGTCAGTCTCGCTAGTAGTTCCGTGTGGACTTCGACGTTTAGCTTGTTACCTCAGCTACGATCTTGTGCCCTCGGCGAGATCGGTAGATAGTCGCTTCTCAACCTTCTTCATTTATAGTTGTGCGTACTCGGACATGTTAAGCTTCCGCATGTGTTTGACTTGTATGCTTTCGAATGCTTTGGGTCGAGAGACCCATGTTTGTAATATCTCGCTCCTCGGAGCCTAATGAATAAATACTTGAGTCGAGAGTTATGTTGTGATGCCATGTTGTATTTACACATATCGAGCATATTGTGTGTATGTTTGAAATGCTTGGTATGTGTGGGATCCGACAATCTAGTTGTTTATCCTTGGCAGCCTCTCTTATGGGGAAATGTAGTCTAGTGCTTCCTTGAGCCATAGTAATCCGCTACAGCCGGTTCACGGAGTCACGCTAGCCCAAAGACTACCGCTCAGACACTTGGTGGCGGCATGTGTTTCACTGCGTTCTGTATGCATCTTCGGGAAATGTCACGCGGTGACATCCGAGTCTGCCTAGCTCTGCTACTGCCCGGGTTCCTGAGTCCTGTTAGCCCAGTGCTACAACCCCGATTCACACGCTGCTGGACCGACATGCTCGATGTGATTCATGTATGCCTGTCCCCATGGGTTAGTGCCGCTTTGGGTTCATGACTAGCCATGTCTGCCCGGGTTCTCTGTCATATGGATGCTAGCGACACTATCATATACGTGAGCCAAAAGGCGCAAACGGTCCGGAACCATGGTAAGGCGACACCCGTGGGAGTACCGTGCGTGAGGCCGCAAAGTGATATGAGGTGTTACCGGCTAGATCGATGTGACTTGGAATCGTGGTCTGGCAGCTTTGGTATCGAGCTGACTGCTCAGAGGATTACCAAGCCAAACCGGTCGAAGTTGTGTCTAGAAATGCTTTAGTTATGTAAGGGAATTGATTGTGGAAGGGAACGTAAGGCTCTTTTTACTCCTTATACCTTATGCCCTTCTGATCTGAGTCATCCTCTTTTCTTCTACGGGGATTAAGAACTAGGCCTTCTCATCTATCTATCAGGATGACGTGTTAATAATCCATAGACTTATAGAATTGATAGTTTCAAATCTCAGTTCAGTTTTTACTACTTCCGTATGTTCATAGCTGGTCTCAGAACCTTGATATTGTGATGTTGAGTGGTCATGCCACTATTTTGCAGGATGTCTCAAATCATTTTGAGCATTTACAGCCGTTATGCTGTCCGAGTCATCCCAGGTTTCTAAATAGTCTGATGCATTTGTAAATCCTTTCTTTCCGTTCCCGATGTCCTTTATGGTCAGAATAAGCACACTAATCGGTGCATTGAGGTAATTTATCGCCTCGACATATATGTTGGAGTTATTATTATGACCCTAGGTGTCTTAGAAGATTACCTAGTAAACTAGCCATGTTTTGTGTTCCCAGTGTGATGATTCTGGCCATCATTCTCAAAAGCATACCGTGATGTTATTAGTTAGTAGGTATTCTATTCCTGGGTTCTTGAACCCGAGATTCACCCTACTTACCTCGTGTTGATAGTGTTGCTCGTACCTTTAGTATATTAGTAACCTTTGCAATAGTCCTCGAGGTCCGTGGTATTTTCTTCTTCCAAATACCATGAACCATTAAGGCAGAAGTTATTTGAACCAAAAGATCACAATCAGAGTACTCTTGAGGAGTTCTCCATTCATAATTGTGAACCTGCCAGTTCTACCCTTTCCGTATGGGTTATTCGGAAGAAATGTTGAGCTTCGCTCGACATACTAATCTATGCATCCACAACTCAGAAAAAAAATCATATGTTCTTTTGAGTTGTCCCTTTTAGTTATTTTCTGACCTTCGTCTATCAATTGATAGTCAAGAGTATGCGTGTCTTTGTTCATCGATGCCTATTATTCTTGTGGTCCGTCAAGCCATTCTATTCTGGAATGACTAGGAGAAACAAACTCCAGCAGCTCATCCATTTCTTGGAGTGGTCAAAGTAGTTGTATTCCGCAGATCAACATGCCAATTCAGCTTTTGTTCTGTTCTACCCTGAAGTATTACCCACTTTATGTCAGGAACGTCATGAGAATTGCACCTTCCCTTATGAATTCTTGACGTAGTGATACTTCTCGCTATCATTATTCATTCCTCGGTCCCGTGTTGATGTAACCGGAATGCCGACAAGTGAATTGTGATGTGTGAAATCGATACTCCTAGCAACCTCGTTTCTTGGTAGTAAATGGACAATGTTCTCACTCTTAGCGTGTTGGCTTTTGAATCATCATTCTAAGATAGACCGTGCTACCTAGCCCTTATTTCCGGTGCACTCTTTGATCTTTGAGTTAGGATTGAATTCCTTGCTCTTCTGTTCATGTCGTCTTGCCCTGAAAGGCAAGATTGTTCTCGAGCTTAGTAACATATCGGTGGTTCGTGATGTTCCGAATATCTTCTTGGAAGTATTACCGGGTTGTCACCTGACCGCTATGTTGAGTTCGTGATCATGTTGGTTTTCCTCCAAACCACCCATTCTCCAGGAATCTGTGTGGGATATCATTGAGCTAGTTGGTTAAGCCAAACAAAAACTTGGAGAGTTGGAAGATAAAAGCATGTCTGACTTAGTTCATCTTAAAGGATATCTTTGTGTGTGTGTGTGTGTGTTGAAGAAAGATGATATATCCATCGATTGGTCCTCGTGATCAGTTGTTGGATCTATTGCCTTGTCAAAACGTTGACTTGAGTATGGGTTGTCGTCAAGTCAAATCAGAACCAACGATGTTCATAATGTTGTCTTACTCGTGGTTGATCCCTCGAGCATACACCATTACATCTTTTGGTCTGACCAATGCTATCACCGTGTTCACATGATGGTGGAAGTCCAGTGATATGGAAATTCCGATGAGTTGCTGTTGAGCCCATCAACAACATTTTGTCTCCCCATGATTCATGTTGAACATCAACCTAGTGTTGAAAACTTTGTAAGCAATGCCTTCGTGTTCCGTTCATGAAGCTTATGCTTGGATGGAAGAAGTGACTTTCTCTAATTCATGTGCATTTGGTGCAAGTTGCCGCCGTGAGTTCGAGAAGGATTGTTTTTGTTTCCTCTGGTACCATCCCAAGTCAGTTATGCATGTGCGAATGTATTCTATGGTTTGGTAGATTAATTACCTCCACTCCATATGTATTCCCTAGCACACCAAGCCACTGATTGATTTGTTCATGGAAAGAAGCTCCTTCTTAAGACCCGGGGCTTATACAAGGACTTTGATATCCTCGTCGATGGTTCCCCACCTGAACTAGGTAGTGTTTTATTATAAGACTACTATGTGGTCATGCTTGTCTTAGACAACGTGTTCACATGTTGTAGCAGAACCAGCTCATGTTTTGGAGCTTGCTATCGTAGTTCATTTCCCGAGAATCTCGCAACGCCATCTCATCGATTTGTGTTGCAAACTTTCATTTTCCTTTCTAGACCTGCTGTCTGAAATATTCTGTTACCAACCAGATCTGACTCTCAGGCAGATATGATGGTTGGAACACTCCCAACATTTGCATTTTGTTCCCAGTTGCACCCCATCGTGCCAATTTTCCATGGGTTGCCCCTCTTAGCAGTTGCTCTCCAAGATCATCTTCCAAAGTGGTCCTGTCATGGGTCCCCTCCATTTCCGGTGATAAGCAAAAGTCATCCATTGCGTTGTCTTCAACATGGTAGTCCACATCATCCATTCTAGTCTAAGCAAGCCATTTCTTTGAACTCTTTCAAACGATCGTTTGAGAATTGCCTTAGGCTGGTATAAAGAGTTTCAATGATCTTTGTATCAAAAGTAATTCTTTTGCCACTTAAGGGAATAGTTCTACGAGTCACCTCCCCTAAGGTGCCCCGTTATGGAATCATGGAAATTTTTCCTTGCTACTTTGAAACCCTTGTAAATTGTTTCTTCCATCCTTTTTAAGGTGTGTTTTTCCTCTCAGCTCAAGAGATGTTCCTACGTCTCATTCCGTGAGTTGATCCTATGATCATTAGGATGGTCCATCCATGTAGACATGTCTCGCTCTTTTGTCCTCGTGATGGATGAAGATCTCGAAAGCAAAGATGTCAAGATCGACTGGAGTTATCAAATCAACATCCTCGAGAAAAGACGTCCGGATCGTGAAGATTGTGTTAGCTTGTGTCCCTCTGTCTTCTTACCTCCCGACTTGAATCTCGGGACGAGATTCTTGTTTAGTAGGGGTGAGTTGTCACATCCCTAGCTTCTGGCATTGCACTAGGATAGTGTCATGTGTGCATCATGTATAAATTTTTCTTAAACTTGAAATGGGGACTAACAAACCCCAACACCCCCTTTTGAAATACTAGGTTCCAACAATTGGAATTTCAATGAACCCAAAATGCCCTTCATAAATGTTCACCATCTTTGGTCCTGGCTAAACCCTCTGCCAAAAATGGTTTCATATTTTTGGAGGATATTCTGGATTTTTGCACCAAGCCATAAGTATTTGCATTTGGGCAATTTAAATCCTATAAATATTTTTAAATGCCCAAATAATCCTGAAGGTTTTAGGCTGTTGAGAATATTTTCAAATGTGCCTTTGAATATTTTCAGATTTTTCCTAAATGGAATAGTATTTCTACTATTTCAAAACACAAAACAGAAACAAATAAAAAGTAAAATAGAAAAGAGAGAGAGAGAGAACCAACCTGGTCCACTTACCTGGCCTGGCACTGTGCCGGCCCAGCCCACTGGCGCCTGCCAGTCACCACCAACCTCGCGCCAGAAGGACGCAGCGTGCGTGGCCGCCGCTCGCGAGCACGCGCCTCGCCAGCTCCTGCTTGCCGCCGAGGGTCTGGATGCCTCTCCTGAGCGCCACGCAACCCTCTAGCCCTCCTATTCTCCCCGTTCCCCTCTCCCTCCTCTGTCTCTCTTCCTCGCTCATCCCCGGATGCACCCGAGACCGCCGACGAGCACCACCGCGGCCACCAGCGTCCCCACGCCCAACCAGTTAGGCCACGAGCTCCGCCTTGGATCCGGAAGGCTCTACCACGACGCACGCAACGCCGGGTACCCTGAAGCCACGCCATCTCCGCCGTCTTCATCACCACGGCCGGCGATCGCCGCCGCTCGATTCGCAGCACCGAAGACGCCCCCGAGCTCACTGACCACCTCATCGTCCTCCCTGTGAGCTCCTGCTGCTTTCTCTTTGCTCGCACCCTCCGTTCCCGTCCCCTAGCTCCGTCTTCCGACCGTGGCCGAGGTCGTCGCCGCCGTGCCATGTCGTTGCCGTGGTAACAGCCGCCTCCACCCGCTTTTTAACATTTTGCCGTTCTCACCGAGCTCACAGGAGCCGAACGCGTCCCCCAGCTCCTCCTGTCGTGCTCCGCAGCCCCGTTCCGCTCGATGCCATAGCTCCAGCCGCCGCCCGACTTGTCACCACCGCCGCCACACGCTGCCCCAGCACACACCGCGGCCACCACTGGATGCGCCGCATCGCGGGCTTTCTAGCGCGCCCAGCCGCACGTCCAGCCGACGCCGGAGATGGCTGGACGAGGAGCGCCGCCGCGTCTGCTTACCGCCGGCGATTAGTCGCCGGAGTAGATGATGTGGCCCAGGCTTAATTAGCACTAACCACCACTTAGTTAACCCCTAGGGTCATTGACAGACGGGCCCCACCCGTTAGTTAACCGCAGGGTTATTTCCTGTTTGCATTGGAATGCTTAAGTGCCCCTCTCGACTTATTAATCAACTCGATCTCTGTCCAGGAGTTGCAACTAGTTTCTGGTGTTTGTAGGATATGTGTTGGGGGCCGTGCGTAGCGCTGACCCTAGGGGTGGGCTATGTTGCGGTAGATACACCGAGGCACGGTGTACCGGGACGCCCGTTTGGTGCCTCGGGAACCCTGCTCTCATCGTTTGGGGCCGTGAGCGACACCCCGGCCGGATCTCCTTGCGGATGGAACCCGAATAGGCGATAAACCTGGACTAGAGACTTGTGTGGTTAGTCAGGTCGTGGCCGACTCCCTCGCCAGGCTTCCGCTTGAAGGTTGCCGAGATACACGACGTGTACATGGTGGTAAGTGGCGAGAGCGTGTGTGAAGAAGTACACCCCTGCAGGGTTAACATCATCTATTCGAATAGCCATGTCCGTGGTAAAGGACTTCTGGGTTGCCTGTACAGTTCATAGACAAGTGAAAGTGGATACTCTAAAATGCGCAAGATAAGCGTGAGTGCTATGGATGGCGTTCCCGTAGGGAGACGGGAGCGGATCCATAGTGGTGTATTGATATGGTGAATATGTGGACTCGTGTGCGCCACCTCAAAAGAGTTACTTGCAGTCATAGTTTAGGATAGCCACCGAGCCAAAGCTGGCTTGCTGCAGTTAAACCCCACCATCCCCTTTGTTGATAATGATGCATATGTAGTTAGTTCTGATGTAAGTCTTGCTGGGTACATTTGTACTCACGTTTGCCTATTTTATGTTTTGCAGAGAGATGTCAGTCTCGCTAGTTGTTCCGTGTGGACTTCGACGTTTAGCTTGTTACCTCAGCTACGATCTTGTGCCCTCGGTAGGATCTGGTAGATAGTCAGGCTTCTCAGCCTTCTTCATTTATAGTTGTCTGTACTCAGACATGTTAAGCTTCCGCGTGTGTTTGACTTGTATGCTCTGAATGCTGGGTCGAGAGACCCATGTTTGTAATATCTCGCTCCTCGGAGCCTAATGAATAAATACTTGAGTCGTAGAGTTATGTTGTGATGCCATGTTGTATTTACACATATCGAGCATATTGTGTGTATGTTTGAAATGCTTGGTATGTGTGGGATCCGACAATCTAGTTATTTATCCTTGGCAGCCTCTCTTATGGGGAAATGTAGTCTAGTGCTTCCTTGAGCCATAGTAGTCCGCTACAGCCCGGTTCACCGGAGTCTTGCTAACCCAGCACTACTGCTCAGGACACTTGACTGGCCGGCATGTGTTTCACTTTGTTCCTGTGTCTGTTCCTTCGGGGAAATGTCACGCGGTGACATCCGGAGTCCTGCCTAGCCTGCTACAGCCCGGGTTCCCGAAGTCCTGTTAGCCCAGTGCTACAGCCCGGATTCACACGCTGCTGACCAACATGCTCGATGTGATTCATGTATGCCTGTCCCCATGGGTTAGTGCCGCTTTGGGTTCACGACTAGCCATGTCGGCCCGGGTTCTCTGTCATATGGATGCTAGCGACACTATCATATACGTGAGCCAAAAGGCGCAAACGGTCCCGGGCCATGGTAAGGCGACACCCGTGGGAATACCGTGCGTGAGGCCGCAAAGTGATATGAGGTGTTACCGGCTAGATCGATGTGACTTGGAATCGGGGTCCTGACAGAGGAAACCGAGGGAGGACTGCGCGAGGCCGACGCCATGGGCCCGCTGGGAGAAGGTGGACGCCGGAGCCGGAGCGGCTACCGGCGGAAGAGGTGGGCGGCGGCGCTGGAGCGGGACCGCTGAGCGGGAGCGGGAGCGGGGGGAGCGTCCCAACTTTGGATCTAGGGAGTACTAGAGTTCCACGTATGCGCTACTGAAGTGGAACAACTTTAATTGTAAAAAAAGTCAGGGCCGGAAGCAGCTTCGTGCCACATGTGTGACACTAATCAGTTGAAAAAAATCTATACTTATGCACAAACTAGCAAAAATTGGCCATGCTTGTAACAAGCAAATGTGAGTCGGCTTAAATCATGGATGGCCAGGTAGAGAAACTATATCTCGAGATAAGGGTCGCTCATGACAAAACCGGTAAACCGGTTGAGCTACAACCCGACATGGGATATTATCCAGAGTTAATTCATCCGGATGAACATGATAACTTTGGATTATTAATTCATTTAGGAATTGAAAGTAAAATGAAAAATAGCATTAGAGCATCTTTAATAGCTGCCCTATTTCAGGGCACAAAAATAGGATGTTGAAAAAAAGGGGCATGAATTATTTTTTAGGCATAACAAAGCGCCGTCTCCAACAGCTGTCCTAAAATAGGGCACCCAGATCAGCAAAACCAATTTTCTTTTTAAACGAACATTTGAACACTTCGATCATATTTAATACTTCATAACTACTTGGACCACACTCAAAGTTCATACATGTGAGATAGTTCAACTACAAACTTAAAGTAGTACATGAAATGCAGATAGTGGCGTTTTGGCACACGGGAGCACGCGCTCCTGGGTTTTAACATGTGTTTTAAACGTATTTTGAAATGTCAAAAAATTCCAAACAAAAGATTGATGTGTACATCTTGATATTGTACATGCTCATAAAGCCGTTTCGCGAAAAACCGACAAGTTATGTGTCGCGTGTGAAAAAGACAAAATTCGGTGTTAAAAATGCTTTTCACAAGACATCTTTTTGTATTTTTTACACAAGCCACAAAAAATATCAATTTCCCCCGAAACTTGACGTGCACACATATATTGTCGAGATGTATCCACCAAATTTTTGTATGAAATTTGTTCATACTTTGAAATATTTTTTTCCGGTGGCAGAAGCGCGTGCTTCCATGTGCCAAACCGAATTTCTGATGCGGACTTAAACTATGACATGCCAACTTAACTACTAGGACATTAAATTACAAACAAACTACAGACTATCCCAGTCAATGTTTGTATGATCGGAGTATATCGAGCACACAGGAGGTGATTGGAAGATTTAAAATTTATTTTGAAACAAATCTCTCAGTACAAGACAATGGAAATAAATCTCAACAAATGTGGGGCTACGAAAGAATACAATCAAAATAAAACTAAGTGAATGCAGGACCATGATAGACAACTACAACTAAAAGAAAACATGTCAAGATAGGTAGAATATGACCCTGAGAAAGATAATTGCCGAAACTCAGATAAAAAACACGCACACTGTCGAGAGATGTCCATGAGAGCAAGACTTAGCTGCATAATTAAAGTAGCACCAGATGTAAATCAGACCAACATACAAACATACAATCTTAAGTATAATGAATGCAAATATATAACACAACATCTTCACATACATATTTGCATGAAAAGTAAGTTGCCAACCATCTTGGTTGGTGCGGCGTGGCTATTTATAGCCGGAGTAACCCGAGGGTAAATGACCAATAAGGGTCTACGGCCCAGCCAATGACAAACCGACACGTTTCCAACGGTCGGATTTCAAACCCACTCGACAACTTTGCTTGAGGAATAAGTAAATATGATTGTGCTTTATGGTAACTGTCGATGTCAAAACCGGCGGATCTCGGGTAGGGGGTCCCGAACTGTGCGTCTAAGGCGGATGGTAACAGGAGGCGGGGGACACGATGTTTACCCAGGTTCAGGCCCTCTCGATGGAGGTAATACCCTACTTCCTGCTTGATTGATCTTGATGATATGAGTATTACAAGAGTTGATCTACCACGAGATCGTAGAGGCTAAACCCTAGAAGCTAGCCTATGGTATGATTGTTGTTGTCCTACGGACTAAACCCTCCGGTTTATATAGACACCGGAGGGCTAGGTTACACAGTAGTCGGTTACAAGGGAGAGATCTACATATCCAGATTGCAAGCTTGCCTTCCACGCCAAGGAGAGTCCCATCCGGACACGAGATGAAGTCTTCAATCTTGTATCTTCATAGTCCAACAGTCCGCCAAAGGATATAGTCGGCTGTCCGGAGACCCCTAATCCAGACTCCTCAAGAGCCCCTAACCAGGCTTCAATGACGATGAGTCCGACGCAGATTGTCTTCGCATTGCAAGGCGGATTCTTCTCCAAATTCTGAATACCTGCTGAGTAGTGTCCGACTTCCCATAAATGTTGCACTTCTTGGCTTCCGCGCCCAATAATGGCCGTCTTCCACGTGCGTAATGCGAAGCCGAAGGCACATTTTACATCTGCCACCCTAGCCATGCGAGTAAATTGTCTATTAAAGTGACGGCGATTCTTAGATCCAGATCACACCATCCTCCCACGGCGAGTATCCATCAAAGCGCGCCAGGAAAAATCCATTCCAACATGGCCGGTCATCGCAACTCCTCCTCTCGCTGCCGTAGCCCTAAGCCCGGTGATTGGAAGAAGTGTTCCGTCCCGCACAACCAACTAGTAGAGTTACAGACCGTGGATTTCTCCTCCAACAGATATGGTCCCCTGCTCGAGCGGGCTCGCCACCTATAATGGCGGGAGCAAGGAGAGCTTTCCCAATCCTTCCAAGGGGAGCGGGTATGCCTTGTCCCTTATTTATTAAGGGACTTGGATTTCAATCCATCTGTTCCTCCGCGGGCTCTGGAGTTTTATGGCCTCCAGTTGCATAACTTCACCCCTGCTTCCATATTACACATCGCTGGTTATGTTGCCCTTTGTGAGCTGTTTCTGGGCTACGAAGCTCATTTCGAGCTGTGGAAGAGGCTATTCTGCCTTGTGCCCCGTACGCAGAAGGGGTCAATATATCAAGTGGGCGGAGCCGAAATATGGCGCATCGCCGAGACCGGATACCTGTCCGGCACCCCGAAGAAGATGTACGAAGACTGGCCTTCAGAGTGGTTTTACATGGAGGACGTCCCCATTCCAAATCCTATTCGGATGGGTCTTCCCGAGTTCGACCATGCCCCTTTGAAGAGACGCCGAAGCTGGCGCCCACGGAGCCCTCAGGAAGAAGATAACGGAGAAGTCCTTTACCTGATGGGCCGGATAAAAGTGCTGGCTCAATCAGGACTGACAATAACCGAGGTTATGTCGATATGTATAATGCAGGGGGTACAACCACTTCAATATCGAGGGCACCCCATGTGGCATTTTAACGGGGAGGATGATGCCTGATACGTCTCCATCGTATCTACTTTTCCAAACACTTTTGCCCTTGTTTTGGACTCTAACTTGCATGATTTGAATGGAACTAACCCGGACTGACGCTGTTTTCAGCAGAATTGCCATGATGTCGTTTTATGTGCAGAAAACAAAAGTTCTCGGAATGACCTGAAACTCCACGGAACATCTAGTTAAAAATAATAAAAAATCCTTGCCAAAGATGAAGACCAGGGGCCCACACCTGTCCCACGAGGGTGGGGCGCCCCCAGGCACGCCCCTACTCGTGGGCCCCCTGGAGCTCCTCCGGCGCCAACTCCAACTCTATATATTTTCTTTCGGATAGAAAAAAATCAAGGGAGAAGAAATCATCACGTTTTATGAAATGGAGCCACCGCCAAGCCCTAAAACCTCTCGGGAGGGCTGATCTGGAGTCTGTTCGGGGCTCCGGAGAGGGGGATTTGTCGCCGTCCTCATCATCAACCATCCTCCATCACCAATTTCATGATGCTCACCGCCGTGCGTGAGTAATTCCATCGTAGGCTTGCTCGACGGTGATGGGTTGGATGAGATTTATCATGTAATCGAGTTAGTTTTGTTAGGGTTTGATCCCTAGTATCCACTATGTTCTGAGATTGATGTTGCTATGACTTTGCTATGCTTAATGCTTGTCACTAGGGCCCGAGTGCCATGATTTTAGATCTGAACCTATTATGTTTTCATGAATATATGTGTGTTATTGATCCTATCTTGCAAGTCTATAGTCACCTACTATGTGTTATGATCCGGCAACCCCGAAGTGACAATAATCGGGACCACTCCCGGTGATGACCATAGTTTGAGGAGTTCATGTATTCACTAAGTGTTAATGCATTGTTCCGGTTCTCTATTAAAAGGAGGCCTTAATATCCCTTAGTTTCCATTAGGACCCCGCTGCCACGGGAGGGTAGGACAAAAGATGTCATGCAAGTTCTTTTCCATAAGCACGTATGACTATATTCGGAATACATGCCTACATTACATTGATGAATTGGAGCTAGTTCTGTGTCACCCTATGTTATGATCGTTACATGATGAACCGTGATCGGCATAATTATCCATCACCGATCCAATGCCTACGAGCTTTCCATATACTGGTTTACGCTTATTTACTTTCCCGTTGCTACTGTTACAATCATTACAAAACACCAAAAATATTACTTTTTCTTTCATTACTCTTTTGTTACCATTACCACTACTATCATATTACTTTGCTACTAAATACCTTGCTGCAGATATTAAGTTATCCTGGTGTGGCTGAATTGACAACTCAGTTGCTAATACTTGAGAATATTATTTTGCTCCCCTTGTGTCGAATCAATAAATTTGGGTTGAATACTCTACCCTCGAAAGTTGTTGCGATCCCCTACACTTGTGGGTTATCAAGACTAATTTCTGGCGCCATTGCCGGGGAGCATATGTCGGTGTTCTGGGAATGGGGGTCCCTAGACTTGCCTGCCTGCGGCCTGCGGCGTGGCTCAAAGGAGGCCCAGGACAGCCCATCTTCATCAACGCGAGCTCAAGACCCTCGCGAGGGGCCAAGCCTCGCGGGGCGGACGACCAAGGGCTTCCTCAGGCGCAGCCTCGTCAGGCTGGCTCGCGAGGAGGCGGAGAGTTCAAGGTAGGGTACCTCGCGAGGTGCCCATGACGTAAGCCATGATGACCAAGGGCGCCAGTCGGGCGCCAGCCCGCACAGCGTCCTTCTTTCCTCTTTGGTGCAAAGGGAGCAAGCGCAGGCGAGAGCATCAAGCAAAGGCATCTATTTCGGTGCAACAAGACCAAGACCAGCCCCAACGGCTGGAATGCAGTCATCATGGAGCCCAAGCAGGCGTCATCACAGAGCCTTTGGCGACGAGGACCAACTTTAGTCGGGATAAGTGTACCCGCTGTTCCCCTTCAAAATGGCCAATTGTTGGCGCCCTTCCCGCTCAATATTTGGGAAGAGGCCCAGGGTCTTCTTCTATATAAGTAGAGCTAGCCACCATAGTAGGGCTCCTCCCCCGATCCGCCATTCGAAACGCAGAGAGAGAGAGAGAGACCCGATCCTCAAGATAGAGCGACGGGATACCACTTAGCAGTTCATCACACCACCAAGGACAGACCCTCGCGAGGCTGTTCCTCCATGTACTGTTCTTCATCAGCCCAAGAGGCAATCCACACACCACACACTAGAGTAGGGTATTACACCACGATGGTGGCCTGAACCAGTATAAATCTTGTGTCTCTTGTGTTGTTCTTGCTAGTAGTTTAGGTCCCTGCGATTCGGTGAGGTACGAGACGGTAGAGGGTTGGATCTCCGCGCGCACCCCAGAGTTTGAACCTAAGGGTCTGCCGAACCGAAATCCGACATTTGCGCGCCCGGTAGGGTGCGCGGAATCTGCCTTCCGTCACGCGTCCTTCCCGTCTCACGCAGAACCATGTTCGACGTCCGTGGCCCCCGCTGAAGCGCCGAGCCGCCACCGCCTCCCATGTCGCCAGACAGCTCCGTCGGTTGGCGCCCTCGTCGTTCCCGTCACTGCCGTCAGCGCCGCCACCAGCCCGGCGGGAACGAGCAGCGGGCATCGCCCCTGCGCTCCTCGGTGACCTCAGGGGAGGGGCCGCGCGGTTCCCTCGACACCCGCCCCGTCGCGCCGGTCCCTCCGCTCGTCGCGGCCCTCCTGGGCGGCTCGCAGGCGCCGCCTTCCAGCCGCCATGTCAAGACATTCGTCCGCCGGGTCGGCGCCGCCTCCATGCGGCAGGGGGCTCCCTCGAGCCGGACGGAGTTGCCGGCCGGGCTGACCTTCGACTCTCAAGATCACCCCGCCAACTCGGCCGGCTCGGGTGCGCTCCCACTGCTCTGCACACCTACCATCTGCCAGGTCGCTGTCACCAGGACCCTCATCGACGGCGGCGCCGGCCTCAATGTACTCTCAGTCGAGGCCTTCAACCTCCTCTGCATACCCAGGGAGCGGTTGCTGCCCAGCCGCCTTTTTCGGGCGAGGAGGAGGTCATCCAGCTCCTTGGGGCAATCCGGCTTCGGTGACCTTCGGCACCACGACAACTTCCGCACGGAATTGGTCGACCGACATCGCCCCCATCGGCCTCCCCTACAACGCCATCCTTGGCTATCGGCATTGGCCAAATTCATGGCGCAACCCACCGGGATACAACCTCATGAAGATTCACAGGAGCAGCGGCGTCCTCACCGTGCCTGGGATACCGAGGGGCGTTGGGCGCCAGACTCACCCTCAAGACGGCGGCCGCAACACAGCCCGCTGATCACGGAAGCCCCAAGTCAAGGGGCTGCGCCGACCAAGAAGAAGCAGTTGTTCACTCAAGACAAGGCGGAGACCAAGAAGATACCCGTCGATGAGGACGGGTCCACAAGCGCCACCTTCACCATAGGCGCCAACCTCGAGCCCGAACAGGAGGAAGCCCTTGTCAAGTTCCTGCGGGCGAACAAGAAGGTGTTCGCCTGGGAGCCCGATCAGCTGGCGGGGATTCCACAGGGCGTGATCGAGCACCACCTCAACGTGCCCTAGCGTCGTCCGGTGAAGCAAAAGCGAGGAGGCAGTCCACCAAAGCAGGCCTTCATCGTCCAAGCGACCCGAAAGCTAGAAGCCGCGGGGGTTATTCGCGAGGTCCGATACCCAGATTGGTTGGCCAACCCCATGGTGGTGCCGAAGAAGGGAGGAAAGGAGCGCATGTGTGTCGACTTCACCAACCTCAACAAAGCATGCCCGCAGGATCCGTTTCTGCTCCCTCGCATCGACCAGATCGTAGATTCCACCGCCGAGTGTGACCTGTTGTGCTTCTTGGACGCCTTTTCCGGGTATCATCAAATCAAGTTGGCGGTGGAAGACGTGGAGAAGACGGCCTTCCTAACCCCGTGTGGAGTATACTGCTATACCTACATGCCATTCGGGTTGCGCAACGCAGGGGCAACCTTCCAGCGGCTCATGCACATCACCTTGGGCCCACAGCTCGGGAAGAATGTGGAGGCATACGTCGACGACATCGTGGTAAAGTCTCACGAGGCCAGGACCTTGATACAATACCTGGAAGAAACCTTCGCGAGCCTCAACGCAGTGAGCCTGCGACTCAACCGGGAGAAGTGTGTGTTTGGAGTTCCCTCGGGCAAGCTCTTGGGTTTCCTCGTGTCCCACCGAGGCATCGAGGCCAACCCAGAAAAAGGTCAAGGCAAGTGGAAGACATGAGCCCACCGAAGACCCTCGTGGAGATGAGAAGCTCACGTAGGCAGAACGGCACTTGGGCTTTCATCTCCCGGTTGGGGGAGCGGGCACTGCCTTTCTTCCAGCTGATGAAGAAAAAGGGGCCCTTCGAGTGGACTGAAGAGGCCGACAAAGCGTTTCAAGACCTCAAGAGGTACCTGACCAGCCCTCCAGTGATGGTGGCCCCGCGCCCTCAGGAGCCCTTGGTGCTCTACCTCTCTGCCACTCCCTACTCCGCTAGCGCTGCTCTGGTGGCGGTTAGGGAGGAGCGTCAGGCCAAGACCACGGCGGCAACCCGAACTAAGGCAAGACCGAATCAGAAGGAACTAGCGAAGCCAGCACCGCAATGGAAGAAGATCAAGCAACGGCAGAGCAGGCACTGAGACGGGAGGCCTCGGTCAAGCACCCGGCTTCCGAGGCGATGTTGCCTCAGAGGCACCACACTTCCGGAGGGCGCCACCAGCACCGACGCCCCTAACCTCGTCGAGCACCCAGTGTACTTCGTCAGTACCGTGCTACGGGATGCGAGGGCATGGTACCCCATGCCGCAGAAGCTCCTTCTCGCACTGCTGGTGGCTTCACGCAAGTTGCGGCACTACTTCCAGGGTCATTCAGTCAAGGTTGTCTCGGCATACCCCCTGGAGAGGGTGCTCAGGAGCCCCAACTCGGCAGGAAGGGTCGCCGAGTGGAACATTGAGCTGCAAGCATTCCAGCTCGAGTTCAGTACAACCAGAGTCATCAAGGGGGCCGCGCTGGCAGATTTCATGGCCGAATGGACAGAAGCACCGGGCCTCAGAGCCGGCAAGGATTGGTCCCTCTCCCCAGGGAGCGAAGCGCCAGAAGGTTGGGTCATGTACTTGACGGAGCTGTTCTCCGGACATGTATACTGGGCTGGGGCAAGTACTCATATCCCCCTCTCAGACAAGCTCTGCTGGCGTGCAGCCTGCTTTCAAAGCATGGCGAGAAGGTCTCCAACAATATAGCAGAATACGAGGGGCCGAGAGCGGGTCTAAAGGCTGCCGCTGCCCTCGGGGTGAAGCGCCTTACCATCAAGGGTGATTCGCAGCTCCTCGTCAATTTCTCCAACAAGGTGTACGAGCCAAGGGATGAACACATGGAGGCCTACCTTGCGGAGGTCCGCAGGATGGAGAAACAGTTCTGGGGGCTGGAGCTGCAGCACGTGCCCCGCGGCACCAACCAAGAGGCCGACGACATCGCCAAACGAGCCTCCAGAGGTTACCCCAGAGCCGGGTGTCTTGAGGAACGGCTCTTCAAGACCTCAGCCCTGCCGCGTTATCAAGCACAGCACAGCCTCGGGAGGAGCTCCCTCGGCCACCAGCCTCGGAGCCCCACTGTGGCTCTGGCTCGGGAGAGCACGCCTAACGATGGAACCTCAAGAGGATTGCTGGATCACGGAGCTCAAGAGTTACTTAACACGTGGGACTTTGCCAGAGAAGGAGGAGGAGGCAGAGCGTGTGGCGCGGCAAGCCACGGCATACAACATCATGGATGGAGAGCTCTACCGGAGACGACCAAACGACATATCCCTACGCTGCATCACCAGGGAACAGGGGAAGGAACCTTGGCGAGATATACATGGCGGAGATTGTGTGCACCATTCATCGTCACGGACCCTTGTCGGAAAGGCATGTTCGCAGCAGTTTTATTGGCCCACACGCTCAATGACGCCATCGACCTCGTGAAGGCTTGCGAGGCTTGCCAATTCCATGCCAAGCAGATCCACCAGCCAGCAGGAGGCTCGCAAACCATTCCCTCACTTGGCCATTCGCGGTCCGGGGCTGGACATTCGGGCCCTTTCCTCGGGCGCCAGGGCTATCGCTACTCTCGTCGCTGTGGACAAATTCACCAAGTGGGCCGAAGTGGAGGCCGTCCGCGCCATCCCGCCGGTTCTGCGGTCAAGTTCATCAAGGGCATCGTGAGCCGGTTCGGAGTGCCGAACCGCATCATCACCGACAACGGTTCGCAGTTCACCAGTAACCTTTTTAAAACGTACTGCGCTAACCTTGGGACACAGATATGCTACGCTTCGGTGGCACACCCCCGCAGCAATGGACAGGCCGAGCGGGCCAATGCAGAGGTCCTGAGAGGCCTCAAGACCAGGACGTTCAAGAAGAAGCTGGAAGCCTGCGGCAGAGGCTGGTACGACGAGCTTCTATCCGTATTGTGGTCCATCCGCACAACCGCGACCAAGCCAACTGGAGAGACCCCCTTCTTCCTGGTCTCTACGGGTCAAGCGGTCCTCCTCACGAGGTCAAGTTGCCGATCTGCGCTGGTCCCGCGCTCGATGAAACGCTGCGGGACGCCATGCGGGGGCGACCCTTGTCTGGGGAGGAGCGCCGTCGAAGCTGACCGCGAGAGGCAAGGTACCAGCCGGGCACTCCGGCGATACCACTGCCGCAACATCTGCCCTGAACTCTCGAGGTAGGAGACCTCGTGCTCCGGACAGGTCCTCTCTAGGGAGGGACTGCATAAGCTCTCTCCCATGTGGGAGGGCCCATTCAAGGTTGTTCATGTTTCCAGGCTGCCTCCGGCGCTTGGAGACGCAAGATGGAGTACCTATACAGAACGCGTGGAACATCCAGCACCTCCGGAGGTTCTACCCCTAAAAGGCCCAGAGCCTGTGAAGAAGGCGAATGCCTGTGAAGTTCATCTTTTTGGAAAAGGCCCTGAGCCTGTGAAGAAGGTGAATGCCTGTGAAGTTCATCTTTTTGGAAAAGGCCCAGAGCCTGTGAAGAAGGCGAATGCCTGTGAAGTTCATCTTTTGGGAAAAGGCCCTGAGCCTGTGAAGAAGGCGAATGCCTATGAAGTTCATCTTTTTGGAAAAGGCCCTGAGCCTGTGAAGAAGGCGAATGCTGTGAAGTTCATCTTTTGGAAAAGGCCCCGAGCTCTGTGAAGAAGGCGAACGCCTGTGAAGCCGCTACGTTCGAAAGGCCGGAGCTCGTGAAGAGGGCAAACGCCCGTGAAGCTTGCTTACTCAGAGAAAGGCCCGAGCACTCGTGAAGAAGGCCAGTGCCTATGAAGCTCGGGCCCGTGACACTCTCACGTAATAATGAGGGGCTACACGCCCGGAGTCTCAGGGTGCCGGCCTCGGGCCCAGGGCTCCCTCCTACGCCTAGTAGCAGCACTTAGCCGCTGTTGGTGAGAAGACGCCCAAGACTAGACTAGGTGCGGACGCGGCTTTTTCATTTGCTTTCGCAGCTTGGTGGTTATTCCCATTTGAAGTTTTTATCGAAACTATCGCCCTTTTTTGGTCCGTGGTTCTTCGATCTTTTTCGCCCTCCTGCCTCGATTTCTCTTGCGCGGGGACTCGCGAGGCAGAAGACTCGGGAGCCCCCGCGGGTCTTCCTACCCCTATCGCTCAAGTTTCTCACGGCCCTGGTCCACAGCTGGAGCACCCCTCCTGACCATGCCTCACGGGCAGCACAACGCGAACACGGGGCCAGGGTTGGTCGCCCCCGCGGCCACGACCGAGATTCACTTGCGAATGGGCGCACGACGGAAGGGAACAATATCAGGATAACAAAGGCAGTACAATAATTAACGGCGTTGCCCTAAACACGCCCCCACGGGGCCACACATTTTTCCCTTTTTACGCAGGAGAAAAGGAAGGAAAAGGACAAAAGCAGGTGAAGCACGCCCGTGCAGCTCTCTTGGGAGGCCCGGCTGCCTCCGGAGCTGGTCGGACTCCATCTCGCTTCACGGGCGTGGCGCGAAGCGGACCGCTGCCACCCCCCCAAGCTTGCGCCGAGGGCTGGGCTGGCGGCCGCTCTTTGGAAGAATCGCCACCAAGAAGAGCTGGTGAAGCGTGAGGTCGCGGGCATCACCACCACCCTGCCCTCTCTCCGCCCGCTGGGTGAGTCCTCGGCATGTCGCCGTCCTCGTGGCAGCACCCATGCGGCGGCCGTCTTCCCGAACACCCTCACGTAGAGGGTGGCGTCGCCATCATACTTGAAGTGCAGGGAGCACCGTGGCAGAGACCACGACGCTACGCGAACGTCTGCCACCAAGGGCCAGAACAGTTCCTGCAGCAGAGACCTCAGAGAAGCCCACGGCCAGGCTGTAACAGCCATCTGCGCGGGAGCCAGAGGCCACTCAGGCGCCATCTGGGAGCTCACCCAGAGGAAGCACGAGCTGAAGCCGGACGTTGGGCGGCTCCGCCGCCTCACCATGAACTCCAGCGCTTTAGCAGATGGAGGCGCGGCCTCGGGGGACGAGCGGCCGGGGCACGCCCACCGACCATGGCCAGCCGCTCGTCACCACGCTGAGAGCCTCCCCCACGACTGCGGGAGACCGCCGTGCAGGCCACGGGGTGCTTGCGAGGGCGACCTCGACCACGCTTGGGCGGAGGAGAGGAGGATTCGACCTGGCGGCCCTTCCCCTTCTCTGCGGCCGAGAACTTCCTTGGTGGAGCCATGGAGAAGAAGGAGAGACAGGGAAGGGTGGACTGGAAGGATGCACGCCGTTCCATACTTATAGCCAGAGAAGGCCAACCGTCGACCTCCACGATCACCGGTAATCATGACTGACCCTGCATGCAAGGACCTGTCGAATCCGGGCGGTTACCGAGGCATCGTGGGGATGCAGTGCGCCCACGTCCAATCAACCGCCACGCGGCGCCCAAGGCCGCAGGCTGTTAGGGCCCACGACACTTCGCACTTGCCCTTTCGCCTCTCTGCACGGCCAAGTCCGGGCGTCGTGGCGCCGGGGCTCTTGTCGGGTGCAGGGAACGGGGTCCTCAGATCGGCTCGGCATGGCTCAAAGGAGGCCAGGACAGCCCATCTTAATCAACGCTGAGCTCAAGACCCTCGCGAGGGGCCAAGAGATTGCTGGGCGACGACCAAGGGCTTCTCAAAGCAGCCTCATCAGCTGGCTCGCGAGGAGGCGGAGAGTTCAAGGCGGGTACCTCGCGAGGTGCCCATGATGTAAGCCATGCGACCAAGGGCGCCGGTCGAGGCGCCAGCCAGCAGCGTCCTCCTTTCCTCTTTGGTGCAAAGGGAGCAAGCGCAGCGGCGAGTATCAAGCAAAGGCATCCGTTTGATTGCAACAAGACCAAGACTAGCCCCAACGGCTGGAATGCATCATCGTGGAGCCCAAGCAAAGGCATCATCAGAGCCTTTGGCGACGAGGACCAACTTTAGTCGGGATAAGTGTACCCGCTGTTCCCCTTCAAAATGGCCAATTGTTGGCGCCCTTCCCGCTCAATATTTGGGAAGAGGCCCAGGGCCTTCGTCTATATAAGTAGAGCTAGCCACCATAGGAGGGGGACCTCCCCCCCCCTGATACACCATTCGGAATCCAGAGAGAGAGAGAGACCCGATCCTCAAGCTAGAGCGACGGGATACCACTTAGCAGTTCATCGCACCACCAAGAACAGACCCTCGCGAGGCTGTTCCTCCCTGTACTGTTCTTCATCAGCCCAAGAGGCAATCCACACACCACACACTGGAGTAGGGTATTACACCACGATGGTGGCCTGAACCAGTATAAATCTTGTGTCTCTTGTGTTGTTCTTGCTAGTAGTTTAGGTCCCTGCGATTTGGTGAGGTACGAGACGGTGGAGCGTTGGATCTCCGCGCGCACCCCAGAGTTCGAACCCTAAGGGTCTGCCGGAACCCGAAATCCGACAGCATAGCTGTATTCTTTGAGTCACTTGGGATTTATATCTGCTGGTCACTATGAAGAACTTGAAAGACGCTAAGACAACAATTTATCCCTCAATTTCGAGGGGAGGTAAGGAACTGCCATCTAGCTCTGCACTTGATTCTCCTTCTGTTTTGAGTAAGCTTGCGATACCTAAACTTGCTTCTGCTATTCGTTCTGATATGTCGCATGTTATTGATGATGCCACTTCTGCTATGCATGATACTTATGATGAAACTACTTCTATGCTCGATACTACTGTGCCCCTTAGTGAATTTCTTGATGAAGAAATTGCTAGGTCTAGAGAGAAAGAAATTATTGAAACTGATCATGTTGATGAAATCGATGATGAAAACATGCTTGTTATTCCTGAGGGTTATATTTTTGATAAAGAAGCTTCTGCTGCTATTTTCGCTTGCAAAGATAACGATGAGCTTAGAAGGTTATTGGCTAAATGGAATAAGCAATCTCTTAATGATAGAATGAGGCCCGACCCTGCTTTCGCTACTTCACCTATTAGTGTTGCCGATAAGGATTATGAATTCTCTGTTGATCCTGATATAAATACTTTGGTTGAATCTGATCCTTTTCATGGCTATGAATCTGAAACTGTTGTGGCACATCATACTAAATTGAATGATATAGCCACCCTGTTCACTAATGATGAGAGATCTCGTTACTTTTATATCCTTAAAATATTTCCGTTCTCATTAAAGGGTGATGCTAAGATATGGTTTAATTCTCTTGATCCTGGTTGTGCGTAGTCCCGTGGATATGATTTATTACTTCTCGCTAAATATCTCCTCGCTCATAAGAAACAAGCTGCCTTGAGGGAAATATACAACTTTGTGCAAATTGAAGAAGCGAGTCTCCCACAAGCTTGGGGGAGGCTTCTCAAACTACTTAATGTTTTGCCTGATCATCCTCTTAAGAAAAATGAAATACTTGATATCTTTTATAATGGACTAACCGATGCTTCCAGAGATTACCTGGATAGTTGTAATGGTTCTCTTTTCAGGGAAAGAACACTAGATGAAGCTGAAATTCTATTGAATAATATGTTGACAAATGAAAATAATTGGGCACATCCTGAGCCAGCTCCTGCTCCAATTCCTGAGCCTATTCGTAAACCAACTCAAGAAGAAGAGGTGTTCTATTTCTCATCCCAAGATATGCAAGAGGCAAAGAAATCTATGAAATAAAAAGGTATTAAAGCTGAAGATGTTAATAATTTACCTCCTATTAAGGAAATACATGGTCTTAATTTACCGCCTGCTGAAGAAACATATGATCTTAATCCATTACCTATTGAAGAACCTCCAGGTTTTGATAACCCGACACAGGTAGTAAAGGTAAATTCTCTCTATAGATATGATAAAGCTGAAGTCCCTCCTAGTAAAATTGCTAGTCAGTGCTTGGATGAGTTTGATAATTTTATTGTCAAACAAGAAAATTTCAATGCTTAATTTGGTAGATAATTAAAACAAAATACCTATATGATTAAACACTTGGGTTATTATATGGCTAATGTTAGATGTGAACTTAAATTCATTAGCAAACATGCTTCTTGGTTACCACTCAAGTAGAACAAGTACTTAAAGCTCAAAATGATTTGCTCAATGAAATTAATAGTAAGAAAAATGATTATGCTGTTAGAGTGGCTACTAGAACTGGTAGAATGACTCAGGAACCTTTGTATCCTGAAGGCCACCCTAAGAGAATTGAGCAAGATTATCAGAGAAATAATATTGATGCACCTAGTTCTTCTAAAAGGAAGAAAAAGAAAAATGATAGGACTTTGCAAACTTCTAGTGAACCTGTTGCTGAACCACCTGAGAATCCAAATGATATATCTATTTCTGATGCTGAAACACAATCTGTTAATGAACATGAATCTAGTGAAAATGTTAATGATGATGTTCATAATGATGCTCAACCTAGTAATGATAATGATGTAGAAATTGAACCTGCTGTTGATCTTGATAACCCACAATCAAAGAATCAACGTTATGATAAGAGAGACTTTGTTCCTAGGATACATGGTAAAGAAAGGGAACCATGGGTTCAGAAACCCATGCCTTTTCCTCTCAAACCATCCAAGAAAAAGGATGATGAAGATTTTGAGCGCTTTGCTGAAATGATTAGACCTATCTTTTTGCGTATGCGGTTAACTGATATGCTCAAAATGAATCCTTATGCTAAATATATTGTCACTAATAAAAGAAAGATACCAGAAGCTGAAATTTCCACCATGCTTGCTAATTATATTTTTAAGGGTGGAATACCAAAGAAACTTGGACTTCCAGGAGTACCTACTATACCATGCTCCATTAAAAGAAACTATGCTAAAACTGCTTTATGTGATCTTGGAGCCGGTGTTAGTGTTATGCCTCTCTCTTTATATCGTAGACTTGATTTGAATAAGTTGACACCTACTGAAATATCTTTGCAAATGGCTGATAACTCAACCGCTATACCTGTCGATATTTGTGAGGATGTGCCTATTGTGGTTGCAAACGTTACTATTTTAACGGACTTTGTTATTCTTGATATTCCCGAGGACGATAGTATGTCTATTATTCTTGGAAGACCTTTTTTGAATACTGCAGGGGCTATTATTGATTGCAACAAAGGCAATGTCACCTTTCATGTTAATGGTAATGAGCATACAGTACACTTTCCGAGGAAACAACCTCAAGTTCATAGTATCAATTCTATTGGAAAAATTCCATCGATTATATTTGGAGGTTTTGAATTTCCTCTTCTTACTGTCAAGAAGAAATATGATATTCTTATTATAGGGGATGTGCATATCCCGTTGAGGTAACTATAGTGTTATTCAAATTTCTCCGGTTTCATGTTAGTCGAATGAGTTTGTTAACAAGACTGATCAACCTTGTTAGTGGATTCCTTTTATGAGCATGAGGCGGATGAAACTAGAAGGCACAACCTTCGTACCCTCTTTATACTTTCTGTTATTTAGTTGAAATAAAGTAAAAATAGTATTTTTCTGTCTGTTTTCTGATTTATCTGTGCAATATAAAAATACCCCGAAAATAAAAGTCCTCCAAATGCCATGGCAATTTAATATGATTTTTTCTAGAATATTTGAGGATTTCTGGAATTGAGAACACAACAGGGGGTGAACCACCTGGCCACGAGGGTGGAGGGTGCGCCCTACCCCCTGGGCGCGCCCCCCTGCCTCATGGGCCCATGGTGGCTCTCCTCCACTTATTCCTACACCCATACACTCCTTCTTCCTCCCACAAACACGAATATCTGGGTCAAGCACGAGTTCCATCTCACTTTGCTGTGATTTTCGATCTCCTTGCTCAAAGCACCCCTCACAAAACTTCTTGGGGAGATTGTTCTTTGGTATGTGACTCCTCCATTGGTCCAATTAGTTTTTATTCTAGTGCTTTATTCTTTGCAAATTTGTGCTGCATAGGTGACCATGTTCTTGAGCTTGCATGTCAAATCTATATGGTTCCAAGTAGTTCTAATGCTTGATAGAGGCTCTAGGCACTTGTAGGAGTAGTTGCTATCAATTTTATTGAAGTTGGTTCACTTTTGTTTGAAGTTACTAAAAAATTTAGAAATTTTTCATAGGAAGAAATATGCTTAGGAAAATGTTCCAGGGTGGTTCTTCAAGAAAGCAAGGACCCAGGCTTGCAATACGTGATCTCGATTTACGAACCACCAAGAGATTTTGATCAAGGCGGCCTTGTGAGTGGCCTTCAGAAAATTTTATGGATCGAGCGGGAATCAAAGAAGAATTTAACGCATATTTGCGTAACGCCGATCTTGTGAGCTTTGAGGCCGACAAATCCCCCCAATACCATTGAGGGAGTCCTGGATTAGGGGATGTCCGGATAGCCGGACTATAGCCTTTGGCCGGACTCCTGGACTATGAACATACAAGATTGAAGACTTCGTCCCGTGTCCGGATGGGACTTTCCTTGGCGTGGAAGGCAAGCTTGGCGATACGGATATGTAGATTTCCTACCATTGTAACCGACTCTGTGTAACCCTAACCCTATTCGGTGCCTATATAAACCGGAGGGTTTTAGTCCGAGGATCTAACAACAATCATACCATAGGCTAGCTTCTAGGGTTTAGCCTCTCTAATCTCGTGGTAGATCTACTCTTGTACTACCCATATCATCAATATTAATCAAGCATGAGTAGGGTTTTACCTCCATCGAGAGGGCCCGAACCTGGGTAAAAACATCGTGTCCCTTGTCTCCTCGTTACCATCCGCCTAGACGCACAGATTCGGGACCCCTACCCGAGATCCGCCGGTTTTTCACCGACATTGGTGCTTTCATTGAGAGTTCCTTCCGAGTCGTCATCCTTAGGCCCGATGGCTCCTCCGATCATCAACGACGACGCGCTCTGTGGTGAGACTTTTCTCCTCGGACAGATCTTCGATTCGCGGCTTTGCACCGCGGGCCAATTCGCTGGGCATCCGGAGCAGATTGAAAGCTACGCCCGCCACCGTGTCAGATTTGGAAGTTTTAACTACACGGCCGACGCCCGCGGAGACTTGATCTTCGACGGGTTCGAGCACAGCCAAGCGCGCCAGACCTTTGTCACGAGGGGCATGATCTAGCTCTCACCGAATAGTGTCCTGAGGCCGCACCGGTGTCCGCTTCGACCTTTAGCTCGGAGCCGACTGCACCGGTCGAGGACGGGTGGCTGGACACCGCCTCGGGGGCTGCGATCTCTACGGCGATCGAGCCGTACACCTACCCCGTCCTTTGCGAAGCTCGTGACTCCAAGGTGTCGGACTCCTATCCGGACTCTGAGCCTTCCGCGCCCCTCTAGTCGAATCCGATTGGGCGCCCATCATGGAATTCACTGCCGCAGACATCTTTCAGCACTCGCCCTTTGGCGACATCCTGAATTCACTAAAGTCTCTCTCTTTATCAGGAGAGCCCTGGCGGATTATGGCCAGGAAGGTTGGGATGCGGACGACGAAGAAATTCAAAGCTCACCCACCACACACTTCGTAGCCACTGTCGATGATTTAACCGACATGCTCGATTTCGACTCCGAAGACATCGACGGTATGGACGATGATGTAGGGGAGGAACATGAACCAGCACCTATAGGGAACTTGAGAACCACCTCATCTCACGATGTATACATGGTGGACACACCTAAAGGAAGCGACGATGAGGAACAACGGGACGCTACGAAGGATCATTCCCTCGAAAAGCAGTCAAAACGGCAACGTAAGCGCCGCCAAAGTCCCGCCGACAAAGACCCAGCCATAGAGCAGGGCGAACCGGTGGACGCATTTAACATGCTATCGAGCAACCGTCCGAACAGGACAATCTGGATAAACAACCCGCCCCGGCGAAGATAACAGTCCGGACGATCTCACGCGGACAAGTTTTTGGAGCAGAAGGACCTCCACAAAGGCTCGCCGCCATCGCACGTAGCCTGAAAAAGGGAAGCGAAGCTCAAAACAACGAAAGATGCACTCGTAATCGGAAGGAGCAAAGTACTCAACACATGGAGACAAATACGGCGACGATGCGAACGAAGAGCTACCCAAAGCGAAAACTACTGCCTGAATTTGATGAGGAGGCCGAGAGCCCCGCAATCAAAAACAAAGAGGCCACCCGGCCGGATGGACGACCCCATGGCAAACAGAGAGCGGCAAACAGCGCAAGACACAAGCGGCATGCGATCCGCACAGGATTCAAGATTCAAAAGATTGATTAGATCTATCTACGGGCCAAGAAAGCAAGCTCTAGTAAGCAATGCAACACATCAAGTATCTGAGCATCACGGTACGCCTAAATATAGGGGTGCCGCACACCCCCTATGTTTCACCGATGAGGTGCTGGATTATGAATTTCCAGCGGGATTCAAGCCCGTAAACATAGAGGCATACGACGGAACAACAGACCCTGGAGTCTGGATTGAGGATTACATCCTCCACATACACATGGCTAGAGGAGATGATCTCCACGCCATAAAATACTTACCCCTCAAGCTCAAAGGGCCAGCCGGCATTGGCTTAAAAGCCTTCCCGAAGACACCATTGGAAGTTGGGAGGAGCTCGAGGATGCTTTTCGGGCAAATTTTCAAGGGACCTATGTCCGACCTCCGGATGTCGATGATTTAAGTCACATAACTCAACAACCCGGAGAGTCAGCCTGGAAATTTTGGAACAGATTCCTTACTAAAAAGAACCAAATAGTCGACTGTCCGGACGCTGAAGCCTTAGCAGCTTTCAAACATAATGTCCAGGATGAATGGCTCGCCAGACACCTCGGCCAAGAAAAGCCAAGAACAATGGCCGCATTAACTAGCCTCATGACCCGCTTTTGCTGGGAGAGGATAGCTGGCTGGCAAGATGCAGCACCAGGGACCCAAGTACATCCGAAGTCAGGGATGGAAACGGGAAACCACGAAGCAACAAGGACCAATACGACCAAGGAAACCGCCCAAGAGCACGATACCAACGCCAGATTCAAAAGCTCTCGGCAGAATTATAAAAAGCTGCCCCTTAAGGATAACAGGGATGAGCTATCTAACTTAAAAAAATCTTGGACAAGATATGGCAAATCCACAATACTCCGGGGAAGCCTGCAAACCATACCCACAGAGATTGTTGGGTCTTCAAGCAGTCCGGCAAACTCAACGCCGAACACAAGGGGCTCGACACACCAAGCGAGGACGATGACGAACCCCAAAAGCAGAGCACCGGAAAACAAAAGAATTTCCCGCAAGAAATCAAAACAGTCAACTCACTTCACGTGACAAAAGGGAAAAATAGAGCGGCGCCCATAGAGGTACGCGCCATACGGCCTATCCCGGAGGAGTCCCACCAATGGTTGTTAAAACCAATCACCTTCGACCATCGAGATTACTCTAGAAGTATACGGAATGCAGGTTGGACTGCCTTGATATTAGATCCGATAATTGGCGGACTCCAATTTTCACAAGTCCTAATGGACGGCGGCAGTGATCTAAACCTGCTATATCAGGACACAATCCGCAAAATGGGGATAGACCCAACCAAATTTCGCCATAGCAACACTTCCTTTCAAGGGGTAATGCCAGGCCCTTATGCCTATTGTACGGGCTCTCTAATGCTAGAAGTTGTGTTCGGCTCACCCGACAACTTCCGCCGCGAAAAGTTAACCTTCCACCTCGCCCCATTTACAAGTAGCTATCAAGCACTATTGGGACGCCAAGCTACCGCTTTAACGCAATACCGCATTATGCATCTCTTACACTTAAAATGCCCGTCCACGCGGCATTATCTCGTTAAAAGGAAACATTGAGGGTTCCTCGAGTCCGAAAATTGTGTGGCTGCCTTGACAGCCACACAATAAACCGCTTCACCAATAAAAGCGCTTAGACAGGTCGTCGGCATTCCGGACACGGCTGGACGAGTCCGCGAAACATACAAGGGCTTACTAGACGATACCCCGCATAAGGGCTTCGCAAGATGCACAACAAGAGACAATAAAGCTCAATTTTATTCATTTTTGAATTGTACTTGCTTATTTAATATAACGTACATTTTCACACGACCTTTTTCAACTAAGTTCTCTCTTTTACAGATGAACACCGTGCTACACCCGCCCAGATACGGCACAACGGAGACACAGCGCAGATGTGCAGCAGAGGACCCGCTGTAAGGATTCTTTTCAGATTAAGACCTGCGTAAACCTTTTTTACTGTCTCTTGTTGATACACATCCCCTGGTTTCTTGCTATAACCGAGGAAGAGGTGGCGTTTTGGCATAGGCCACGCCAGAATTTTCGCTACCACCGACACCAGGGGCTTATTATCAAGGGCGCATTGTTCGCCCGTTTTCATAAAGACCGAATACCTTAGGGAGTGTTCGACGCCTCGAGTTAGGCCTTATATGCATCAGCTCGAATCATGCCTTTGGTCAAATGTTGGGTTTGCCGGCCCTGTGTTTTGTTGCCTTACGCTCCACTCTATTGGCTAATGCGGCACCGTGGAGAACTACTACGATTGTGCCCCGTTCGCCAAAGCGAGCACCTCAAGAGAGAAAGCCAAAACTGATCGTCATGATATAGCGTGAGACTGGTCAACCACTGATGACCCACTGGAATCTTTAGAATTCTCCAAGATTGACGAAGGGTCGCTTTCTGCCAGCACATACGCACCCTCGAATTCGGGTGAGCTGGTGCCCCTAGGGGCTATATAGTAGCCCCACCGTCAACTCCTATGGCTAAGTGAAAGTGATAAAGCATTATAGTCCGGTTGCCTAGTTTGCTGCGCTATCACCTCCTTTGTAGGACCAAGACGTTGATCAAGTGTGAAAAGGCGCCAGAAACACCCCGCATTATATGCGTGGGGGCTGAAGCCAAAGACTGCCATCTTTCAGGTTATATACACATATACATTAATGGCCGCACATGAGGTATTTTAATTCTTGAAGGCACAATTATAAAAAATCTTTTATATTCCATCAAAACAATGTTTCACAATAATACATGTTATTCAACATAATATCCTTCGAGCATCGTGATCTCTATTAAACGAGCTACCAAGAACTTCCCGAAAATAGTGCTCGATGTGTACTGCTTCGGTCCGAATCTTGGGATGCAACATCGGTGGCCTTCATCTCCGCCCAAATATGTCTTGACATGGGCAAGAGACATCCGCGCACCTCTATGCATGCCGACCGCCTCATTGCTTTGATATGCGGCACCGCACCAAGGAACCGCTGCACCAAGCCAAAATAACTCTTCGCTCGGGCCTTTTCGCCACAAATGAGTCACGACATTCTTCATGGCAAGTCCGGACAACCTATTCAGCTCCGCCCATTCGGCCAAACGATCGGTTAATGGAAGTGGACGCTCTGGACTACGGAACTGCGACCAAAAAAGCTCTTCCATATCGTGATCCTTTTGATCTCCGAAGTGTTCGGCCGCGTTCGCGACACTCGCCGCCAAGTTCAGATAAGCATCCTTGCTACTCCACAGCCGATCCAACTGATCATTTTTAGGGTCTGTGAACTTCCTCCGCAGCATAAAGCACTTTCCAGCCGCGATATCTCCGGCCTGACGTAGCTCCTCCTTCATAGCTCTCATCATGAGCAAGCATCCTTGGCCTCGTGGTGGCCTTCTTCAGTCCTCTTGCTCGCTCAACCTTCTTTTTCAAGACGCCGCAGCGGTCGGTAGCATTCTTCAACTTCACGGCCATCTCGCCATTTCCTTTTGTTTCGGCAAAGGAGCAGCCTGTTCGGGCTTTTAGCTCTTTGGCCGCCTTTAAGGAAGCCGCATCACTTTTCTGGCCTGCTCCTTGGCTCGGGCAAGCTCTGCCCGAAGGTTCTCCATGGCAGCGGCACCATCTGCATCAAGCATACATGTTGTAAGGCACGGACATCAAGCTCCCTTACCGGGTGTCCGCGGAGAAACCACATACCTTGTGACTCGTCAAGTCGCTTATTGACAAGCGCGATGTCGGCATCCGCCACGTCAAGTTGCCGCTGTAGTTCGGCAAATTCATCAGTCTGGCTAGCCACCGGATGCCCCGCCACCTACATAGGAAGGGCGACATATTATATCTGGGATTATGATCCTCGGCACGCTGTCATTTTTGACAACGCACCGAGTCTCAGGGGCTACTATCTACAGTATGATCTTATATATGCGGAACCATCAAAAGGTACACCATTGCACGTACCTCAAAACCCGCCAGTAAACTCCTGGCGGCCTCATACAACCCGCTTTCCGCGGACGAAATTTTTTCAATCACCGTGCCCATCAATGCACGGTGATCCTCTGAGATAGACACTCGCCCAAGCAGATCCTTCAACTCCTCCGACCGTGCACCAGGAGGTGCCGGACTCGTCCGATGGCCTTTTTCGAAGGCCGGACACGGAGGGCTCCGGGGGGCCCTACGACCGCACTCCACCCCTGCCGGATTCGGGGAACCCTCCGCGACGACACCTCTGGATCGTCCGCCTCGCTAGGCGGTACGGAAGGGGGAGGCGTTCCGCTCTCCATCATCTCCGGACGAAGATCCCCTGACGACGAGCTCTGCTGAGAAGGGCTGAGATCCAAACTACAAGGTAAAATTTCGGTCATCTTCAGAAATAAAACAGGGATGTCTTTTACTTTATAAACTCCCCTCTCTACTTACGGCTCGCCAGAGGGCTGATCTCCTTGGGGAAATAATGCGGTGGGGGCATCTTCCGGCGCAGGACCCTCTGGCGAAGATTTCTTCCCGCGCTTTGAGGCCTTGGTCTCCGGATCTTCAGAGGCGGTCCTCTTCTCCCCTTGGATGGAGGGATTCTCGATCCCTCCTTTCTTGATAACCTCCTTCGCGGAGGCAGTAGCTTCCTTGTTCCCCCCTTCGCCTTCTTCTAAAGGCACAGCCTCAACATCTTGGTTAACACGGGATCCGGCGTGGTCTCGTGGAGGGGCGGACACTGATCAGTTTTTCTTTCGCTATCCTCCTGTTTAGGGACAACTCTTTTAAGGGCAAGTTTATGATAAATATACGGATAGCGTGTCCGGCAGGACTACTTACTTGAGCATCCGGGCGATTGCAGCTTAGACCTGCGTCCTCGGTAAAGTCCGAACACATTGCTTGTGATCCGAAGAACAGTTTGTACATCTCCACGGGCATTGCGCCCATGAAGTGTTGAAGAGCTCGTGGTCCCTTCGGATTGAACTCCCATAGGCGAGGGGCGACGCTTGTGTGGCAGGATGCATTTAATCAGCATGACCTGCGTTACTATGACCATATTGATCTCTCTCTAGGAGGTCTCAAATACGGCCCTGCAACAAGGGCACATCCTTGGACGGCCCCCAGTCAAGCCCTTTATTGACCCATGACGCCGGCCGCGGTGGAGGACCCGAGCGAAAGGCAGGTGGCGCCACCCATTTGGTGCCCCTGGGAGCTGTGATATAAAACCACTCTTGTTGCCATAGGCTGAGCTCCTCTTGAAAAGAGCCCTCGGCCATGGAGCGTCAAAGATTCTTGCTTATAACAGCCCCTCCGCACTCTGCCTGTTGCCCCTTGATCATCTTCGGCTCCACCTTGAAGGTTTTGAGCCACAATCCGAAGTGCGGGGTAATGCGGAGGAAGGCTTCACATACGACGATGAACGACAAGATGTGGAGGATGGACTCCAGATCCAAGTCGTGAAATTCCAGCCCGTAATAAAACATGAGCCCCCTCACGAAGGGGTCCATCGGGAAACTTAGTCCCCGAAGGAAGTGAGACGTGAACACCACGCTTTCACCGGGCTGGGGAGAAGGAATAACCTGCACTTGGGCAGGCAGCCTATGCGAGATTTCGTCGGTTAGATACCTGGTATCTCTTAGCTTTAGGACGTCTTCTTCCGTGACGGAGGAAGGCATCCACCGGCCTTGAAGGTTGGAGCCAGACATCATCGAAGGTCCGAAGCGCCTGAATCTGGAGCTTTGGGTGTTGGGACTCGAAGCGAGGGGCGGATTCGATTGAGATTGAGAAAAAAGAGCGGGGCCTTGATCTCTTTATAAAGAGGTTGAATACCAGGAGCCCTCCCCGTGATAGTTCGGGAGTCGCCTTCGATAGAGGAGGCATGCCAACGGGCACGATAGGGTTACCCACGCCCGTATTGATGAGAATCCCGGAATAAGGGGACACGATCTCTGCCTTGACAAGACGTGCCAAGGAAACCGCCTCGCTAAACGCTACCGAGGTGGGACAAGAAAACGATTCGAATAAAGGCTTGGCGTGGTGTGATGTCACGCTGGAATACGTCAACAGATTGAACTTGTGTAAATATTATTCTCTCTACGGTGGTATGTGGAACTTATTTTGCGAGCCGACACTATCCTTGTGTTCAAAATCTTCTATGAAGTATTCGGAGGAGGAACCCACCTTGCAATGCGAAGACAATATGCGCACGGACTCGTCGTCATTGAAGCCTGGTTCGAGGGCTACCGAGGAGTCCTGGATTAGGGGTGTCCGGATAGCCGGACTATAGCCTTTGGCCGGACTCTGGACTATGAAGATACAAGATTGAAGACTTCGTCCCGTGTCCGGATGGGACTTTCCTTGGCGTGGAAGGCAAGCTTGGCGATCTGGATATGTAGATTTCCTACCATTGTAACCGACTCGGTAACCCTAACCCTATTCGGTTCCTATATAAACCGGAGGGTTTTAGTCCCGTGAGGATCTAACAACAATCATACCATAGGCTAGCTTCTAGGGTTTAGCCTCTCGATCTCGTGGTAGATCTACTCTTGTACTACCCATATCATCAATATTAATCAAGCAGGAGTAGGGTTTTACCTCCATCGAGAGGGCCCGAACCTGGGTAAAAACATCGTGTCCCTTGTCTCCTGTTACCATCCGCCTAAACGCACAGTTCGGGACCCCCTACCCGAGATCCGCCGGTTTTGACACCGACAACCATCAACTCACAAGCTCATTTGTGAGGAGGTTTGAATTTTCATCTTCACATAATTCTCCAACAGTCATGTTTGATCTTTACGAAAAATCTTATACCATGGACTTAGAGGATTTTACTTCTGCTTGCAAACTCCCACAATGGGGTAGTATTAATGACCCCCGTAAATCTAATTTAGAAACTTTCTTCCTGGTATAGCCGTGGGGGAATCTAGAGATATAACACAAGCTACTATAGGGAGCATCCATTTTCCTGCTATACATTATTTCGCTCTCTTCATAGGCAGATGCATAAATGGTAAAGATGATGCATGTCACATGTGTGTCCCTGATCTCAGTATCCTTATGAGTGCTATGTTGAGAGACCAATCTTATAATTTGGGAGCCATTGTTGCACGAAGGTTGCATCATAATAGATTTAATAGAGATTTCTTTGGAGGAATTTATGCAACCCGCTTAGCTGATTTTCTTGACGTGGACGTTCGTGAGGATGATATGGAGTTGCCTCCTACTTATTTAGACTTTAATTCTATGGTCCACCACCAGTTTGTCGAGAGGAATGAATCACCTCTCTTATATCGACTAATCTTTGATAAACGGCGTGTTGTCCGTATTACTCTCCCTGCTGTCGGATTTCGGGTTCCGGCAGACCCTTGAGGTTCGAACACTTTGGGGTGCTGGAGATTCAACCCTCCACCGCCTCGTGACTTCGCCGAACCGGGCTGGGACCTAAACTACTAAACAAAACAGCACAAGAGACACGGGATTTATACTGGTTCAGGCCACCATTGTGGTGTAATACCCTACTCCAGTGTGTGGTGTGGTGGATTGCCTCTTGGGCTGATGAGGAACAATACAAGGGAGAACAGCCTCGCGAGGGTCTGTTCTTGGTGGGTGCGATGAACTGCTAGGTGGTGTTCAGTCGCTCTAGCTACTGGTTTCTTGATGAGGATTCCGATCTCGATCCTCCCTTCTCTCCCTCTTCCAGATGCCTCTTGCTCTGGGTGTGGCTACTCCTATTTATAGGCGAAGGCCCTGGGCCACTTCCCAAATATTGAGCCGGAAGGGCACCAACAATTGGCCATTTTGAAGGGGAACAGCGGGTACACTTATCCTGACTAAACTTGGTCCTCGCCTGCCAAAGGCTCTGGTGATGACGCCTTCTTGGGCTCCATGACTCCCTTCCAAGCCGCTGGGCTGGTCTTGGAATCTTGTTGCACTCAAACGGATGCCTTTGCTTGATGCTCTCGCCGCGCTTGCTCCTTTGCACCAAAGAGGAAAGGAGGACGCTGCGCTGGCTGGCGCCTTGACCGCGCCCTTGGTCGTCATGGCTTGCATCATGGGCACCTCGCGAGGTACCCGCCTTGAACTCTCCGCCTCCTCATGAGCCAGCCGAGCGAGGCCGTGCTCGAGGAAGCTCCTTGTCGCCCGCCTCATGAGGCTTGGCCTCGCGAGGGTCTTGAGCTGCGTTGATGAAGATGAGACGTCTGGGCCTCCTCCGAGCAACGCCGCAGGCGCAGCAGCAAGTCTGGGACCCCCGTTCCCGTAACGCCGACAGAGCTCCCGGCCCACGGCGCGCTCAACTTGGCCGAAAGCAGAGAGGCGAAGGGCAAGTCGGCGTCATGGGTCCTAACAGCCTGCGGCCTTAGGCGCCGCATGGCGGTTGATTGGCAGCGGCACATCGCTTCCCCACGATGCCTCGGTAACCGCCCGGATTCGACCAGTCCCTGCATGTAGAGTCGGTCATGATTACCGGTGATCGTGGAGGCCGACGGTTGGCCTTCGCCGGCTATAAGTACGGAATGGCACGCGCCCTTCCAGTCTATCCTTCTGCTTCTCCTCCGTCGTCCGGCAGGGGGAGCCCCTGGGACTCTGGCTGCAGCACGCCGGCTGCGGCACCCTCGCGACCGGGGCAGAGGTCGCGGTAGTTGCCCCGGGCGAGGTCTTCATGACTAGAGGGTGGGGCGAGGTCGCCCTGGTCTCAGAGGGACGAGGGCGCCCTCACGATCCACCAGAGTAACGATGGTGCTTCGGTGGTGTCCTTCAAGGTCTTCGACGGAGGGTCGTCGGGTGGAGTGCTGCCGGGAGAGGTGGTCGGAATCCTGCTGCGGTGAGGCAGAGGCCGACCGACCACTCCTTGGCAGCTCCTCAGCGCACGACAGGCGCCGGAGGATCAGCGACTCCGCCGAGCTCTTGGCGCCGAGACGAGCGACGACAGCTAAGCCTGCGCCGCTCCCGAAGTAGGGCGGGCTCGTCGCCCGTCGCCGCCCCCGATCTGGATGGGGTTGGCGCCGACGGGTGGCCCATTGCTGATGACGGCGTCTGCCGCGGTGGTCCCTGTGAGGTAGGACTCCTTAGGATTAGCGTCTTTTTGTCCCTGCGAGAGCCAAGAATGTACCCATGGGGCTTGTAAGATGTTTGTAGCTTCGTTTGTCATATGATCCTTTTTATGAGGCAGTGCGAGATGCTCATTCCGTTCTAGCTCAGTTTCCTCCTTTCAGTCCTCACGAGGGCCTGATGCTCTGCGCCGACAGGTCCCAGTCCCAAGGCGGCTTTAGCCGTCGCTGGTATGCCAGGTCGCGATGCCGTGGTCAAGGCTGGGGAGGTGAGCGCCCGAGGTCCGAAGAGCCCCCGAGTCGCGATGCTCGTGGAGGTCCCCTTGGCGCCAAGCAGCCATCATTCGGTGAGAATAGAGGGCGTTGCTAACACAGGTTGCATTGAGTGTGGGGATGGTGTTGCGATAACTAGTGTGTCCGGGGTGACTTATCTCGAGGGTCGGACAATGCTTCCGGTGGGCGCTAGGTCCGTGCCTTGGCCAGCGAGAGATTGCGTGGCGAGGTCGCTTCGTTCTTGGAGGGACCCTGCAGGTTCACCACAAAGGAACAAGAGCTCGCCGTGGCGATCGTTAGTTTTGCCATTAGTTGCTTGGAGAGGCGCGAGAGGCCTCGCGAGGTGTGTTGGGCATCCGTGAGCCAAACCACAGGCTCACGGGCCCTACCTCAAGCGGGTTGCGCTGGCTGGGCCTTATCTTCGAGTGTGTTCTCGCAATCTGGCCAGATGCCGGTGTTCTACATCTTCGGTCCCGGCTCGGGCTGGTCTCAGCCGTCACCGGCAAGCCAGGTCGCGATGCCATGGACAAGACCAGAGGGTGAGGGCCGGAGAGCCGGTAGGAGCCTCGAGTCGCGATGCTCGTGCACCCCCTTTAACGCGCAAGCTGGGTTAGATGACTAAACTCCACGCCCTCGGTCCCGGCTCTCGGGCTGGTCTCGGCCGTCAGCCGGCAAGCCAGGTCGCGATGCCATGGACAAGACCAGAGGGTGAGGGCCGGAGAGCCGGTAGGAGCCTCGAGTCGCGATGCTCGTGCACCCCTTTAACGTGCAAGATTCCGTCACCCAGAAAAAGGCACCAAATAACAAGCATGGTGGAGCGAGAGCATAGTCCTAAGAAAAACGTAAGAAGGATACATGCCGCTGGGACATGCCCGAGCGGCTTGGGGATGATGCAGCCCGAGGGGCGCCCCCAACAGGATAGGCTAGCGACATGAAATAAAAGGGATACATGCCGCAGGGACGGACCCACGCGGCCTGGGAATAATGCAGCCCTGAAGGCGCTCCCAGCCGGAAATAAAACTTAAAGATGTCACCTGGTGAAGTTGGGGACGAAGGGGTGTTGGTGTAGCAGACTCGGTGGGCTGCGGGAGCCGATCCTCACGAGCCCCCAGGCTCGGGGGCCTCGGGAGGATCCAGAGGCGCTGGCGGCTCCTCAGGGGCCATCTCCATCTCCGCCAGGGCTGCGGCGTGCTGGACCTCTCAAGCCTCCAGGATAGCCCTCATGAGATGCTAGTGCGCAGCAACCGCGTTTGGCAGGCCGTGGGGCATGCGCACGTAGCTGCGGGGCGGGCCCTCGCAACGTCCCACTCGCGAGGGCCAGAGGCGCTCTTGAGACGCTGCTCTGCTGAGCCCTGGTATGTCGATGCAGACGCTGCAGCCCACCATCCTCGCTGGATGGGGGCCACAGCTGGTAAGGCGGCTGCCCTCATGACCCTTGACTCCTCAGAGCTCTGAATGGCCTTGCCGACGAACTCCTAAGGGTTCGGTCCTCCTTGCCTTTCACCTTGCTATGGAAACGTGCTTCAAGCACGCCCACGTGGTGCCCAAGCGCCCCTCGTGACCTTGGCGAGGTCGGCAGCCCTGTGGGAGAGCCCCGAGCCCGGCTCGAGGAGGGCGCCGCTTCCTATGCGATGGAAGGAGGTTCCCCTGGCCCGGCGCTGGGCCCCGAGGGGCCTGCCTCTTGAGGAGTCGGGCGGCCGATGTCTTCTTCTTCTTGGGTGCGGCCTCGGGAGGCCTCCTGCTGCCGTGGTCCAGGTCTTCTAGCGATGCAGCCTTAAAGGCTCGCCCAGGAGCACACTGCTTCTCTCTCTTCACACAAGACCGTGATGACCCCGCCGCCTCGGCATCTTGAGGACGTTGTAGCCGTGGTGGGTTACTGGCCATGAATTTGGCCAGCCGGTACCCGAGGATGGCGTTATGCGGCGGCGAATGTGGGTGACACCAAGTCGGTGAGCTCGTGCTGAAGTTGTCACGAGCCCAAGGTGACAGGAAGGCGGACCTGCCCGACGGGACTGTGGAGCCGTCGGTGACTCCGGAGAAAGGCTTGGTTGGCTGAAGCTGGTGTAAGGCACTTGAAGATTGTTGAATGTTTCCACGGACAGGACGCTGAGTCCCGCCCCCGCCGTCGAGGGTCTTGGTGACCAGCACGCTGTCGGCGATTGGGGAACAAAGCATCGGAGAACTCGGCTGTGGCCAAGACTTGAGCTGATCCGCTGAGCTGAACGTGATGGCGCACGGCGACCACCGAGAGGGCGGTGGCCTCGAGCTTGGGGAAGACTGCATTCACTTCGGGCGAACTACTTGAAGATGCGCCGAGAGGTCGGGCTTGAGCTCCGCCAGATGCAAAGCGACGATTACGCGGTTCCCGGAAGCCCCAGCCCCTCGGCCCCGATGACGGTCCTCATTTCTCCTTGGCGCGGCGGCAGCGAGGGAGGCCTGCGTTCCCTGTGGGCGATCCTCGCGAGGCTGATCCTCCAGCCTCCCTCGCCAGCGGGTCTTGCCAACGGTCTCACGAGGTTGGTCGCGCCACCTTGGCGCGGGCCTGGTCTTCCCAGCGTCCGCATTCCTTCCTCCTCCTCGGTCAGAGCCCCGGTCGCTGCGCCGGGCGTCTGCCGACCCTTCCTTCGCGACGCCCGGAGCTCTTGGCATTCATTGGTGTTGTGGGTGTGGAGGTCGTGGTACACGAGTACCGACCGCCCTTGGAGGACTCGGGCTGATCTTCGCCCGCTTGGTGTCCGGTTCGCCGCGAGTACGGCAGCCCCTTGCGCTTCACGCCCTGGCCTTGGACTTCTTCTTCGGGATCCACGGCAGGCAGCTCGAGGAGGGAGAGGCGCCCCTCCTCAGCCCTGGCGCACTTGGTCGCCAAGTTGAACAGCTCCAAGGAGGTGCACAGATCTTCATGCATCGCCAGCTCCTCCTTCATCTTGACGTCAGCACGCCCGCCGGAGAAGGCAGATGATGGCCTCCTCCGTTACCACCGGGATCTTGAGGCGGCGTTGTTGAAGCGCTGGATGTACTTTTGCAGGGTTTCCGGCTGCTGCTTGATTCGGCGCATGTCGCCACGGCGGTGGCCGGTCGCGAGTACCTGAAGTTGGCGATGAAGCGGGTACGCATCTCGCCCAGAAGAGATCGTGCACTGGGCCAGATTCAGGAGCAGTGCGGGCTCCGCCCTGAGCGCCATGGGAAACCAGTTCGCCATGACCTTTTCATCCCGTTGGCGGCCTCGATGCCCAGCTCCTAGAGCTTGAGGAACTCCGTGAGGGTCACCGTGCCGTCAGAAGCGAGGAGGCAGGTCTGGCTTGAACTTGGCGGGCCACGCGACAAGCAGCTTCGGAGGTGAAAGCGCAGCCAGCCCGCCGTGGCTGGGGCCCTCGGACGACAGAGAGCTTGGTCTTATGGGCCTCCCTGCGCCGCGGGTGAGGGGCAGCGCAGGTCTTGACATGCTGGAGTGGGGAGCGCCGGGCAGCTTCTTGTGGGCGAGGAACTTCTTGACAGTTTCTGCTTGCTGCGCCGGCGCTGGCGGAGCGGGTTCCGCCAGGGGCGCGCGCTTGGGGACAGGCGCTTCTTGAGGAGGAGGCGGCTGAGGCGACGGGAGCTTTATCGCCCGCTGGGCGGAGTGCGGTGCAGCGAGACGGACGGCTGGGGCACCTCTGCAGCGCGGACGAAGCTCGGGCGACTTCGGTCGAGCTATTCTTCGAGACGCTGCCGACGGGCGGTAGCGCAGAGCTCGTTTGCTGCGACGAGTGTAGCTCGGGCCTCCATGGCCGTGCGGGGCGCGCGTGACGAAGAACCAGCGGGGGTGAGCGAAGGCGTGGCGGTGCGGCCGTCCCGCCTCCTGGACGAGTGTTGGGACGATGCTTGCTGCCGTTTCGCTGGGCCGGTGGCGGCGTTGACGGCGGCGACGGGAACGACGAGGGCGCCCGCCGACGGAGCTGTCCGGCGACATGGGAGGCGAGGGCGGCTCGGCGCTCGCAGCGGGCCCGACGGGCATCGATATGGTTATGTGGTCGGGAAAGAACGGGCGATTTAGGCAGATTCCGCGCACCTACACCGCGCCGAATGTCGGATTTCGGGTTCCGCACCCTTGAGGTTCTAACACTGGGTGCGACGGAGAACCAACCTCCACCGCCTCGCACTTCGCCGAATCGCTAGGACCTAAACTACTAAATGTAATAAAGCACAAGAGACACAGGATTTATACTGGTTCAGGCCACCATTGTGGTGTAATACCCTACTCCAGTGTGTGGTGTGGTGGATTGCCTCTTGGGCTGATGAGGAACAATACAAGGGAGAACAGCCTCGCGAGGGTCTATTCTTGGCGGGTGCGATGAACTGCTAGGTGGTGTTCAGTCGCTCTAGCTACTGGTTTCTTGATGAGGATTCCGATCTCGATCCTCCCTTCTCTCCCTCTTCCAGATGCCTCTTGCTCTAGGTGTGGCTACTCCTATTTATAGGCGAAGGCCCTGGGCCTCTTCCCAAATATTGAGCGGGAAGGGCGCCAACAATTGGCCATTTTGAAGGGGAACAGCGGGTACACTTATCCTGACTAAAGTTGGTCCTCGCTTTGCCAAAGGCTCGTGATGACGCTGCTTGGGCTCCATAATGACTCCCTTCCGGCCGCTATTGGTCTTGGTCTTGTTGCATCGAAATGGATGCCTTTGCTTGATGCTCTCGCTGCGCTTGCTCCCTTTGCACCAAAGAGGAACGAGGACGCTGCATGCGGGCTGGCGCCGATCGGGCGCCTTGGTAAATCATGATTTGCGCTATGGGCACCTTCCGAGGTACCTGCCTTGAACTCTCCGCCTCCTCATGAGCCAGCCTGACGAGGCCGTGCTCGAGAAGCTCCTTGTCGCCCCGCCCATGAGGCTTGGCCTCGCGAGGGTCTTGAGCTTGCGTTGATGAAGATGGGCCGTGGCTGGGCCTCCTCCGAGCCACGCCGGGCAGCCGCAGTGCAAACTGGGACCCCTGCCCTGAACGCCGACACCTGCTCCTGCCTTCTTTGATTATCAGGCAAAAGGAAGATATGTTATTACCAGAGAGGAGGCAGATGAGTACGAGAGGAGAGCGGAAGCAGCTCGATGCCACGCTACAGCTCAGGAGGCAGCTGCTGCATCTCAGTACGACCCCAGCTACACCTACGGATATCCGCCAGGCCATCCCTAGCAATGAACCAACTTAGGCCAAAAGACTAAGCTTGGGGGAGTACGTATTTCCCACCGACATTACATTTATGTTCACACACACTCAATACTAGATGTCGGTGCTCATACTCTTTCACTGTAATATCCATGCTAGTTTATTTTCTTTTTCCTGCTTTCTTCTTGTGTGTTTGTTAAACTTTAAGAAAAACAAAAAAAAGTAGTGTAGCTTCTAGTTAGTTTACTTTTCCTGCTGTAGTAGTAATAATTAAAAAGAAAACCCAAAAATATTTCCCGTTCTTCTTTTGCTTGTTGGGAGCTTTCCCATGTAAATAGTTTTTATTTCCTTTCTTTTCTTTGGGGGTCGATAGGAGAAGACCGTGATTAAATTGTTGAAGTGGCTCTTATATACATTATTGTTGATTTAACCAAGAGCCCATATTGCCTTGTCTTCTCCTGCTTATTGAATGCTCGCAGATTCCAGCTTAGTCCAATGCACGTATGCTACGTCTTGAGCTTGCATTGGTTTCCCCGAAGAGGAGAGGATGATAGAGCACAGTAGCGTAAGTATTTCCCTAAGTTTTTGAGAACCAAGGTATCAATGTAACATCCCAAATTTCCCATTTGGAATGTTTTACAATTTTAGCTAAGCATCTGTGCATATTGTTTGAATTGAGTGACATTTGAAGTATTTCAGAGGTTTTTGAGTTTGTTGGAATTTGAATTCAAATTGGCAGTTGAAATTTAATTCAAAACAATGCCTGACAAATACTTGAGAAAAAGTATGAGAGGAGTAAACATGACACTCCAAAAATGTCAGATGAAAAACCTTGCCAAAAAGTTTGAATTCAAATTTGATTTTATTTGGGATTTTAGAAAATGTTTTTTTTAAGTTTGAGTTTTGCCCCTGGAAAAATGTTCAAATTGTAGGGAATATTCCCCTGATAATTTTGATATATAGATGTCCTATATAAAAATATATATATTTAATATATTCTCTCTCCTCCCTTATTCAAAAAAAAAAAAAAAACCCTCAGCGCCACCAGCTAACTGCCCACCAGTGCCGAGGCAGCCCACCAACGGGCAGGCTCAGCCCAGCCAACCGACCGAGCCGGCCTACCCGAGCCACCAAAACCCTCCCCTCGGTCGCCTCGACCAACCCCCCCTCTCTCTCTCTCACGACACGCCGACCCCACCCTTCTTCTTCCTCTCCACGCCACCGCGTCGCCGCCGCCGCCGGAATCCCGGAGATCGCGGGATCCCCTCCCCGATTCGCCCCCTCCTCCAAGTCGGCCGCACCCCTATAAATACTCGCCCCCTCGACCCATTCCCCCACTTTCCCCCTCGCCTAACCCCTCCACCTCGCTGCAATCCTCGCTGAACCCGACGCCGCCTTGCCATTGCTCCTGCCCGCCCGCCACGACTTCGAGCTCCACCGACTCCACCACCGACCTCCCCTCACTCCTTGCAAGACCATGGGACGCCTCCGCCGCCTTCCCGACCACCGGAGCCACTGCGTCGTCGCCCGAGCCCGAGCTGCCGTCTGTCGTGCTGCTGCCGCCACTGATGTAAGTCGCCGGAGACGCCCACCACCGTCCGATCTAGAATCTAGGGCCTAGATTAGATCTAGTGAAGGGGTAGGTTTTATTTTAAAAAAGCCCGGTTTAGTTAGGCCCATTAGCACTAGTTTCCTTTTTAGTTATTTTTTTCGTTTCTGTTTTTAACAGAATAGTTCCAGTTTTGTAAAATCCATATCTTTTAGGTTACTTAATATTTTTAGTTGATTCTTTTTTGTTAGTTTGCAAATTTGTTTTAGTTTCTGTAGAAAATATGTTTAGTCATGTTTAAATTATAAGAAATTGTTTTATTTTAGTTTTAGACAGATTAGTATTTCTGCTATAAAATGAGTTAGGATTATTTTATTTTAGTGATTCTTTTGTCACTACTTTGTTTTGACCTTGCCTAACCGTAGGAATTTATTTGGGTATTTTAGATTTAATAAAAAATAGTTTTAGTCAAAATCATGTGTTTCTTATTTATTTAACTAGCTACTGTTTTCCTATTGTTCTATTTAGTAAATAATTTTATTTTACCTATGTTATAGTTTATTTTAGATTAGTTTCTGTAGTTTTAGAACATGGACTTTTATTTACAGAAAATAAAAAGTTTATTTTATTTTCTTGTTACTTGTTGGCTTGGATTTCTTCGAGTTTTCTTTGGTTTTTGGTTCGATTGTTTTGTGTGTTTCATGTTAGCATGTTGTTATGTTAAGTGATTGTATGTTCTTATGCTTATTATGATTTTTGTTTGCCTCGGTAGAATTTCCGGAGTGCGAAGCCTGCTATCACGAATCCCTAACTTTTGAAGACCGTTAGCAAGGCAAGTTATTTGACCATGTTTTCTTTTACAATACCTATGATTTTATTGCATTAGAATTACACCTCCCCACCATGCATGCAGTAGGAGAATTTTAAGTTATGTTCTTGAGTAGTATCACGAGGTAGGTTGAAACCAATCCCCCTTGTTACCATGGCCCGGGACGAAGTAGTTTATTTTGCTATGCTCGAGACGGGTTGGTTGAGTGATTCATAAGGGAGATGCGAGAGTCAAGAAGATGACAACCCCATGACTTCAAGCTCAAGATGGACTTCAAAATTCACTCTTTGGGTGGAGGACGGTTGTGGGCACCTGGAGAAACCAGTGGCTGGCGGGATGCATGGAGAAGAGCCATGACATCTTATGGAAAGCTTCACCCAGCCACGAAGAGACGGATGGATACCCCATTGACCGGAAGCTTACTGCAGCCGCAAGCCATTATGGGCTTTGGCTTGGTCAACCCTAGGTGTGACTCTGGCGGACGGTGCTACGAGATGTAGAAGAACGGTAGGATTGGATGGGTACGGCGGTGGCCCGTGAGGAACTCTTGGAAGACCCTGTTGCTCATCCCGCCTTCAAACACCGTGAAGTGCTAAGACTTAAAGGAGGGAACGATTCTTATGGTAAAGTGCATAAACCTCTGCAGATGAAGATCTAATCGGTTAGCCGTGTCCACGGTTATGGACAATTTGAGCCTCTGGAACTTGGAGTATTTCTAATATCTCAACACCGAACTTAATAAATTAATTAAGGGGGTTATTTAATAATTGGGAATGAGACATTGGTTGGCGGAACCATCTCAATAACTACCAACATTTTGTAGTATTTGCAAACAAGTCCTTGTTGTAGGAAAACTGGCTTTTCGCAAAACAATGAAACTTAGAGCCCCACAGCCAAATTGCATATAGTGTTAGTAATTTTATTGTTGTTCTCTCTTCATGACTTGCGGCATATTCAAAATGCTGACCTACACGGCTGCAACGCCTTATGTTGCAGAGGAATTTTCCGATCAGAGTGAGGCTACGATCCACGCCATGCGATTGCCCTATGGAGTCGGATGGACTCGCTATTTGTCTACGCTCCGCAACTTTATTTAGTTTATTTCTCATGAGTTGGCCTTCGCCGAATTTATTATCTTGTAATAAAGACTCGATATGAGAATCGTAATAAATTCAGGTGTGATTGAACTTTGAATCTTTGCATCAATTTCTTGTGTGTGCAAAGATGATCTTGGGATGGTACAGCTACACGTAAACTTGACCGTTTGGTCGGGTCGCTCTGTAGATGGTATCGAGCACACGCCGACCGTAGGACGTAACCCCTAGGATCGGAAAGCCATAGGAAGAGACTATTTATTTTATGTCCTTATCATTCCATAATTCTCCCCTGTTCATTTCTGACTTCTCTCCGATTTTCAACATTCTAGATGGCCGCCGAGTTGACCCCAGTTCTGCTACCGGAGTTTTGCCAGCCAGATGAGACGATGCCTCTCGGCAAGAAGCTGGTTCAGATCGTGAAGAAGCTGAAGATTGCTCTGCCCTCAATCACCGGGAAGCCTACCAATGCACTTCCGACGGATACCCGCTACGGGATTATGGTGCACATTCCAAGGAGGACCTTCGGAGGACATTCAGAGCCCATTGACTTTGAGTTTACCGATTTCAGTTGGATTCTCGGAAGAGACATGGCGATTTATCGTGCACTTGGACATCTCCGAGAAGAGTACAGGGCCGAGCTCGACCCATCAGACCTCGCCATGATTTCTCGCAGAGCTAGGAATGGAGATATCATCCGTACCGTAGAGGACGACTCCATTCTCTCATATGTCCAAGACTTGGAGTGTCTCCTCAGGAAACGGGAAATCCAGACTCGTCGAAACTCGAAGGTACACAGGAGGCTGTTCTTCCGTGAACTGGAACTGGAGGAGAAAGCACACGCAGACTTCCTTGATCATGAAGAAGAAATCAAGGATTTCATGGAGAGAGTCGACAAGCTGAAGATGGATGTTGCCGCATTAGAGGAGAAGATGGACTTCGGAGAAGACCTTTTTCCGAGTGGAGATGACGGACCCCTCGTGACCAATGACCAGGATTATGAAGAGAGCTCCACAATAAAACCGCAAGAGGAGGTGCCGCACCAGAGGACGCCACACCGGAGGACGCCGCACCAGAGGACGCAAGGATAATTGATGAAGACATTTAGTCGACCGCCATGTTATTTTATTTTTCCGTCGATCAGTTAGGCCGTTATTTTCGGTTAGTCGTGAAAAATTTGTAATCCGAGATTGAACCATGTTTGAGTTGATTGAATAAATGATTGGTGTGATTATGATTGTGCATTCATATGGGTAGTGATATTTTCTCATTAGACCCTTGTTCTATTCTAATTTTCTCATCCACTCCAAAACACCAGATGCCTCCGAGACGTGACCCCGGTCTCAACTTTCCGCGGAGCTCACCCAGCTGATCCAGCAGCAGAATGCCCTCATGCGATGCTCATCCGTAACCGAACAACAACAACAACAACAATCCACCGCCACCACCCCTCGCTGACAACTTGACCCGCTTCCTAAGGCTGAATCCGCCGGTGTTCTCTAGCAGACCGAGCCGATTGTGGCGGCGATTGGCTCCGCAAGGTCGGAAGGAGTTAGCCACCTTTGGATGCACAGATGCAAAAGGTGCGCTTTGCGCACATCGCTTGATGGACCTGCAGCCTCTTGGTGGGAGAACTACACCGCCACTTATCCCATCGCCACCATCACGTGGGATCAGTTCCAAGAAGCTTTCGCGCCGCCATGTCTCGGTGGAGCCATGAGTCGAAGAAGCGTGAGTTCCGCAACTTACGCCCGGGGAACCGTCTTGTGGGGCGAATGTGGATGAGTTCAGCAAGTTAGCTCGCTATGCCCTGGATGATGTGGCCACAGATGCCAAAGCAGGAAAAGTTTCTCGAGGACTCAATGACGAGCTGGGAATGCAGCTAATGGTGGCTACCTTCAACAACTACCGTGAGCTGGTAGACAAGGCCACCATACTCAAAGGCAAGCAGCAGCAGATTGATAGCCGCAAGCGGAAGTATGGCCAGGGGAAGTACAACTCTGGAGCTCAGCAGAAGCCCCGTTATGCCCCATACTCGGGAGGGCATACCCATCACACCCATGGAGGACATAATCATGGAGGACATAATCATGGAGGGAATGGGAACAACCGCAACCAGGACAACAAGACAGGCAATGGAAACGGCAATGGCAACCAGCATCATCCTGCACCGGTTCAGAAGGATCTGAGTCACATCACCTGTTTCAAGTGCCAGAAAACAGGGCACTATGCCACCGACTGCCCGGAGGCCAAGCAGAGGAATGGAAACGGCAATGGAAGCTCAGCAAAGAAGCCCAACCCTTTTCCTCGTGCTCAGGTGAACCACATTGACGTGGAGGACGTCTATGATCAGCCGACTAATCGTGGTTGGTAAGTTTTATTAAATTCACATCCAGATTGGTACTCTTTGATTACGGTGCAACGATTCATTTATATCAAGGGTAGTTGTGGAAAAGTACGGGTTGCCCACTAGAACCCTTAGAAGCCCTCTTCACGCCGGGCCCGCAGAGGAGAAATGATGGCAGGCTTAGGCTGTCATGCAACCCTTAACATCGGAAACCATAAATTTCCGCAGACCTCATAGTATTGGAAACCCTGACCTTGGATGTAATCCTAGGCATGGATTGGTTGACGAAGTTTGAAGGAAACATAGACTGTGCCCACAAGACGATTCTCGCTCACCACTGGAGCGAAGAGGATCAAGTATGTATCCGCACGTATCCCGATGAAGAATCAGTGAATTCCCTCACGGAGTTGTTCAGAGGAAGTGCCAGAGTGCAATATTTTCCGATGTGTTTCGGAGGAATTACCGTGAATGCCACCGGAGAGACATTGAATTTCTGATTGAGTTATTGCCCGACACAGCCCCAATATCCAAGAGACCCTATCGATGCCCCGAACGATTTGGAAGAGATCAAGAATCAAATTAATGAACTCTTGGAGAAGGGATATATTCGGCCAAGCTCGTCACCTTGGGGAGCCCCAGTTCTTTTGGTAGAGAAGAAGGATGGAACCCTGAGAATGATTGTGGATTATCGTTCGTTGAACGACGTGACCATCAAGAACAAGTACCCTCTGCCGATGATTAATGATCTATTTGATCAACTAGTTGGAGCCAAGGTATTCTCCAAGATCGATCTTCGATCAGGGTATCATCAGTTGAAGATCCGTGAAAAGGATATACCTAAAACAGCATTCACCACCAGGTATGGTTTATATGAGTATACCGTCATGTCATTCGGATTGACTAATGGCCCTGCATACTTCATGAATTTGATGAACAAGGTATTTATGGAATATCTAGACAAGTTTGTCGTGGTGTTCATCGATGATATACTGATTTTCTCCAAGAGCGAGGAAGAGCATAAGGAACATTTGCGTCTAGTTCTGGAGAAACTCCGAGAACATCAGTTGTATGCCAAGTTCAGTAAATGTGAATTTTGGCTGAAGGAAGTCGGATTCCTCGGACATGTTATTTCAGGAGAAGGAATAGCGATTGACCCCACCAAGGTTGTATCACCACCGATTGGCGATCACCCACCTCACCAAGGAGATCCGCAGTTTTCTCGGACTCGCAGGATATTATCGAGGTTTATTGAGAATTTCTCAAGATTGCCAAGCCCATGACTGAGTTGTTGAAGAAGGACGCCAAGTACATTTGGACCGAGGATTGTGAAGCCGTTTCAGGAATTGAAGAAACGCTTGGTTACAGCCCCAGTACTGATTTTGCCGGACATACACAAGGATTACCAGGTATATTGTGACGCTTCTCGTCAGGGACTCGGAGGAGTACTCATGCAGGAAGGAAAAGTTGTAGCTTATACCTCCGGACAGCCACGACCACACGAGATGAATTATGCCACACATGATTTGGAGTTAGCAGCGAGAGTGCATGCACTCAAGACTGAGACATTTCCTTATCGGAAACCGCTGTGATGTTTACACAGATCATAAGAGCTTGAAGTATATTTTCACGCAGAAGAGTTGAACCTCAAAAGAGGAGATGGCTAGAGTTAATCAAGGACTATGACATGAGATTGCATTACCACCCGTGAAAGGCTAATGTTGTAGCAGATGCTTTGAGCCGTAAGAGTTATGTGAATACTCTTATAGCGGAGGATTACCCAGGAGTTAGTCGATGACCTCGAGATCTTCGATCGAGATAGTTCCGAGAGGATATGTTGCAGCTCGAAGTTCAGTCCACTTTGGCGAAAAGAATTCGTGAAGCCCGTAAGTCGGACAAGGAAATTGATGAGATAAAGAAAAGGATGAATGAAGGAAAAGCTAAAGGGTTTTTAAGGATGAATACAGAGCTATATGGTTCGAGGATCGATTTATGTACCCAATGATCCCGAACTCGTGAAGCTAATTCTTCAGAGGCTCATGATTCACCATACTCGATTCACCCCGGTAACACCAAGATGTATCTGGATTTGAAGGAAAGTTTCTGGTGGACGGGTATGAAGAAGGATATTGCCGAGTACGTAGTAGTATGCGATGTTTGCCAACGAGTAAAGGCGGAACATCAGAAACCAGCAGGGTTACTTCAACCTTTGCCGATTCCCGAGTGGAAATGGGAAAACTTGGAATGGATTTTATCAGGATTACCCAGACCCGCTCAGGTTATGATTCCATCTGGGTAGTGGTTGATCGATTGACCAAGGTAGCTCATTTCATTCCCGTGAAGACTACCTATACCAGCGCTAAGTTAGCCAAGATATACATGACCAGGATCGTATGTCTGCATGGAGTTCTGAGGAGTACCGTGTCAGATAGAGGAACACAATTTACCTCAAAGTTTTGGAATCAGTTGCATGAAACTTTGGGTACGAGGCTGGAGTTCAGTACAGCTTTTCATCCGCAGACAGATGGACAGTCCGAGAGAGTCAACCAAATCCTGGAGGACATGTTGAGAGCTTGTGCGCTAGACTATGGGTCTAGCTGGGATGATAATTTGCCATACGCGGAGTTCTCGTACAATAACAGTTATTAGACCAGTCTGAAGATGGCCCCTTTCGACGCTCTATACGGACGGAGGTGCGAGAACACCATTCTTTGTGGGATGGTGTTGAGATCGAAAACTTTTCGTCCCGATCTTATCGAGATTCAAGAGAAAGTCAAGCTGATTCGAGATAGACTCAAGGTAGCTCGATCGAGGCGTAAGAGTTATGCCGACAAGAACGCAAGGAAGTAACATACTGAAGCGGGAGACCGGGCATACCTTGTGTCCTCACTTCGTGGAATCAAGAGGTTCGTGTTAAAGGAAAGTTAGCACCCGGTTCATTGGCCCTACAAAATCCTCGAACGTCGTGGAGAAGTTGCTTACAAGTTGGAATTGCCGGAAGGATTGTCCGGAGTTCATGATGTCTTCCATGTTTCTCAACTGAAGAAATGCCATGCCAAGATGGCCGATATTCCGTTAAGAGACACAGTGCCCCTAGAGGCCATACAGCTCGACAGTGATCTGACTTATGAGGAGAAACCCGTTCGAATTCTCGAGACTGCGAACAGAGTTACCCGCAGCAAGATCATCAAGTTACGCAAGGTCTTTGTGGAGTCATCATTCCGAGGAGGAAGCCACCGGGAGCGAGAAGAAGACCTCCACCGAGACCACCCGCACCTATTTGTTAGTTAACCCAATCTCGAGGGCTAGATTCATTTTAAGGTGGTAGGTTTGTAACATCCCAAATTTCCCATTTGGAATGTTTTACAATTTTAGCTAAGCATCTATGCATATTGTTTGAATTGAGTGACATTTGAAGTATTTCAGAGGTTTTTGAGTTTGTTGAATTTGAATTCAAATTGGCGGTTGAAATTTATTTCAAAACAATGCCTCGACAAATACTTGAGAAAAAGTATGAGAGGAGTAAACATGACACTCCAAAATGTCGATGAAAAACCTTGCCAAAAGTTTGAATTCAAATTTGATTTTATTTAGGATTTTAGAAAATGTTTTTTTTAGTTTGAGTTTTGCCCCTGGAAAAATGTTCAAATTGTAGGGAATATTCCCCTGATAATTTTGATATATATATGTCCTATATAAAATATATATATTTAATATATTCTCTCTCCTCTCCCTTATTCAAAAACCCTCAGCGCTACCAGCTAACTGCCCAGCCAATAGCCGAGGCAGCCCACCAACGGGTGCTCTCACCAGCCTAACCGACCGAGCCGGCCTACCCGAGCCGTCATACCAAAAACCTCCCTCGATCGCCTCGACCGACCCCCTCCTCTCTCTCTCACGACACGCCGACCCCAACCCTTCTTCTTCCTCTCCACGCCACAGCGTCGCGCCGCTTGAATCCCGAGATCGCGGGATCCCCTCCCGATTCCCCTCCTCCAAGTCGGCCGCACCCCTATAAATACTCGCCCCTCGACCCATTCCCCTTTCCCTTTCCTCGCTAACCCTCCACCTCGCTGCAATCCCTCGCTGAACCGACGCCTTGCTTGCGCCATTGCTCCTGCCCCGCCGCCCTTGACTTCGAGCTCCACCGACTCCACCACCGACCTCCTCACTCCCAAGACTCACGGACGCCTCCGCCGCCTTCCCGACCACTGAGCCACAGCGTCGTCGCCGCCGAGCCGCCGTCTGTCAGCTGTCGCCGCCACATGTAAGTCGCGGAGACGCCCACCACCGTCCGATCTAGAATCTAGGGCCTAGATTAGATCTAGTGAAGGGGTAGGTTTTATTTTAAAAAAGCCCGGTTTAGTTATGGTTTAAATTGGTTTAGTTAGTGGTTAGTTAGACCGGCCAATCGGTTTATTTTCTCGGGCGTGCGTTAGTTATAAAACACCTGAGCGTTAGATAGGCCCATTAGCACTAGTTTTCTTTTTAGTTATTTTTTCGTTTCTGTTTTTAACAGAATAGTTCCAGTTTTGTAAAATCCATATCTTTTAGGTTACTTAATATTTTTAGTTGATTCTTTTTTTGTTAGTTTGCAAATTTGTTGTAGTTTCTGTAGAAAATATGTTTAGTCATGTTTAAATTATTAGAAATTGTTTTATTTTAGTTTTAGACAGATTAGTATTTCTGCTATAAAATGAGTTAGGATTATTTTATTTTAGTGATTCTTTTTGTCACTACTTTGTTTTGACCTTGCCTAACCGTAGGAATTTATTTGGGTATTTTAGATTTAATAAAAAAATAGTTTTAGTCAAAATCATGTGTTTCTTATTTATTTAACTAGCTACTGTTTTCCTATTGTTCTATTTAGTAAATAATTTTATTTTACCTATATTATAGTTTATTTTAGATTAGTTTCTGTAGTTTTAGAACATGGACTTTTATTTACAGAAAATAAAAGTTTATTTTATTTTCTTGTTACTTGTTGGCTTGGATTTCTTGAGTTTTCTTTGGTTTTGGTTCGATTGTTTTGTGTGTTTAATGTTAGCATGTTGTTATGTTAAGTGATTGTATGTTCTTATGCTTATTATGATTTTTGTTTGCCTCGGTAGAATTTCCGGAGTGCGAAGCCTGCTATCACGAATCCCTAACTTTTGAAGACCGTTAGCAAGGCAAGTTATTTGACCATGTTTTCTTTTACAATACCTATGATTTTATTGCATTAGAATTACACCTCCCCACCATGCATGCAGTAGGAGAATTTTAAGTTATGTTCTTGAGTAGTATCATGAGGTAGGTTGAAACCAATCCCCCTTGTTACCATGGCCCGGGACGAAGTAGTTTATTTTGCTATGCTCGTAGACGGGGTTGGTTGAGTGATTCATAAGGGAGATGCGAGAGTCAAGAAGATGACAACCCCATGACTTCAAGCTCAAGATGGACTTCAAAATTCACTACTGGGTGGAGGACGGTTGACGGGCACCCTGGAGAAACCAGTGGCTGGCCGGGATGCATGGAGAAGAGCCATGACATCTTGCGGAAAGCTTCACCCAGCCATGAAGAGACGGATGGATACCCCATTGACCGGAAGCTTACCTGTGCAGCCGCAAGCCATTATGGGCTTTGGCTTGGTCAACCCTAGGTGTGACTCTGGCCGGACGGTGCTACGAGATGTAGAAGAACGGTAGGATTGGATGGGTACAGCGGTGGCCCGGAGGAACTCTTCGAAGACCCTGTTTGCTCATCCCGCCTTCAAACACCGTGAAGTGCTAAGACTTAAAGGAGGAACGATTCTTGCGGGTAAAGTGCGCAAACCTCTGCAGACTGAAGATCTAATCGGTTAGCCGTGTCCACGGTTACGGACAATTTGAGCCTCTGGAACTTGGAGTATTTCTGATATCTCAACACCGAACTTAATAAATTAATTAAGGGGGTTATTTAATAATTGGGAATGAGACATTGGTTGGCGGAACCATCTCAATAACTACCAACATTTTGTAGTATTTGCAAACAAGTCCTTGTTGTAGGGAAAACTGGTTTTTTCAAGAAAACAATGAAACTTAGAGCCCCACAGCCAAATTGCATATAGTGTTAGTAATTTTTATTGTTGTTCTCTCTTCATGACTTGCCGGCATATTCAAAATGCTGACCTACACGGCTGCAACGTCTTATGTTGCAGAGGAGTTTTCCGATCAGGAGTGAGGCTACGATCCACGCTTGGCGATTGCCCTATGGAGTCGGATGGACTCGCTATTTGTCTATGCTTCCGCAGCTTTATTTAGTTTATTTCTCATGAGTTGGCCTTCGGCCGAATTTATTATCTTGTAATAAAGACTCGATATGAGAATCGTGTAATAAATTCAGGTGTGATTGAACTTTGAATCTTTGCATCAATGTACTGTGTGTGCCAGCATGATCTTGGGATGGTACAGCTACACAGAGACTTGACCGTTTTCGGGTTGGGTCGCTACAATCAATCCAGTAGGAGGCCACGCACAAGTCCCTCGTACCTGCACAAAACGATAGCTACTCGCAACCAACGCGATTAGGGGTTGTCAATCCCTTCACGGTCACTTACGAGAGTGAGATCTGATAGAGATAATATTTTTGGTATTTTTGGTATATAGATGCAAAGTGAAAAGTAAAAAGCAAGGTAAAAACAAGGCAAGTATAAAAGTAATGGAGATTGATATGATGAGAATAGACCCGGGGGCCATAGGTTTCACTAGTGGCTTCTCTCAAAAGCATAAGTATTCTACGGTTGGTGAACAAATTACTGTTGAGCAATTGACAGAATTGAGCATAGTTATGAGTATATCTAGGTATGATCATGTATATAGGCATCACGTCCGTGACAAGTAGATCGAACGATTTTGCATCTACTACTATTACTCCACTCATCGACCGCTGTCCAGCATGCATCTAGAGTATTAAGTTAAAAACAGAGTAACGCCTTAAGCAAGATGACATGATGTAGAGGAATAAATTCATGCAATATGATAAATACCCCATCTTGTTATCCTCGATGGCAACAATACAATACGTGCCTTGCAACCCTTTTTGTCACTGGGTAAGGACACCGCAAGATTGAACCCAAAGCTATGCACTTCTCCCATTGCGAGAACTACCAATCTAGTTGGCCAAACCAAACGGACAATTCAAAGAGACTTGCAAAGATAACTCAATCATACATAAAAGAATTCAGAGAAGATTCAAATATTATTCATAGATAAGCTGGATCACAAACCCACAATTCATCGGTCTCAACAAACACACCGCAAAAAGAAGATTACATCGAATAGATCTCCACGAGAGAGGGGGAGAACATTGTATTGAGATCCAAAAAGAGAGAAGAAGCCATCTAGCTACTAGCTATGGACCCGAAGGTCTGAAGTAAACTACTCACACTTCATCGGAGAGGCTATGGTGTTGATGTAGAAGCCCTCCGTGGTGGATGTCCCCTCCGGCGGAGCTCCGGAACAGGCCCCAAGATGGGATCTCGTGGATACAGGAAGTTGCGGCGGTGGAATTAGGTTGTTGGCTCCTGTTTTAATCGTTTGGGGGTATGTAAGTATATATAGGAGGAAGGAGTATGTCGGTGGAGCGACAGCGGGCCCACGAGGCAGGGGCGCGCCCTAGGGGGGGCGCGCCCCCCACCCTCGTGACTGCCTTTTCGTTCCTTGGAGTAGGGTCCAAGTCCCCTGGATCACGTTCGGTGAGAAAGTCACGTTTCCGAAGGTTTCATTCCATTTGGACTCCGTTTGATATTCATTTCTTCAAACACCAAATAGGCAAAAAACAACAATTTGGGCTGGGCCTCCGTTAATAGGTTAGTCCCAAAATAATATAAAAGTGGAAAATAATGCCCAATATAGTCCAAAACAGTAGATAAAGTAGCATGGAGCAATAAAAAATTATAGATACATTGGAGACGTATCAGGCATCCCCAAGCTTAATTCCTGCTCGTCCTCGAGTAGGTAAATGATAAAAGAGAATTTTGATGCGCAGTGATACTTTGGCATAATTTCAATGTAAATCTTCTTAATTGTGGTATGAATATTCAGATCCGAAAGATTCAAGACAAAAGTTTATATTGACATAAAAATAATAATACTTCAAGCATACTAATCAAAGTAATCATGTCTTCTCAAAATAGCATGGCAAAAGAAAGTTCATCCCTACAAAATCATATAGTTAGGCTATGCTTCATTTTTGTCACACAAAGATGTTCCCAACTTCTATATCCCCAATGACAAGCCAAGCAATTGTTTCATACTTAAATAATATCAAAAAAATTCAATCTTCACGCAATACATGAGCGTGAGCCATGGATATAGCACTATGGGTGGAATAGAATATGATGATGGGGATCGTGTGGAGAAGACAAAAAAGGAGAAAGTCTCACATTGACGAGGATAATCAACGGGCTATGGAGATGCCCATCAATTGATGTCAACATGCGGAGTAGGGATTGCCATGCAACGGATGCACTAGAGCTATGAATGCTCAACAAAAGGAAACTAGTGGGTGTGCATCCAACTTGCTTGCTCATGAAGACCTAGGGCATTTGAGGAAGCCCATCGTAGGAATATACAAGCCAAGTTCTATAATGAAAAATTCCCACTAGTATAAAAAAGACAACTTATGAGACTCACTATATGAAAAACATGGTGCTACTTTGAAGCACAATATATGAGACTCACTACATGAAGAACAAGGTGCTACTTTGAAGCACAAGTGTGGAAAAAGAGGATAGTAACATTGCCCTTTTTATTTTTTATTTTGGGCCTTTCTTTTTTTGGCCTTTCTCTTTTTTTGGGGCAATGCTCTAATAATGATGATCATCACACTTCTATTGATTACAACATAAGGATTACAACTCGAAACTAGAACAAGATATGACTCTATATGAATGCCTCCGGCGGTGTACCGGGATGGTGCAATGAATCAAGAGTGACATGTATGAAACATAATGCATGGTGGCTTTACCACAAATACGATGTCAACTACATGATCATGCAATGGCAATATGACAAAAGTAAAGGATGTCATGATGATGATGAACGGAACGGTGGAAAGTTGCATGGCAATATATCTCGGAATGGCTATGGAAATGCCATAATAGGTAGGTATGGTTGAGGAAGATATAAGGAGGTTTATGTGTGATAGAGCGTATCATATCACGGGTTTGGATGCACCGCGAAGTTTGCACCAACTCTCAAGGTGAGAAAGGGCAATGCACGGCATCAAGAGGCTAGCAAAGGCGGAAAGGTAAAAGTGCGATAATCCATGGACTCAACATTAGTCAAAAGAACTCATATACTTATTGCAAAAATTTAGAAGTCATCAAAAATCAAGTACTACGCGCATGCTCCTATGGGGATAGATTGGTAGGAAAAGACCATCGCTCGTCCCCGAGCGCCACTCATAAGGATGCACAAGCCAGGTACACTTCATGTTTCAAATTTGTTACACAACTTTAACCATACGTGCATGCTACGGGATTTGCAAACTTCAACACAAGCATTTCTCAATTCACAACTACTCAACTAGCACGACTTTGATATTATCACCTCCATATCTCAAAACAATTATCAAGCATCAAACTTTTCTTAGTATTCAACTCACTCAAAAGAAAGTTTCACATATCCTGAATACCATGTATATTAACATTAAGAAAATTACCATGCTATTAAGGACTCTCAAAATAATCTAAGTGAAGCATGAGAGATCAATAGTTTCTTTAAAACAAATCCACCATCGTTCTCTAAAAGATCTAAGTGATGCACTAGAGCAAAAATTATCACGCTCAAAGGATATAAGTGAAGCACTATGAGCAAAACTATCAAGCTCAAAAGATATAAGTGAAGCGCATAGAGTATTCTAGCAAATTCCAATTTAATTGGCTTTTCTCAAAATGTGTGTACAGCAAGGATGATTGTGGTAAACTAACAAGCAAATATACAAATAAAACAAGAAGCTCCAAGCAAAACACATATCATGTGGTGAATAAAAATATAGCTCCAAGTAAATTACCGATGGAAGTGGACGAAAGAGGGGATGCCTTCCGGGGCATCCCCAAGCTTTGACTTTTGGTGTCCTTGATTATCTTGGGGTGCCATGGGCATCCCCAAGCTTAGGCTCTTGCCACTCCTTGTTCCATAATCCATCAAAAGAATTCACCCAAAACTTGAAAACTTCACAACACAAAACTCAATAGAAATCTCGTGAGCTCCGTTAGAGAAAGAAAACAAAATACTACTTTAGGGTACTGTAATGAACTCATTATTTATTTATATTGGTGTTAAACCTACTGTATTCCAACTTATCTATGGATTATAAACTATTTTACTAGCATAGATTCATCAAAATAAGCAAACAACACACGCAAAACAGAATCTGTCAAAAACAGAACAGTCTGTAGTAATCTGCAACTAACGCAAACTTATGGAACTCAAAAAATTCTACCAAAATTAGAAGACATGGACAATTAGTTTATTGATCAGGAGCAATTGGAATCAATATATTATCACGTTCTGGTGATTTTTAATAATTCGGGCACTGAGCGCAAAGTTTCTGGAAATTACAGCAAGATCAAATAACTATCATCCAAGAAGATCCAATAGGTCTAGCTTGGCAAAAACACTAATTAAAGCATAAAACCACATCTAAACAGAGGCTAGATGGATTATTTATTCCTAAACAGAAGCAAAAACAAAAAAATAAAACTGGGTTGCCTCCCAACAAGCGCTATCGTTTAACGCCCCTAGCTAGGCATAAAAGCGAGGATAGATCTAGGTGGTGCCGTAGTAATAAGATAGATCGGTGAAACTCATTTCATATTCTCTACGTTCGGCAACAAGTTTTCTTTGAGGCAAGAAAAAGTAATCAAAAGGGCTAAATTTAATAGGATAAAAGTCCCCAAGATCAATTTTAGGAGGTATAGGTTCCTCCTTCGGCCCTTCGTATTGCACAACCAATTCATCATTATAAGCATTCTTTTGACAGAACTTTGTGAGCCTATACTCAAGAGAGCATCCTAGCTCATTGTTTCGAATAGCCAAATCATCATTAAGCTCAAAGATTCTATCAATTAAAATATTGGTAGGCACTTTTTTCTAAGATTCTCATTGAAAGCAATATAGTCGATAGATTGAAAACGCATTATTTCTTCTTGATCAAAAAGGATAGATTCTATGGGAGGACGACCAGCGTCCACCCTGTAATGCGCAAAGATTTCTTTGGCTTCTTTTATTATAAATCTGAATTCATGAGCCAAAAAGATAGTAGCGGCACGCTTAACAGAGGAGTGTTCAATATTAGAAAATTCTAGGAAAAATTCTTTGTATAGAAGGGTGCATATGCATAAATTGCCTTTTAAGTTCAACGATAAGCATGGCAATAGCATCCGGAAGACTACTAGTTCTATGGAGAATAGAACCACCCATAGAGGGTAAAGCACCAGCACAAGTAAAGAAATCTTGAATAACTCCTTTTCCAATAATATTACCACTACCGATTTGAAAATCTTTTTGTATGATAGGTAGGGGATTCTTCAGCAGGAGCTTCAGAATTTTCCATGATATTATTATCGCCCATATCGGCAATAATTTCCCCAATTTCAGACATAACGACAAGCAAGCAAACTAAGACACGAGCAAACAAACGGACAAGGAAAAGGCAAAGGGAAAAAGAGGAGGAGATTGGGAAAGAGAGGGCAAATAAAACGGCAAGGGTGAAGTGGGGGAGAGGAAAACGAGAGGCAATGGCAAATAATGTAATGCGAGAGATAGGGATTTTGATGGTTACTTGGTATGTTGACTTTTGCGTAGACTCCCCGGCAACGGCGCCAGAAATCCTTCTTGCTACGTCTTGAGCTTGCGTTGGTTTTCCCCGAAGAGGAGAGGATTATGCAGCACAGTAGCGTAAGTATTTTCCTCAGTTTTTGAGAACCAAGGTATCAATCCAGTAGGAGGCCACGCACAAGTCCCTCGTACCTGCACAAAGTGATAGCTACTCGCAACCAACGCGATTAGGGGTTGTCAATCCCTTCACGGTCACTTACAAGAGTGAGATCTGATAGAGATAATATTTTTGGTATTTTTGGTATATAGATGCAAAGTGAAAAGTAAAAAGCAAAGTAAAACAAGGCAAGTATAAAAGTAATGGAGATTGATATAATGAGAATAGACCCGGGGGCCATAGGTTTCACTAGTGGCTTCTCTCAAGAGCATAAGTATTCTATGGTGGGTGAACAAATTACTATTGAGCAATTGACAGAATTGAGCATAGTTATGAGTATATCTAGGTATGATCATGTATATAGGCATCACGTCCGTGACAAGTAGAACGAAACGATTCTGCATCTACTACTATTACTCCACTCATCAACCGCTATCCAACATGCATCTAGAGTATTAAGTTAAAAACAGAGTAACGCCTTAAGCAAGATGACATGATGTAGAGGAATAAATTCATGCAATATGATAAATACCCCATCTTGTTATCCTCGATGGCAACAATACAATACGTGCCTTGCAACCCTTTTTGTCACTGGGTAAGGACATCGCAAGATTGAACCCAAAGCTATGCACTTCTCCCATTGCAAGAACTACCAATCTAGTTGGCCAAACCAAACGGATAATTCGAAGAGACATGCAAATATAACTCAATCATACATAAAAGAATTCAGAGAAGATTCAAATATTATTCATAGATAAGCTGGATCATAAACCCACAATTCATCGGTCTCAACAAATACACCGCAAAAAGAAGATTACATCGAATAGATCTCCACGATAGAGGGGAGAACATTGTATTGAGATCCAAAAAGAGAGAAGAAGCCATCTAGCTACTAGCTATGGACCCAAGGTCTGAAGTAAACTACTCACACTTCATCGGAGAGGCTATGGTGTTGATGTAGAAGCCCTCCGTGGTGGATGCCCCCTCGCGGAGCTCAAACAGGCCCCAAGATGGGATCTCATGGATCTGAGGAAAGGCGGCGGTGGAATTAGGTTTTGGCTCTGTTCGATCGTTTGGGGTGCGTAGGTATATATAGGAGGAAGGAGTATGTCGGTGGAGCGACAGGGGCCCACGAGGCGGGGGCGCCCTAGGGGGGGGGCGCCCCCACCCTCGTGACCGCCTCTTTCGTTCCTTGGAGTAGGGTCCAAGTTCCCTGGATCACGTTCGGTGAGAAAGTCACGTTCCGAAGGTTTCATTCCGTTTGGACTCGTTTGATATTCATTTCTTGAAACACCGATATAGGAAGAAAACAGCAATTCTGGGCTGGGCCTCCGGTTAATAGGTTAGTCCCAAAAATAATATAAAAATGGAAAATAAAGCCCAATATAGTCCAAAATAGTAGATAAAGTAGCATGGAGCAATCAAAAATTATAGATACGTTGGAGACGTATCAACGTACACTCTTATTATTGTTCACATCGTTCGGTCGTGCAAGTGAAAGGCAATAATGACGATATATGATGAATTGATTGGGATAAGCGAAGCTGGTATGAACTCGACCTCTCTTGTTTTTGTAAATATGATGAGTTCATCATTCTTGATTCATCTTATTATGAATAAACATGTTTGCAATGACGATCATCATTGCTTATGCCATGCTTGATTTGCTATGAGCTATAATGGTTTACCTTGCATGCCAACATGCTATTAAAATGGTTGTGATGTGGTATGATGGGGTGGTATCCTCCTTTGAATGATTTAAGTGACTTGACTTGGCAAAAGTTCACACATGTAGTTGAAACAAATCAACATAGCCTTCACGATATTTATGTTCATGGTGGATTATATCCTACTCATGCTTGCATCCAATGTTTATTAATTTTAATGCATGTTCATGGCTGTTGTCGCTCTCTAGTTGGTCGCTTCTCAGTCTTTTGCTAGCCTTCACTTGTACTAAGAGGGAATACTGCTTGTGCATCCAATCCCTTAAACCCCAAAGTTATTCCAGATGAGTCCACTATACCTTCCTATATGCGGTATTTACCTGCCGTTCCAAGTAAATTTGTATGTGCCAAACTCTAAACCTTCAAATAAACATTCTGTTTTGTATGCTCGAATAGCTCCTGTATCAACTAAGGCTGCCCTTATCTTCCATGTTAGGCGGGTTATTCTCAAGAGGAGTGGACTCCGCTCCTCACTCACGAGAAAATGGCTGGTCACCGGGATGCCCAATCCCATGCTTTATGCAAACTAAATCAAAATTAATTGCAAACAAAACTCCCCCTGGGACTGTTGCTAGTTGGAGACGCTCGTTGTTTTGAGCAAGTCATGGCTTGATGCTTGTTGGTGGAGGGGGAGTATAAACTTTACCATTCTCTTTGGGAACCGCATATAATGTGTGTAGCATGGAAGATATCGCCACCTCTTAGTTTCTATGTTGACAATGAAAGTATGCCGCTCAAATATTATTTATCTCTATTTCAAAATCGAGCTCTGGCACCTCTACAAATCCCTCCTTCCCTCTGCGAAGGGCCTATCTATTTACTTTCATGTTGAGTCATCACCCTCTTATTAAAAGCACTAGCTGGAGAGCGCAGCTGTCATTTGCATCCATTACTATTAATCTATATTGGGTATGACTATGATTGGATCTCTTTTACCATGAATTACAATGTCTAGTCAGTCCTTGATCTTTAAAGGTACTCTGCATTTATGTTTTGCGGTCTCAGAAGGGGCTAGCGAGATACCATCTTGTTATATCATATTATGATAGTTTTGAGAAAGTGTTGTCATACGAGATTTATTATTATGACTCGCTAGTTTATTATGCCATTGATATGAGTAAACATGAGACCTGAGAATTATTGCAAATGTGGTTAGTTATAATCTTTGCTAAAAACCTGAATGCTGGCTTTACATATTTACAACAACAAGAGCAAATAGAGTTTGTAAAAGTTTTTCTTTTTCTCTTTCAGTTTATCAACTGAATTGCTTGAGGACAAGCAAAGGTTTAAGCTTGGCGGAGTTTATACGTCTTCGTCGTATCTACTTTTCCAAACACTTTTGCCCTTGTTTTGGACTCTAACTTGCATGATTTGAATGGAACTAACCCGGACTGACGCTGTTTTCAGCAGAATTGCCATGATGTTGTTTTATGTGCAGAAAACAAAAGTTCTCGGAATGACCTGAAACTCCACGGAACATCTAGTTAAAAATAATAAAAAATCCTTGCCAAAGATGAAGACCAGGGGGCCCACACCCTATCCACGAGGGTGGGGGGCGCGCCCCCTACCTTGTGGGCCCCCTGGAGCTCCTCCGACGCCAACTCCAACTCTATATATTTGCTTTCGGAGAGAAAAAAATCAAGGGAGAAGAAATCATCGCGTTTTACGATACGGAGCCGCCGCCAAGCCCTAAAACCTCTCGGGAGGGCTGATCTGGAGTCCGTTCGGGGCTCCGGAGAGGGGGATTCGTCGTCGTCGTCATTGTCGGTGTCAAAACCGACGGATCTCGGGTAGGGGGTCCCGAACTGTGCGTCTAGGCAGATGGTAACAGGAGACAAGGGACACGATGTTTTTACCCAGGTTCGGGCCCTCTCGATGGAGGTAATACCCTACTCACGCTTGATTAATATTGATGATATGGGTAGTACAAGAGTAGATCTACCACAAGATCAAGGAGGCTAAACCCTAGAAGCTAGCGTATGGTATGATTGTTGTTCGTCCTACGGACTAAAACCCTCCGGTTTATATAGACACCGAATAGGTTAGGGTTACACAGAGTCGGTTACAGTGGTAGGAGATCTACATATCCGTATCGCCAAGCTTGCCTTCCACGCCAAGGAAAGTCCCATCCGGACACGGGACGAAGTCTTCAATCTTGTATCTTCATAGTCCAGAGTCCGCCAGCGGTGAGAGTTCGCTATCGGACACCCCTAATCCGGGACTCCTCGGTAGCCCCGAACCAGGCTTCAATGACGATGAGTCCGGCGCGTTGATTGTCTTGGCATTGCGGCGGGTTCTCCTCCAAATTCCATATACTTGTCGAATAGTGTCCGGCTTCTGATAAATGCTGCACTCCTCGGCTTCTACGCCCAATAATGGCCATCTTCCACGTGTTTGAATGAATGCGAAAAGATAGGGTATTTTTACAATTACCCCCCTAGCCACGCAAATGAGCCGCCTATAAAAGGGGCAAGGATCTAGATCTGAGTCACACCATCCCTTTATGAGCTTTCATCGGGCGCCTGACCAAAGCCCATTCCATCATGGACGGTCGACGCGGCTCGTCCTCTCGCGCCCAGCCCTCGGCCAGAAATTGGGAGAGATGCTCATCCCGCATAGCGAGCTAGTTATACTCCAAGCCAAGGGATTTCTTCCCCCGGCCTTCATGGTCCTGGTTCGAGCCGGACTTGCCACCTACAAGGGCGGAAAGAAAGCGGAGAGTGTCCCCGATCCCACTAAAGGAGAGTGGGTATGCTTCATCTCTTATCTAGTAAGAGGACTCGGATTTCCAATCCATCCGTTTCTCCGGGGCTCACAGAGTTCTACGACCTCTGATTGCACCATCTTACTCCTGCCTCCATCTTGCACATCGCGGGCTTCGTGGCCCTTTGCGAACTATTCTTGGGCGTCGAGGCTCATTTCGGGCTGTGGAAGAGAATATTCTGCCTAGTACCCCGTTCTCATGAGGGGTCAATATATCAAGTGGGCGGAGCCGAGCTATGGCGCATCGCCGGGACCGGATACCTATCCGGAACCCCAAAGAAGGCGTCCGAAGACTGGCCTTCGGAATGGTTTTACATGGAGTACGTCCCGCTGTCGGATCATGTTCGGATCGGCCTTACGGAGTTCAGCAATGCTCCTCTGAAGAAGCGCCTAAGCTGGCGCCCTCAGAGCCCCCGGAGAGAAGATGATCGGGATGTCCTTTATTTGATGAGCCGAATAAGGTTACTGGCTCATGCCGTATTGACCATGATAGGAGTCATGGCAATCTGCATTATGAGGGGAGTGCAGCCGCTCCAATACAGGGTCCACCCCATGTGGGACTTCAACGGGGAGGACGATGCCACCCGCCATGGCCGCAAAGGGCGTGGATCGGTCACCGAACTGGTGAAGGTCTTATCGCCATGTATAAAGGGAGGAGGAGAATTTCCTCCGTGTCAATCCACTGAAGGAGTTTTCTTGAATAATCCTCGAAGCTGGGCAAGCAAACATCTTTGTGACTGTCCGATCCATGTTCCCATGGTTAAATATCTCATTTCGTGGTTTCTGCTACAGAACTGCGCCGGACTATGGAGAAGATACAGCCCGCCCCACAACCCGAGGATCCGGAGCGGTCCCTTGATCCGACCTCCAAGAGGATCCGGATATAAAGGTGGAGTTTATCGACGGGTATTCCACCAACTTAGCATCGACAATGCTTTGGTTGCCATTACGGCTGATTACCGGAATACTTCCGACCTCATAGGTAATCGAGACCGAGATCCCAAAACCACGATAATGACCCATCCATGCTTATTTTTTATCACCGTATACCAATGGTGCTTGAGGGGTACCTTCGAGGCAGGAAGCCGAGCCAGCGGCTGGCCAACAAAGGGCAGTCTGTTGTGAGCTAAAAAGAAGTGCGGTCCGGATCGAAACTCCGCCGCAACGGTATGGCGTGTCACCATACTCCTAGGATTGATTCCTGGAAGGTGTACTAACGCTGGTGCTCTTTTCAGGAAAAAGAGCGTTCGCCGGACTGAGTCCGGAGAGGTTGCCAATCGAACCTTCACCGGCCAGGCTTCAAAGCCGGGTCCGGAGGCTGAGGCGAGCACGAGACGTGCGTCGGATGCTCCTCCGACAGAGGATGCCGACAGGTTGTCCGCCACCAACTCCGAGGTGGAGAGCGCCTTGAATCACAGGCGCCGCCGGACAGTTCTTCGTGACGCATGTTTCTCCCAGGAGGCCTTGAATGCCTTCGATTCGGGAGATGCGCACCTCCGTGCCGCTCAAGATGGTCTAGCCAGAGCCACGGAGCAGTATGTGAAGGACATACGGGTAAGGAAATTTGACAGTTATATATGCCAGTAGCCCCCGAGACTTAAAATAGTTAGAATAACTGATTTAAGGATCATTTGTTATGCAAGATCTTACAGAAAAGAATACCTGACTGTCCCAGGAGCTTGAAGAATGCAAGGCCCAACTTGAGGCCGCACTAGCCACTATAGGGGGAGCCGCAGAGACCCCCCACTGGTAATATACGCTTTAAAAATAGGTTATGAAGTGCGGCGGGTTTGTAAATCTGACAAAAATATTGCAGATGGCGTCGGACTAGATCCGGACAAGCAGCAGCTCTTGCGCCAGCTGAAGGCCGGCGAGAGCGTGCTTACGAGGGTGCGGCAGGAGAAAAATAACCTCCAAGACGCCAACACCAAGCTGGGTGAGGAACTAAAGGATGTTCGTGCCCAGTTGTCTGACTCCGTAAAGGAGAATCGGCGGCTTCGTCGCGGCATTTTCAGTAAGTGCTTGAGCGAACTTTGAAAAGAGTTCGGCGAGGAAGGCCACTAACATAAACATGTATGTAGGTTTGCTCACGTGTCGTCCGAGGAGGAGATGCCCAGTTCTTGGTGATCTTCTTCCCGAATTGCGCGTCGGCACGAACGAAGTCGGCGGTGATGAAAGGCATCTACCAGGCCTTGTGGCCATCTATCTCCCTGCCGAAGGCATTGGGGAGCTGGCAGAGCGGCTTCAAGGAGCACGGCGGCGCTCCGACTATGGAAGATATCAGCTGCCGTCAGGCGCCAGGAGGCTGGGCCATGGTAAAGACGCAGCGGTACGGTTGGTGACCCAAACCACATGGCCGAGGTCGGACTGTGGGGCCTGATGGGATGGAGATCCTGTAAGTTAGTGTACGCCAAGTAGAATTGGCCGCCAAGTATTCCCAACAAGATTGTAAATTAGATAGCCTATTAGATGGCATTGAGGAGGAATACAATGAGTCGAGTTGACTATGTAAAAATATGACATGAAAAAATGTCTTCTAGCGGATTGTAGATCGTTTGTCATAGCGGACCTTTTCGCCCGACCTCGGGACCCAATAGTCCGAGTGTGTCCGAATACCTTCGTGGTTATATAAGAACCGGGTATGCATGGAGACAAAGGCGAGGGGTCATTGTTGCTGTGTCGAGACAAGTGCCCAACTAGTTATGTTATATTACATGGGTAGTAAGAAACATCTTCCAGGAGAATAGTTCCGTTAAGGGTTCCTTTTTTGGGATGCATGCCCTAAAGTGCATGTCAAAGATGCTATGAAAGCAGAAAATCATCCGGGGCAGATGGGTAAATAGTTAAAATCATCTTTCAGTTCACCGACCGAATATTCCCTTAAGAACGCTAGCTTTCGGATTCACCCGGTCCGAGGTACACATCCGGCTGACCCGCATAATAATCGCAGAGGTGCTCCTTTACCACCTAGCTGAACAATCGGGAACGTGAGGGTAAGCATAGCAGCCAGCAACCCAGCTTGGCCAAAACTTAAGTCATATCGATGCATATAATGGTGAATAAAAGGTACATGCGGAAGTTTAGCATGTGTTGGGCATGAAGCCAGTATAAATAAGCTTCTATTAAAGAAGCCCCGGGTATAATGAGCGCGGACAGCGCGTCAGTGTGTCTTGAAAAAGCGCAAACGAGCCTCTAGAGGCTTCAAGAAGAAGGAGGAGGAGAGAAATAAAAGACAGCAAAATAGAAAATGTGGGCGGAGGAAGGAGACGAACTTGGAGTCCGCACTTAGGCGTAGAATCTTTGAGACGGGCTGCGTTCCATGGGTTCGGCTCGAGTCGGTTATCCGATGCGTTTCGCAGACGGTATGCTCCGCCGGTCAGGACCTGGTCGATGATGAAGGGACCTTCCATTTGGGCTTGAGTTTGTCCTTTTTCTTGTCCGGCAGCGAGAACTAGTTCGCCAACGTTATAAGCTTTGGCCCGTGCTTCCCTGCTTTGATATCTTGAGCCTCGCTGTTGATAGAATGCGGAACGAGCTTTTGCCACGTCGCGCTCCTCCTCAAATGCGTCCAAACTGTCCTGCCGATCAAGCTCGGCTTCTCTTTCTTCATACATGCGCACGCGAGGTGAGTCATGTATTATGTCGCAGGGCAAGACTGCCTCTGCGCCGTACACCATGAAGAATGGTGTGAATCCAGTAGTACGATTCGGCGTGGTCCGCAGCCCCCAGAGTACGGAGTCGAGCTCCTCAACCCAGTGCGTGTTAGATTCCTTGAGGGACCGCACTAGTCTGGGTTTAATGCCGCTCATGATTAGACCATTCGCCCGTTCGACTTGGCCGTTGGTTTGAGGGTGATAGGCGAGGCGAATCGAGCTTGATGCCCATGTTTTGCACCATAATTTGACCTCATCGGTCGTGAAGTTGGTGCCATTATCGATGATGATCTTGTGGGGACACCGTAACGGTGCACTACCCCGATATGAAGTCTATCACGGTCCGGATTCGCCATTTTAACAAGCTTGGCCTCTATCCATTTGGTGAATTTATCCACCATGACCAATAGGTATTTTTGCTTGTGGGTTCCTCCCTTAAGGGTCCAACCATGTCAAGCCCCTGGACATGAACGGCCGGTGATGGGTATAGTTTTAAGGCCGGTGGGTGGCATGTGGCTTTGGTTAGCAAAAAGCTGGCAACCGACGCATCGTTGGACTAAGTCTTGCGCATCTGCCCGAGCCGTTGGCCAATAAAATCCAGTACGGAAGACCTTTCCTACAAGGGCCCGGCTGCGGCGTGGTGCCCACCCAGTCCGGCATGAATTTCAGCCAGGTGGTTTCGCCCTTCCTCTTCGGAGATACACCTTTGGAGGACTCCGGTAGTGCTTTTCTTATAAAGCTCTCCCTCATGGACTTTATAGGCTTTAGATCGCCGTACAATGCAGCGAGCCTCATTTTGGTCTTCGGGGAGTTCCTGCCTAGTTAGGTAGGCTAGGAATGGTTCCGTCCACGGGGCGATAACCGCCATTATTTCGTGAGCGGAGGGTGTTTTCTCGGGGGCAGAGCCTCCAGTTGTGTCAGAGTGTTCGGCGTCAAGCAGTGCAGTTGGGTCCGGATTCTTATTACCGGACTCCCCTTCCCATAGTACAGATGGCTTGAACAGCCGTTCCAGGAAGATGTTGGGAGGGACGGCATCGCGTTTTGCACCGATGCGTGCCAATATATCCGCCGCGTGGTTGTTATCCCGGGCTATATGATGAAATTCGAGCCCTTCCAACCGTGCTGACATTTTTAGGACCGCATTGCGGTATGCTGCCATTTTTGGATCTTTGGCATCAAAGTCTCCGTTTATTTGAGATATTGCGAGGTTGAATCCCGCACACCTCTAGGCGTTGAATGCCCATGGAGATCGCCATCCGGAGGCCGTGCGAGAAGGGCCTCGATTCGCTGCGTTGTTGGAGTCCGTATACATTATCTCGAAGGACATATTGGACTGTGTCCCGGTTGGGGACGTCAGACGACGCTTGACCCAGTGCCGGCCAACATTTTGGAGCCGTCAAAGTGCATGATCCAATTGGTGTATGCGCCGTACTATTTAGGGAGTTCGGCTTCAGTCCATTCGGCCACGAAGTCGGCCAAAACCTGCGACTTAATAGCTCATCGTGGCTTATAAGTTATATCGAATGGAAGGAGCTCTATGGCCCATTTAGCAATCCGGCCCGTCGCGTCGCGGTTGTTTATGATGTCGTTAAGAGGTACTTCGGAGGCTACCGTTATCGAACACTCTTGAAAGTAGTGTCGCAGCTTCCGGATGCCATGAACACGCGTATGCTATCTTTTGATAGTGTGGGTGCGGGACTTGCATGGAGTTAGAACGGTGGACACATAATAAACCGGTTTTGAGCAGGGAACCGGTGTCCGTCTGCTTCTCGTTCGACAACGAGCACCACGCCGACAACTTGATGTGTTGCGCGATATATAATAGCATTGGTTCGCCCACGTTGGCGCGGCCAGAACGGGTTTGTTGCCAAAATGGCCTTTATTTCTTCGAGTCCGCCGTGGCGCATCCGCCCACTCGAAGTGTTAGGTGCGGCGGAGGAGGCGGTAAAGGGGTAACGCCTTTTCCCCCAAACGGGAAATAAAGCGGCTTAGAGCCGCTACGCATCCCGTCAATTTTTGTATTTGTTTGAGGTCTTTTGGAATATCCAATTGTGACAGAGCTCGGATCTTGGCTGGGTTTGCTTCAATTCCTCTACCGGACACAATGAAGCCCAGGAGCTTTCCGGCTGGAACACCTAAGACGCATTTTTCCGGATTGAGATTGACGTCATATTTTCGAAGATTGTCGAATGTGAGCCTCAAGTCGTCTACTAGAGTTTCGACGTGCTTGGTTTTGACGACCACGTCATCTACATATGCTTCCACCGCTTTGCCGATCTGGTTTGCGGACATGTACGAATCATGCGCTGATATGTTGCGCGGCGTTTTTGAGCCCAAAGGGCATTGTGTTGAAGCGAGCGGGCCGTATGGAGTGATGAATGCTGTTGCAGCTTGGTGCAGCTCCGCCATCTTGATTTGGTGGTAGCGAGTACGCGTCGAGGAAGCACAATGAGTCGTGTCCTGCTGAAGCGTCAATGATTTGATCAATTCGAGGGAGGGGGAAGGGATCCTTTGGGCAAGCCTTATTAAGGTCTTTGAAATCAACACATAGGCGCCAGGATTTATCCTTCTTTGGTACCATCACCAGGTTAGCTAGCCAGTCCGGATGTTTTATATCTCGATGAATCCGGCTTCCAAAAGTTTGGCTAGCTCCTCTCCCATGGCCTGTCTCTTGGGTTCGAAAAGCGCCAAGAGCCTGTTTGGTCGGCTTGAATCCTTTTAGGATATTTAGGCTGTGCTCGCCGGTGATGCGGGATTCTGGCATGTCGAAGGGTGCCGAGCAAAGATGTCCCAGTTTTCTTGTAGAAATTCTCGTAGTCTGGCGTCTACATCAGGGTTTAATTGTGCCCCAATGGAGGCCGTCTTTGCAGGGTCCGTTGGTGGACTTGGAATTTGACTATTTCATCTGCTGGTTTAAAAGAGGTGGACTTGGATCTTTTATCAAGTATCACATTGTCCCTGTTCACCGTGGAGCGCATCGCGGTGAGTTCCTCGGCCGCTAGGGCTTCGGATAGTGCCTCGAGGGCTAGTGCGGCTGTTTTGTTTTTGGCGCGGAGTGCTATGTTCGGATCACTAGCGAGAGTGATGATTCCGTTAGGACCGGGCATTTTAAGCTTCATGTACCCATAATGGGGTATAGCTTGAACAATTGTGAATGCCTCTCGTCCTAATAAAGCATGATATTCGCTGTTGAACGGGGCCACTTGGAATGTGACCTCCTCGGACCTGTAATTGTCCGGCGAGCCGAACACTACGTCCAGCGTGATTTTTCCTGTGCAGCATGCTTCCCGGCTAGGTATTATTCCTCTAAAGGTTGTGCTGCTTCGCTCAATGTGGTTCCAGTCTATTTCCATTTTTCAGAGGGTTTCCTCATAGATGAGGTTTAGTCCGCTGCCGCCATCCATGAGTACCTTAGTAAGGCGAAATCCACTATCGGCTGAGGACCAATGCGGCTGGTGCCGGGCAGTTCGAATTTAGGTTAAATCACGGGCATTAAAGGTAATAGCCGTGTCACTCCATGGATTTATTGTTGCTACTTGGTAGACTTCGGCAAGGTTGCGGAGTGTTCGTTTTCGCATGTTGTTTGATGCGAAAGTCTTGAAGACTGTTAATACCGTACTTGTGTTGCCGGGCTGGGATTCTGAAGCTAGAAGCTCTTTGCCACTTTTGGCCACCTGCCGTAGTATCCAACATGCTCGAAGGCTATGACTTGGAGTGGCGCCCTCCGTGCTATGAATTTTGCAGGGTCCGTTTAGCCAACCCTCCAGTACGGTTCCGTACCCTTTAGGGGGTTTTGGTTTTTTGGTATTCAACCCAGGTGCTTGATAATGATGCACCCTTTTGTTTCGGACTAGGGATGTATTCGGGGCCGGATTATCCCAAAATTTACTTTCGGTTTTCCAGGCGCTTTCCATCGCACAGTACTTTTGTACTATGGTCACCAAGTCAGCAAAGTGTGTAATTTCGCAACGACTTGTGGCGTTTAGGATTCCCTTGTCCGTGCAATTATTGCAGAAAATTGGGATTGCGTCCTCCTCTCGGCAGTCCTTTATCCTGTTCATAACCAGGAGGAATTTGGCCCAGTAATGATGTACTGTTTCAGCGGGCTCTTGCCGAATTCGAGAGAGATCGCTAATGTTTGGGTGGGCGGGTGGAACTAGATCCAGAACCCTGTCCAATTTAGGACTCAAGGACCGAGAAGTTTCCAAACTCGGAAGTTTGGATTTTTGAGTGTTATCCAATGAGTCCAACCCGCCGCCTGACTTTAAGTTCAGGGCTTGATCGACATCCGTCCCTCTGTGGGAATCCGGCATGGAGGGATCGGGAATCCGGACGTAGCTAGTCCTTAAGATACAAGAAGAATCGCCGCATTGCTCCTCTATCACAGCAACATGATGGGTAGCCTGGGGAGAGTTGATCTCGCTCAGATCGGTTTTAGGCCCGATCCGGTCGTAGTCTATGGCGACTCCCAGGGCGGCGATGTGATCCAAGAGCTCGTTTACAGAGGAGAGCTCGATCGGATCTAACTGTTCGGCAAGTTCCGAACTAACATGGAGATTGGTTTCGATGACTCGAGAGGTCATCGTCGGGGCGGTGGCTGGACTGGCGGTCATAAGAAAACCACCTAGCCGAAGAGTCTGGCCAGCGGCCAAGGCTCCTTTGGCGATAGTATCGTCTTTAAAGACGAGATGGGGCATCCTACCTGATGGCGACGGCACAGTGGAACTCTCAATGAAAGCACCAATGTCGGTGTCAAAACCGGCGGATCTCGGGTAGGGGGTCCCGAACTGTGCGTCTAGGCAGATGGTAACAGGAGACAAGGGACACGATGTTTCTACCCAGGTTCGGGCCCTCTCGATGGAGGTAATACCCTACTCCTGCTTGATTAATATTGATGATATGGGTAGTACAAGAGTAGATCTACCACGAGATCAAGGAGGCTAAACCCTAGAAGCTAGCCTATGGTATGATTGTTGTTCGTCCTACGGACTAAAACCCTCCGGTTTATATAGACACCGGATAGGTTAGGGTTACACAGAGTCGGTTACAATGGTAGGAGATCTACATATCCGTATCGCCAAGCTTGCCTTCCACGCCAAGGAAAGTCCCATCCGGACACGGGACGAAGTCTTCAATCTTGTATCTTCATAGTCCAGGAGTCCGGCCAACGGTGAGAGTTCGGCTATCCGGACACCCCCTAATCCGGGACTCCCTCAGTCATCATCAACCATCCTCCATCACCAATTTCATGATGCTCACCGCCGTGCGTGAGTAATTCCATCGTAGTCTTGCTGGACGGTGATGGGTTGGATGAGATTTATCATGTAATCGAGTTAGTTTTGTTAGGGTTTGATCCCTAGTATCCACTATGTTCTGAGATTGATGTTGCTATGACTTTGCTATGCTTAATGCTTGTCACTAGGGCCCGAGTGCCATGATTTCAGATCTGAACCTATTATGTTTTCATGAATATATGTGTGTTCTTGATCCTATCTTGCAAGCCTATAGTCACCTACTATGTGTTATGATCCGGCAACCCCGAAGTCACAATAATCGGGACCACCGCCAGTGATGACCATAGTTTGAGGAGTTCATGTATTCACTAAGTGTTAATGCTTTCTCTATTAAAAGGAGGCCTTAATATCCCTTAGTTTCCATTAGGACCCCGCTGCCACGGGAGGGTAGGACAAAAGATGCCATGCAAGTTCTTTTCCATAAGCACGTATGACTATATTCGGAATACATGCCTACATTACATTGATGAATTGGAGCTAGTTCTGTGTCACCCTATGTTATGACTGTTACATGATGAACCGCATCCCGCATAATTATCCATCACCGATCCAATGCCTACTGAGCTTTCCATATCTTGGTTTACGCTTATTTACTTTCCGTTGCTCTGTTACAATCATTACAAAACACCAAAATATTACTTTTGCTTTCATTACTCTTTTGTTACCATTACCACTACTATCATATTACTTTACTACTAAATACCTTGCTGCAGATATTAAGTTATCCAGGTGTGGCTGAATTGACAACTCAGTTGCTAATACTTGAGAATATTCTTTGGCTCCCCTTGTGTCGAATCAATAAATTTGGGTTGAATACTCTACCCTCGAAAGCTGTTGCGATCCCCTACACTTGTGGGTTATCAGTGCTACCCGCTGTGGGCGTAAGGGACCGGACTCAGTTGCTGCTCTAGCAAAAATTCTGTCCAATTTGTACAAGGGAGAGGAAGAGGATTTCATCCGGATTAATCCACGGGATGGATTCTCCATGTACAACCCTCCAAGCTAGGTGAGTTGTCACTTTTTACTTCCAGCCCTCCCGCATTCATCGTCATAAGTATTTACCCTGCCATTTCATGACAGGAACTGCGAAAAGCTGTAAGGGAGGACAACAACCCACCTCCAAAGCCGGAGGACCCTGACCGGGCCCTCGATCCCGGATTCGAAGAGGATCCGGACATATTTGTGGAGTTGATCGACAGGACATTCTATCAATTGAGCTGCGATGATGCCAAGGTGGCCATCATAGCCGACAATCCGGGGCTACTCCCTGCATCGCATGTAAGAAAAACCAGAGCCCCAGCTTCCGAGAAGGATCCCCTTTTACGCGCTTCACCTACCGTACCATATGGTGTTTTACAAGGAAGGCCCTCGGGACGCCATGCCGGACCCGCAGTGACTCACCAACAAGGCGCACCGAAGCCGGGTAGGCTAAAAAGGAAGGCGGTCAGGACTGAGACGCCGGCGCAGAGGTATGATACAGAACCTCGCTCCGTGGTTGTCGTCTTTTAAAATATAATAACACCCATGTTTCCTAGTAGGAAAAACGTTCGCCGGACTATATCCGGAGAGGTTGCCGATCACGCCTCCACCAGTCGGGCTCCAGGGCCGGTCACAGAGGCAGAAGCTAACACGGGGCGAATGTCGGATGCTCCTCCTACAGAGGATGCGGATAAAATATCCTCTACAAATTCCGAAGTGGAGAGCGCCATGAATCACAGGTGTCGCCGGGCCGTACTCCGTGACGCTTGTTTCTCCCAAGAGGCGTTTGATGCCTTCAACTCAGGAGACGCGTGCATCCTTGCTGCTCAAAATGGTCTTGCCAGAGCCACGGACCAGTATGTAAAGGATATACGGGTAAGAAAATCTGATGATTATATGTATCAGTAGCCCCTGAGACTTGACACAGTTGACACGACTGATTTAAGGATCATTATTTGTGCAGGTTCTTACAGAGAAGAATACCCAATTGTCTCGAGAGCTGGAAGAGTGCAAAGCCCAGCTATGGACCGCGGTTTCCGCGTTGAAGGAGTCCGAGAAGGCCCCCTCTGGTAACACTGATTTCCATTGTAAAGAATGACATGTACCAGATAATGTGAGGCATGTATGCAAATCTAACAATAGATGTTGCAGATGAATCCGGAGTGAATCCGGAGGCCGTGCCAGGGGATGCGCAACGTGCTAATCGATACCTAAATGCTGGCAAGCGCGTGCTTACGCGGGTCATTCAGGAGAAAAATGATCTCCAAGATGCCAATATCCAGCTGGGTGTTGAACTGAAAGATGTTCGAGCCCAGCTTGCGGACTCCGTGAAGGAGAATAAACGGCTTCGACGCGGCATTTTTAGTAAGTGCTTGAATGAACTTTTGAAAGAGTTCGACGAAGAAGCCGACTAACAGAGTTATGTCTGCAGGTATGCTGACGGGTCGTCCCGCGGAGGAGATGCCCGGCTCTGCGGGTGATCTTCTACCAGAGCTCTCACAACTGCACGAACAAGTTCGGCAGGTGATGCAGGGTATTACCCAAGCCTTGTGGCCATCCGCCTCCCCGCCAGGAGGCATGGGAGAGCTTATAGAGAAGCTCAAGGGAGCGCGGCGGCGCTTCCGATTATGGAAGATATCAGCCTGCCGACAAGGTGCAAGGGAAGCCTGGGCCATGGTGAAGACGCGATATACCAAAGCTGACCCAAAGCACATGGCCGAGGTCAGACCTGTGGGGCCCGATGGGAAAGAGATCCCCGTCAGTTTGGTGTATGACCAAGTAGAATTATCCGCAAAGTATTCTCAACAGGATTGTAGGCTAGACAGCCTGTTGGATGGTATAGAAGAAGAATTTAGCCAATCTAAATGACTGTGTAATTTAAATGACATATATATGAAGGAAATATGCCCTAGAGGCAATAATAACGTTACTATTTATTTCCTTATTTCATGATAAATGTTTATTATTCATGCTAGAATTGTATTAACCGGAAACATAATACATGTGTGAGTACATAGACAAACAGAGTGTCACTAGTATGCCCCTACTTGACTAGCTCGTTGATCAAGATGGTTATGTTTCCTAGCCATAGACATGAGTTGTCATTTGATTAACGGGGTCACATCATTAGGAGAATGATGTGATTGACTTGATCCATTCCGTTAGCTTAGCACCCGATCGTTTAGTATGTTGTTATTGCTTTCTTCATGACTTATACATGTTCCCATGACTATGAGATTATGCAACTCCCGTTTACCGGAGGAACACTTTGTGTGCTACCAAACGACCCAACGTAACTGGGTGATTATAAAGGTGATCTACAGGTGTCTCCAAAGGTACTTGTTGGGTTGGCGTATTTCAAGATTAGGATTTGTCACTCCGATTGTCGGAGAGGTATCTCTGGGCCCTCTCGGTAATGCACATCACTTAAGCCTTGCAAGCATTGCAACTAATGAGTTAGCTACGGGACGATGTATTATGGAACGAGTAAAGAGACTTGCCGGTAACGAGATTGAACTAGGTATTGAGATACCGACGATCGAATCTCGGGCAAGTAACATACCGATGACAAAGGGAACAACGTATGTTGTTATGCGGTCTGACCGGTAAAGATCTTCGTAGAATATGTGGGAGCCAATATGAGCATCCAGGTTCCGCTATTGGTTATTGACCGGAGACGTGTCTCGGTCATGTCTACATAGTTCTCGAACCCGTAGGGTCCGCACGCTTAACATTTCGATGATAGTTATATTGTGAGTTTATATGATTTGATGTACCGAAGGTTGTTCGGAGTCACGGATGTGATCACAGACATGACGAGGAGTCTCGAAATGGTCGAGACATGAAGATTGATATATTGGAATCCTATGTTTGGATATCGGAAGTGTTTCGGGTGAAATCGGGATTTTACCGGAGTACCGGGAGGTTACCGGAACCCCCCGGGAGGTTAATGGGCCATAGTGGGCCCTAGTGGAAGAGAGGAGAGGCGGCCAGGGCAAGGGTCGCGCGCCCCTCCCCCCTAGTCCGAATAGGACAAGGAGAAGGGGGCGGCGCCCCCCCCCCCCTTCCTTCTTCTCCTCCACCTCTTTCCCCTCCACTCCTAGTCCAACTAGGAAAAGGGACCGGGAGTAGGACTCCTCCTGGCGCGCCCCCTCTCCTGGCCGGCCGCACCCCCATTGCTCCTTTATATACGGGGACAGGGGGGCACCCCTAAGACACAACAATTGATCATTTGATCTTTTAGCCGTGTGCGGTGCCCCCCTCCACCATAGTCCACCTCGATAATACTGTAGGCGGTGCTTAGGCGAAGCCCTGCGTCGGTAGAACATCATCATCATCACCACGCCGTCGTGCTGACGAAACTCTCCCTCAACACTCGACTGGATCGGAGTTCGAGGGACGTCATCTGGCTGAACGTGTGCTGAACTCGGAGGTGCCGTGCATTTGGTACTTGATCGGTCAGATCGTAAAGACGTACGACTACATCAACCACGTTGTGCTAACGCTTACGCTTTCGGTCTACGAGGGTACATGGACAACACTCTCCCCTCTCGTTGCTATGCATCACCATGATCTTGCGTGTGCGTAGGAATTTTTATGAAATTACTACGTTCCCCAACAGTGGCATCCGAGCCAGGTTTTATGCGTAGATGTCATATGCACGAGTAGAACACAAGTGAATTGTGGGCGATATAAGTCATACTGCTTACCAGCATGTCATACTTTGGTTCGGCGGTATTGTTGGATGAAGCGGCCCGGGCCGACATTACGCGTACGCTTACGCGAGACTGGTTCTACCGACGTGCTTTGCACATAGGTGGCTGGCGGGTGTCAGTTTCTCCAACTTTAGTTGAACCGAGTGTGGCTACGCCCGGTCCTTGCGAAGGTTAAAACAGCACCAACTTGACAAACTATCATTGTGGTTTCGATGCGTAGGTAAGAACGGTTCTTGCTCAGCCCGTAGCAGCCACGTAAAACTTGCAACAACAAAGTAGAGGACGTCTAACTTGTTTTTGCAGGGCATGTTGTGATGTGATATGGTCAAGGCATGATGCTATATTTTATTGTATGAGATGATCGTGTTTTGTAACCGAGTTATCGGCAACTAGCAGGAGCCATATGGTTGTCGCTTTATTGTATGCAATGCAAACACCCTGTAATGCTTTACTTTATCACTAAGCAGTAGCGATAGTCGTAGAAGCATAAGTTGGCGAGACGACAACGATGCTACGATGGAGATCAAGGTGTCGCGCCGGTGACGATGGTGATCGTGACGGTGCTTCGGAGATGGAGATCACAAGCACAAGATGATGATGGCCATATCATATCACTAATAATGATTGCATGTGATGTTTATCTTTTATGCATCTTATTTTGCTTAGATCGACGGTAGCATTATAAGATGATCTCTCAGTAAATTATCAAGGTATAAGTGTTCTCCCTAAGTATGCACCGTTGCGAAAGTTCTTCGTGCCGAGACACCACGTGATGATCGGGTGTGATAGGCTCTACGTTCAAATACAACGGGTGCAAAACAGTTGCACACGCGAATACTCGAGTTAAACTTGACGAGCCTAGCATATAACAGATATGGCCTCGGAACACTTGAGACCGAAAGGTCGGCGTGAATCATATAGTAGATATGATCAACATAGTGATGTTCACCATTGAAACTACTCCATCTCACGTGATGATCGGACATGGTTTAGTTGATTTGGATCACGTGATCACTTAGAGGATTAGAGGGATGTCTATCTAAGTGGGAGTTCTTAAGTAATATGATTAATTGAACTTAAATTTATCATGAACTTAGTCCTGGTAGTATTAGCATATTTATGTTGTAGATTAATAGCTCGTGTTGTTGCTTCCCTATGTTTATTTTGATATGTTCCTAGAGAAAAACTATGTTGAAAGATGATAGTAGCAATGATGCGGATTGTATCCGTGATCTGAGGATTATCCTCATTGCTGAATAGAAGAATTATGTCCTTGATGCACCGCTAGGTGACAGACCTATTGCAGGAGCAAATGCAGAAGTTATGAACGTTTGGCTAGCTCAATATGATGACTACTTGATAGTTTAGTGCACCATGCTTAATGACTTAGAATCGGTACTTCAAAGACGTTTTGAACGTCATGGACCATATGAGATGTTCCAGGAGTTGAAGTTAATATTTCAAGCAAATACCCGAGTTGAGAGATATGAAGTCTCCAACAAGTTCTATAGCTAAAAGATGGAGGAGAATAGCTCAAGAAGTGAGCATATGCTCAGATTGTCTGGGTACTACAATCGCTTGGATCAAGTGGGAGTTAATCTTCCAGATAAAATAGTGATTGACAGAATTCTCTAGTCACCATCACCAAGTTAGTAGAACTGCGTGATGAACTATAATATGCAAGGGATGACGAAAGTAATTCCCGAGCTCTTCGCGATGTTGAGATCGGCGAAGGTAGAAATCGAGAAAAGAGCATCAAATGTTGATGGTTAACAAGATCACTAGTTTCAAGAAAAGGGCAAAGGGAAAGAAGGGGAACTTAAAGAAAAACGGCAAGCAAGTTGCTGCTCGACTGAAGGAGCCCAAGTCTGAACCTAAGCCTGAGACTAAGTGCATCTACTGCAAAGGGACTGGTCACTGGAAGCGGAACTACCCCAAGTAATTGGCAGATAAGAAGGATGGCAAAGTGAACATAAGTATATTAGATATACATGTTATTAATGTGTACTTTACTAGTGTTTATAGCAACCCCTCAGTATTTGATACTAGTTCAGTTGCTAAGATTAGTAACTCGAAACGGGAGTTGCATAATGAACAGAAACTAGTTAAGGATGAAGTAACGATGTGTATTGGAAGTGGTTCCAAGATTGATATGATCATCATCGCACACTCCCTATACTTCTGGGATTAGTGTTGAACCTAAATAAGTGTTATTTGGTGTTTGCGTTGAGAATGAATATGATTTGATCATGTTTATTGCAATACGGTTATTCATTTAAGTTAGAGAATAATTGTTGTTCTGTTTACATGAATAAAACCTTATATGGTTACACACCCAATGAAAATGGTTCGTTGGATCTCGATCGTAGTGATACACATATTCATAATATTGAAGCCAAAAGATGCAAAGTTAATAATGATAGTGCAACTTATTTGTGGCACTGTTGTTTAGGTCATATTGGTGTAAAGCGCATGAAGAAACTCCATGCTTATGGGATTTTGGAATCACTTGATTACGAATCACTTGATGCTTGCGAACCATGCCTCTTGGGCAAGATGACTAAAACGCCGTTCTCCGGAACAATGGAGCGAGCAACAGATTTGTTGGAAATCATACATACTGATGTATGTGGTTCGATGAATATTGAGGCTCGCGGCAGGTATCGTTATTTTCTGACCTTCACAGATGATTTGAGCAGATATGGGTATATCTACTGGATGAAACATAAAGTCTGAAACATTTGAAAAGTTCATATAATTTCAGAGTGAAGTGGAAAATCATCGTAACAAGAAAATAAAGTTTCTACGATCTGATCGTGGAGGAGAATATTTGAGTTACGAGTTAGGTCTTCATTTGAAACAATGCGGAATAGTTTCGCAACACACGCCACCTGGAACACCACAGCGTAATGGTGTGTCCGGACGTCATAACCATACTTTATTAGATATGGTGCGATCTATGATCTTTCTTACCGATTTACCACTATAGTTTTGGGGTTATGCATTAGAGACAGCTGCATTCACGTTAAAAAGGGGCACCATCTAAATCCGTTGAGACGACACCGTATGAACTGTGGTTTGGCAAGAAACCAAAGTTGTCATTTCTTAAAGTTTGAGGTTGTGATGCTTATAAGAAAAAGTTTCATCCTGATAAGCTCAAAATCAAATCGGAGAAATGTGTCTTCATAGGATACCAAAAGGAGACAGTTGGCTACACCTTCTATCACAGATTCGAAGGCAAGATATTCGTTGCTAAGAATGGATCCTTTCTAGAGAAGGAGTCTCGAAAGAAGTGAGTGGGAGGAAAGTAGAACTTGATGAGGTAGTTGTACCTGCTCCCTTATTGGAAAGTAGTTCATCACAGAAATCTGTTCTAGTGATGCCTACACCAATTAGTGAGGAAGTTAATGATGATGATCATGAAACTTCAGATCAAGTTACTACCAAACCTCGTAGGTCAACCAGAGTACGATCCGCACTAGAGTGGTATGCTAATCCTGTTCTGGAAGTCATGTTACTAGACCATGATGAACCTATGAACTATAAGGAAGCGATGATGAGCCCAGATTCCGCAAAATGGTTTGAGGCCATGAAATCTGAGATGGGATCCATGTATGAGAACAAAGTATGGACTTTGATTGACTTGCCGAATGATTGGCAAGCCATTGAGATTAAATGGATCTTCAAGAGGAAGACGGACACTTATAGTAGTGTTACTATCTACAAAGCTAGAATTGTCGCAAAAGGTTTTCGACAAGTTCAAGGTGTTGACTACGATGAGAGTTTCCCACTCGTATCTATGCTTAAGTCTGTCCGAATCATGTTAGCAATTGCCGCATTTTATGAAATCTGGCAAATGGATAAACAAAACTGCATTCCTTAATGGATTTATTAAAGAAGAGTTGTATATGATGCAACCAAAAGGTTTTGTCGATCCTAAAGGTGTTAACAAAATGTGCAAGCTCCAGCGATCCATCTATGGACTGGTGCAACAATCTCGGAGTTGGAATATACGCTTTGATGAGTTGATCAAAGCATATAGTTTTATACAGACTTGCGGTGAAGCCTGTATTTACAAGAAAGTGAGTGGGAGCACTACAACATTTCTGATAAGTATATGTGAATGACATATTGTTGATCGGAAATAATGTAGAATTATTCTGCAAAGCATAAAGGAGTGTTTGAAAGGATTTTTCAAAGAAAGACCTCGGTGAAGTTGCTTACATATTGAGCATCAAGATCTATAGAGATAGATCAAAACGCTTGATAAGTTTTTTCGATGAGTACATACCTTGACAAGATTTTGAAGTAGTTCAAAATGGAACAGTCAAAGAAAGAGTTCTTGCCTGTGTTACAAGGTGTGAAATTGAGTAAGACTCAAAGCCCGACCACGGCAGAAGATAGAAAGAGAATGAAAGTCATTCCCTATGCCTCAGCCATAGGTTCTACAAAGTATACCATGCTGTGTACCAGATCTATTGTATACCCTACCACTGAGTTTGGCAAGGGAGTACAATAGTGATCTAGGAGTAGATCACTTGACAGCGGTCAAAATTATCCTTGGTGGAATAAGACTATGTTTCTCGATTATGGAGGTGACAAAAGGTTCATCATAAAGGGTTACGTCGATGCAAGTTTTTGACACTGATTCAGATGACTCTAAGTCTCAATCTGGATACATATTGAAAGTGGGAGCTATTAGCTAGAGTAGCTCCGTGCAGAGCATTGTAGACATAGAATTTGCAAAATACTTACGGATCTAAATGTGACAGACCCGTTGACTAAAATTATCTCACAAGCAAAACATGATCACACCTTAGTACTCTTTGGGTTTTAATCACATAGCGATGTGAACTAGATTATTGACTCTAGTAAACCCTTTGGGTGTTGGTCACATGACTATGTGAACTATGGGTGTTAATCACATGGTGATGTGAATTATTGGTGTTAAATCACATGGCGATGTGAACAAGATTATTGACTCTAGTGCAAGTGGGAGACTGAAGGAAATATGCCCTAGAGGCAATAATAAAGTTATTATTTATTTCCTTATTTCATGATAAATGTTTATATTCATGCTAGAATTGTATTAACCGGAAACATAATACATGTGTGAGCACATAGACAAACAGAGTGTCACTAGTATGCCTCTACTTGACTAGCTCGTTGATCAAAGATGGTTATGTTTCCTAGCCATAGACATGAGTTGTCATTTGATTAACGGGGTCACATCATTAGGAGAATGATGTGATTGACTTGACCCATTCCGTTAGCTTAGCACCCGATCGTTTAGTATGTTGCTATTGCTTTCTTCATGACTTATACATGTTCCTATGACTATGAGATTATGCAACTCCCGTTTACCGGAGGAACACTTTGTGTGCTACCAAACATCACAACATAACTGGGTGATTATAAAGGTGCTCTATGATACGTCTCCGTCGTATCTACTTTTCCAAACACTTTTGCCCTTGTTTTGGACTCTAACTTGTATGATTTGGATGGAACTAACCAGGACTGACGTTGTTTTCAGCAGAATTGCCATGATGTTGTTTTATGTGCAGAAAACAAAAGTTCTCGGAATGACCTCTCCACGGAACATCTAGTCAAAAATAATAAAAAATCCTTGCCAAAGATGAAGACTAGTGGGCCCACACCCTGTCCACGAGGGTGGGGGCGCCACCCCCCCTAGGGCGCGCCCCCTACCTCGTGGGCCCCCTGGAGCTCCTCCAACGCCAACTCCAACTCTATATATTTGCTTTCGGAGAGAGAAAAATCAGAGATAAGAAATCATCGCGTTTTACGATACGGAGCCGCCACCAAGCCCTAAAACCTCTCCGGAGGGCTGATCTGGAGTCCGTTCGGGGCTCCAGAGAGGGGGGTTCATCGCCGTCGTCATCATAAACCATCCTCCATCACCAATTTCATGATGCTCACCGCCGTGCGTGAGTTATTCCATCGTAGGCTTGCTGGACGGTGATGGGTTGGATGAGATCTATCATGTAATCGAGTTAGTTTTGTTAGGGTTTGATCCCTAGTATCCACTATGCTCTGAGATTGATGTTGCTATGACTTTGCTATGCTTAATGCTTGTCACTAGGGCCCGAGTGCCATGATTTCATATCTGAACCTATTATGTTTTCATGAATATATGTGAGTTCTTGATCCTATCATGCAAGTCTATAGTCACCTATTATGTGTTATGATCCGACAACCCCGAAGTGACAATAATCGGGATACTTCTCGGAGATGACCATAGTTTCAGGAGTTCATGTATTCACTATGTGCTAATGCTTTGTTCCAGTTCTCTATTAAAAGGAGGCCTTAATATCCCTTAGTTTCCATTAGGACCCCACTGCCACGGGAGGGTAGGACAAAAGATGTCATGCAAGTTCTTTTCCATAAGCACGTATGACTATATTCGGAATACATGCCTACATCACATTGATGAATTGGAGCTAGTTCTGTGTTACCCTATGTTATGAATGTTACATGATGAACCGCATCCGGCATAATTATCCATCATCGATCCAATGCCTATGAGCTTTCCATATACTGGTATACGCTTATTTACTTTCCCGTTGTTACTGTTACAATCATTACAAAACACCAAAAATATTACTTTTGCTTTCATTACTCTTTTGTTACCGTTACCACTACTATCATACTTCTTTGCTGCTAAATACATTGATGCAGATATTAAGTTATCCAGTTGTGGCTGAACTGGCAACTCAGTTGCTAATACTTGAGGATTTTCTTTGGTTCCCCTTGTGTCGAATCAATAAATTTGGGTTGAATACTCTACCCTCGAAAGCTGTTGCGATCCCCTACAGTTGTGGGTCATCAAGACTAATTTCTGGCGCCGTTGCCGAGGAGGGTAGGACAAAAGATGTCATGCAAGTTCTTTTCCATAAGCACGTGTGACTATATTCGGAATACATGCCTACATTACATTGATGAATTGGAGCTAGTTCTGTGTCACCCTATGTTATGACGGTTACATGATGATCCGCATCCGGCATAATTATCCATCACCGATCCAATGCCTATGAGCTTTCCATATACTGGTTTACACTTATTTACTTTCACGTTGTTACTGTTACAATCATTACAAAACACCAAAAATATTACTTTTGCTTTCATTACTCTTTTGTTACCGTTACCACTACTATCATACTACTTTGCTACTAAATACCTTGCTGTAGATATTAAGTTATCCAGGTGTGGGTGAACTGACAACTTAGTTGCTAATACTTGAGAATATTCTTTGGCTCCCCTTGTGTCGAATCAATAAATTTGGGTTGAATACTCTACACTCGAAAGCTGTTCCGATCCCCTACACTTGTGGGTTATTAAGACTAATTTCTGGCGCCGTTGCCGGGGAGCATAGCTCTATTCTTTGAGTCACTTGGGATTTATATCTGCTGGACACTATGAAGAATTTGAAAGACGCTAAGATAAAAATGTATCCCTCAACTACGAGGGAGGTAAGGAACTGCCATCTAGCTCGCACTTGATTCACCTTACATTATGAGTAAGCTTGCGACACCTAAAACTGCTTCTGCTATTCGTTCTGATATGTCGCATGTTATTGATGATGCCACTTCTGCTATGCATGATACTTATGATGAAACTACTTCTGTGCTTGATACAACTGTGCCCCTTAGTGAAATTCTTGATGAACAAATTGCTAGGGCTAGAGAGAAAGAAATTATTGAAACTAATAATGTTGATGAAATTGATGATGAAGATATGCCTGTTATTCCTGAGGGTTATGTTTTTGATATGGAAGCTTCTGCAGCTATTTTTGCCTGCAAAGATAGAAACAAACTTAAGAGGCTATTAGTTAAATGGAGTAAAGAATCTCTTAGAGATAGAATGAAACCTGATCCTGCTTTTGCTACTTCACCTATTTGTGTTCTCGATAAGGATTATGAATTCTCTGTTGATCCTGATATAATTACTTTGGTTGAATCTGATCCTTTTCATGGCTATGAATCTGAAACTGTTGTGGCACATCTTACTAAATTAAATGATATAGCCACCCTATTCACTAATGATGAGAGATCTCGCTACTTTTATATCCTTAAAATATTTCCGTTCTCATTAAAGGGTGATGCTAAGATATGGTTTAATTCTCTACATCCTGGTTGTGTGCGTAGTCCCCAGGATATGATTTATTACTTCTCTGCTAAATATTTCCCTGCTCATAAGAAACAAGCTGCTTTAAAGGAAATATACAAGTTTGTGCAAATTGAAGAAGAGAGTCTCCCACAAGCTTGGGGGAGGCTTCTCAAGTTACTTAATGCTTTGCCTGATCATCCTCTTAAGAAAAATGAAATACTTGATATCTTTCATAATGGACTAACCGATGCTTCCAGAGATTACCTGGATAGTTGTGTTGGTTCTGTTTTCAGGGAAAGAACACTGGATGAAGCTGAAATTCTATTGAATAATATGTTGACAAATGAAAATAATTGGGCACTTCCTGAGCCAGCTCCTGCTCCAACTACTGATCCTATTCCTAAACCAACTCTAAAGATGAGGGGTGTTCTATTTCTCAGTCCTGAAGATATGCAAGAGGCAAAAAAATCTATGAAAGAAAAAGGTATTAAAGCTGAAGATGTTAAGAATTTACCTCCTATTGAAGAAATACATGGTCTTAATTTACCGTCTGTTGAAGAAACATATGATCTTAATCCATTACCTATTGAAGAAACACATGGTCTTGATAACCCGACACAGGTAGTAAAGGTAAATTCTCTCTATAGATTTGATGAAGGTGATAATCCTCACTATAAGTCTGCTAGACAATGCTTGGATGAGTTTGATAATTTTATTGTCAAACAAGAAAATTTTAATGCTTATTTTGGTAGACAATTAAAACAAAATACCTATATGATTAAACACTTGGTGATTATATGGCTAATGTAGATGTGAACTTAAACTCGATAGCAAACATGCTTCTATGGTTACCTCAAGTAGAACAAGTACTTAAGGCTCTAAATGATTTGCTCAATGAAATGAATAGTAAGAAAAATGATTATGCTGTTAGAGTGGCTACTAGAACTGGTAGAATGACTCAGGAACCTTTGTATCCTAAAGGCCACCCTAAGAGAATTGAGCAAGATTCTCAGAGCAATAATACTGATGTGCCTAGTTCTTCTAAAAGGAAGAAAAAGAAAAATGATAGGACTTTGCAAACTTCTAGTGAACCTATTGCTGAACCACCTGAGAATCCAAATGATATATCTATTTCTGATGCTAAAACACAATCTGGTAATGAACATGAACCTAGCGAAAATGTTAATGATGTTGTTCATGATGATGCTCAACCTAGTAATGATAATGATGTAGAAGTTGAACTTGCTGTTGATCTTGATAACCCACAATCAAAGAATCAACGTTATGATAAGAGAGACTTTGTTCCTAGGATACATGGTAAAGAAAGGAAACCATGGGTTCAGAAACCCATGCCTTTTCCTCCCAAACCAACCAATAAAAAGGATGATGAGGATTTTAAGCGCTTTGCTGAAATGATTAGACCTATCTTTTTGCGTATGCGATTAACTGATGTGCTCAAAACAAATCCTTATGCTAAGTATATGAAGGATATCATTACCAATAAGAGAAAGATACCGGAAGCTGAATTTTCCACCATGCTTGCTAATTATACTTTTAAGGGTGGAATACCAAAGAAACTTGGAGAGCCAGGAGTACCCACTATACCATGCTCCATTAAAAGAAATTATGTTAAAACTGCTTTATGTGATCTTGGAGCCGGTGTTAGTGTTATGCCTCTCTCTTTATATCGTAGATTGATTTGAATAAGTTGATACCTACTGAAATATCTTTGCAAATGGCTGATAAATCAACTGCTATACCTGTCGGTATTTGTGAGGATGTGCCTGTTGTGGTTGCGAACGTTACTATTTTAACGGACTTTGTTATTCTTGATATTCCCGAGGACGATAGTATGTCTATTATTCTTGGAAGACCTTTTCTGAATATGCAGGGGCTGTTATTGATTGCAATAAGGGCAATGTCACCTTTCATGTTAATGGTAATGAGCATACGGTACACTTTCCGAGGAAACAACCTCAAGTTCATAGTATCAATTCTATTGGAAAAATTCCATCGATTATATTTGGAGGTTTTGAATTTCCTCTTCCTACTGTCAAGAAGAAATATGATATTCTTATTATAGGGGATGTGCATATCCCCGTTGATGTAACATAGTGTTATTCGAAATTTCTCCGGTTCCATGTTATTCAGAATGAGTTTGTTAACAAGACTTGATCAACCTTGTTAGTGGATTCCTTTTGATGATCATGAGACGGATGAAACTAGAAGGCACAACCTTCTATACCCTCTTTATACTTTCTGTTATTTAGTTGAAATAAAGTAAAATTAGTATTTTCCGTCTGCATTTCTGATTTATCATGCAATATAAAAATACCCCAAAATAAAAGTCCTCCAAATGCCATGCCAATTTAATATGATTTTTTCGGGAATATTTGAGGATTTATGGTGCAAAAATTACCACGGGGGGAGCTGCCACCTGGCCACGAGGGTGGAGGGCGCGCCCTACCCCCCTGGGCGCGCCCCCTGCCTCGTGGGCCCATGATGGCCCTCCTCCACTTATTCCTGCACCCATCCTCTTCTTCTTCCTCCCACAAACACGAATATCTGGCTCAAGCACGAGTTCCAGCTCACTTTGCTGTGATTTTCGATCTCCTAGCTCAAAGCACCTCTCACCAAACTGCTTGGGGAGATTGTTCCTTGGTATGTGACTCCTCCATTGGTCCAATTAGTTTTTGTTCTAGTGCTTTATTCTTTGCAAATTTGTGCTGCATAGGTGACCATGTTCTTGAGCTTGCATGTCAAATTTATATGGTTTCAAGTAGTTCTAATTCTTGATTAAGGCTCTAGGCACTTGTAGGAGTAGTTGCCATCAATTTTATTGAAGTTGGTTCACTTTTGGTTTAAGTTACTAAAAATTTTAGAATATTTCAGAAAATGATGAAAGACTTTTGAGGGGCTCATCGAGCCGAAGTTCGAAGGAAAAGCAAAATGAAGAAGCACAGAGGCCCAAATATAATTTGCCTCGTACCGCGGAGGTCCGGCCGTGTGAATGGCGTTCCGATGACTTCTTGAGACAAGCCGGGATTTATGAGGATTTTTATTCGTTGACTGAGAATGCTGGCCTCACCGACTTCCTCCGTGACCAACGTCATCAGTATCTCTTACTCACTAATACTTTTGTGCAAAACTTCTACTATTATCCTAAGGAATCACCTCCTTCAGTAGAGTTTCATTTATATGACGTTGTTAAGAAGATGCCACTAGATGAATTTTGCGAGGTTTGCAAAATACCCTTCGAGGGTACCTTAGATGAACCACATCGTAAGGATGTGGAAGAATTTATTAACACCATCACTGTGGGGGAAACCAGGAAGGTTTCCGATGCAAGAATCACTAGCATACATTTTCCTGTTTTATGCTACTTTGCCTTATTTGCTAGTCGTTGCTTGATTGGTCGTGGAAACTGTGGAAACCTTAGTGTTCCTGATATTATCATTTTGTTCCATGGTTTATACCTCGATAACTCTGTTAGTATGGGCGGAATTATTGCTAAACGGTTAAGTTTGAACCGTACTAAAGGCCCCATCTTTGGAGGTATTTATGCTTTGTGCCTAGCTGCACATTTTAACATACCCATTAGGCTTTATGAGAAAGAAGAAAAATTGTGGCCTAGTGCTTATTTAGATTATAAGAGTATGCTAGCGCATGGCTTTATTGTTAAGGGCAAGGAAGGGGAGCTTAAATATAAATTGTACTTTGATAAACATCACCCTGAGACTATTACTTTGCCTGCTCCTTCTTTGTTTAACTTGTCTGAAGGTCTTTATCTCGTTCCGTGGGCGGCCGTTCAAGCCTATCGGAATCCTACACCAACCCCGGAGCCGGAACCACAATACGAGCCTCCACGCCAGTCTGTTTATTCTTGGGATCCGGAGGTGGCTGCCACCGATGGCGATCGAGTCCTCTTCATCACAAGACGACCCCAACTACACCTACGGGTATCCGCCAGGCCATCCCTGGCAATGAACCAACTTAGGCCAAAAGCCTAAGCTTGGGGGAATTCCAGCTTAGTCCAATGCACGTGCACTCTTATTATTATCCACATCGTTCGGTCGTGCAAGTGAAAGGCAATAATGATGATATATGATGAATTGATTGGGATAAGCGAAGCTGGTATGAACTCGACCTCTCTTGTTTTTGTAAATATGATGAGTTCATCGTTCTTGATTCAGCTTATTATGAATAAACATGTTTGCAATGACAATTAGAGATCATAGTTGCTTATGCCATGCTTGATTAGCTATGAGTTATAATGGTTTACCTTGCGTGCCAACATGTTATTAAAATGGTTGTGATGTGGTATGATGGGGTGGTATCCTCCTTTGAATGATTTAAGTGACTTGACTTGGCACATGTTCACACATGTAGTTGAAACAAATCAACATAGCCTTCACGATATTTATGTTCATGGTGGATTATATCCTACTCATGCTTGCATCCAATGTTTATTAATTTTAGTGCATGTTCATGACGGTTGTCGCTCTCTAGTTGGTCGCTTCCCAGTCTTTTGCTAGCCTTCACTTGTACTAAGCAAGAATACTACTTGTGCATCCAATCCCTTAAACCCCAAAGTTATTCCATATGAGTCCACTATACCTTCCTATATGCGCTATTTACCTGCCGTTCCAAGTAAATTTGTATGTGCAAAACTCTAAACCTTCAAATAAGCATTCTGTTTTGTATGCTCGAATAGCTCATGTATCAACTAAGGCTGCCCTTAGCTTTCGTGTTAGGCGGGTTATTCTCAAGAGGAGTGGACTCCGCTCCTCGCTCACGAGAAAATGGCTGGTCACCGGGATGCCCAGTCCCATGCTTTATGCAAACTAAATCAAAAATAATTGCAAACAAAACTCCCCCTGGGACCTGATGTTAGTTGGAGGCACTCGTTGTTTCGAGCAAGCCATGGATTGATGCTTGTTGGTGAAGGGGGAGTATAAACTTTACCATTCTGTTTGGGAACCGCCTATAATGTGTGTAGCATGGAAGATATCGCCATCTCTTAGTTGCTATGTTGACAATGAAAGTACGCGGCTCAAAATATTATTTATCTCTATTTCAAAACCGAGCTCTGGCACCTCTACAAATCCCTGCTTCCCTCTGCGAAGGGCGTATCTATTTACTTTCATGTTGAGTCATCACCCTCTTATTAAAAAGCACTAGCTGGAGAGCACAGCTGTTATTTGCATCCATTACTATTAATCTATATTGGGTATGACTATGATTGGATCTCTTTTACCATGAATTACAATGTCTAGTCAGTCCTTGATCTTTAAATGTGCTCTGCATTTATGTTTTGCGGTCTCAGAAGGGGCTAGAGAGATACCATCTTGTTATATCATATTATGATAGTTTTGAAAAAGTGTTGTCATCCGAGATTTATTATTATGACTCGTTAGTTGATTATGCCATTGATATGAGTAAACATGAGACGTGAGAATTATTGCAAATGTGGTTAGTTATAATCTTTGCTGAAAACCTGAATGCTGGCTTTACATATTTACAACAACAAGAGTAAACAGAGTTTGTAAAAGTTTTTCTTTTTCTCTTTCAGTTTATCAACTGAATTGCTTGAGGACAAGCAAAGGTTTAAGCTTGGGGGAGTTGATACGTCTCCGTCGTATCTACTTTTCCAAACACTTTTACCCTTGTTTTGGACTCTAACTTGTATGATTTGGATGGAACTAACCTGGACTGACGCTGTTTTCAGCAGAATTGCCATGATGTTGTTATATGTGCAGAAAACAAAAGTTCTCGGAATGACCTGAAACTCCACGGAACATCTAGTCAAAAATAATAAAAATTCCTTGCCAAAGATGAAGACCAGGGGGCCCACACCCTGTCCGCGAGGGTGGGGCGCCCCTAGGGCGCCCCTACCTCGTGGGCCCTGGAGCTCCTCCGACGCCAACTCCAACTCTATATATTTGCTTTCGGAGAGAAAAAATCAGAGAGAAGAAATCATCGCGTTTTACGATACGTAGCCGCCGCCAAGCCCTAAAACCTCTCGGGAGGGCTGATCTAGAGTCCGTTCGGGGCTCCGGAGAGGGGGATTCGTCGCCGTCGTCATCATCAACCATCCTCCATCACCAATTTCATGATGCTCACCGCCGTGCGTGAGTAATTCCATCGTAGGCTTGCTAGACGGTGATGGGTTGGATGAGATTTATCATGTAATCGAGTTAGTTTTGTTAGGGTTTGATCCCTAGTATCCACTATGTTCTGAGATTGATGTTGCTATGACTTTGCTATGCTTAATGCCTGTCTCTAGGGCCCGAGTGCCATGATTTCAGATCTGAACCTATTATGTTTTCATGAATATATGTGAGTTCTTGATCCTATCTTGCAAGTCTATAGTCACCTATTATGTGTTAAGATCCGACAACCCCGAAGTGATAATAATCGGGATACTTCTCGGTGATGACCATAGTTTGAGGAGTTCATGTATTCACTATGTGCTAATGCTTTGTTCCGGTTCTCTATTAAAAGGAGGCCTTAATATCCCTTAGTTTCCAGTAGGACCCCGCTGCCACGGGAGGGTAGGACAAAATACGTCATGCAAGTTCTTTTCCATAAGCACGTATGACTATATTCGGAATACATGCCTACATTACATTGATGAATTGGAGCTAGTTCTGTGTCACCCTATGTTACGACTGTTACATGATGAACTGCATTCGGCATAATTATCCATCACCGATCCAATGCCTACGAGCTTTCCATATACTGGTTTACGCTTATTTACTTTCCCGTTGTTATTGTTACAATCATTACAAAACACCAAAAATATTACTTTTGCTTTCATTACTCTTTTGTTACCGTTACCACTACTATCAAACTACTTTGCCACTAAATACCTTGCTGCAGATATTAAGTTATCCAGGTGTGGCTGAGCTGACAACTCAGTTGCTAATATTTGAGAATATTCTTTGGCTCCCCTTGTGTCGAATCAATAAATTTGGGATGAATACTCTACCCTCGAAAGCTGTTGCGATCCCCTACACTTGTGGGTTATCAAGACTAATTTCTGGCGCAGTTGCCGGGGAGGGTAGGACAAAAGATGCCATGCAAGTTCTTTTCCATAAGCACGTATGACTATATTCGGAATACATGCCTACATTACATTGATGAATTGGAGCTAGTTCTGTGTCACCCTATGTTATGACTATTACATGATGAACCGCATCCGGCATCATTATCCATCACCGATCCAATGCCTACGAGCTTTCCATATACTGGTTTACGCTTATTTACTTTCCCGTTGTTACTGTTACAATCATTACAAAACACCAAAAATATTACTTTTGCTTTCATTACTCTTTTGTTACCGTTACCACTACTATCATACTACTTTGCTACTAAATACCTTGTTGCGGATATTAAGTTATCCAGGTGTGGCTGAACTGACAACTCAGTTGCTAATACTTGAGAATATTCTTTGGCTCCCCTTGTGTCGAATCTATAAATTTGGGTTGAATACTCTACCCTCGAAAGCTGTTGCAATCCCCTACACTTGTGGGTTATCACTCTACAGGTGTCTCCGAAGGTACTTGTTGGGTTGGCGTATTTCGAGATTAGGATTTGTCACTCCGATTGTCGGAGAGGTATCTCTGGCCCCTCTCGGTAATGCACATCACTTAAGCCTTGCAAACATGCAACTAATGAGTTAGTTGCGGGATGATGTATTACGGAACGAGTAAAGAGACTTGCCAGTAACGAGATTGAACTAGGTATTGAGATACCGACGATCGAATCTCGGGCAAGTAACATACCGATGACAAAGGGAACAACGTATGTTGTCATGCGGTCTGACCGATAAAGATCTCCGTAGAATATGTGGGAGCCAATATGAGCATCCAGGTTCCGCTATTGGTTATTGACCGGAGACGTGTCTCGGTCATGTCTACATAGTTCTCGAACCCGTAAGGTTGTTCGGAGTCCCGGATGTGATCACGGACATGACGCGGAGTCACAAAATGGTCGAGACATGAAGATTGATATATTGGAATCCTATGTTTGGATATCGGACGTGTTCCAGGTGAAATCGGGATTTTACCGGAGTACCGGGAGGTTACCGGAACCCCCCGGGAGGTTAATGGGCCATAGTGGTCCTTAGTGGAAGAGAGGATAGGCGGCCAGGGCAAGGGCCGCGCGCCCCTCCCCTAGTCCGAATAGGACAAGGAGAAGGGGGCGACGCCCCCCTTTCCTTCTTCTCCTCCACCTCTTTCCCCCTCCACTCCTAGTCTAACTAGGAAAAGGGAGGGAGTCCTACTCCCGGTGGGAGTAGGACTCCTCCCGCGCCGCCTCTCCGGCCGGGCCGCACTTCTTGCTCATTTATATACGAGGCAGGGGCACCCCAAAGACACAACAATTGATCGCTTGATCTTTTAGCCGTGTGCGGTGCCCCTCCACCATAGTCCACCTCGACACATCAGAAGCGGTGCTTAGGCGAAGCCTGCGTCGGTAGAACATCATCATCGTCACCATGCCATCGTGCTGATGAAACTCTCCCTCAACACTCGGCTGGATCGGAGTTCGAGGGACGTCATCGGGCTGAACGTGTGCTGAACTCAGAGGTGTCGTGCGTTCGGTACTTGATCGGTCGGATCGTGAAGACGTACGACTACATCAACCACGTTGTGCTAACGCTTCCGCTTTTGGTCTACAAGGGTACATGGACAACACTCTCCCCTCTCGTTGCTATGCATCACCATGATCTTGCGTGTGCGTAGGATTTTTTTTTGAAATTACTACGTTCCCCAATAATATAATGTCCCTAGCCAGATTGTAAATCATTTGTCATGGCGGACCTTTTCGCTTCGACCTCTGGACCCGATAGTCCGGAGTGTATCCGAATAACCGCTCGGCTATGTAAAAACCGGGGTATGCGTGGAAACCAGGCGTAGGGGTCATAAGTGCTTGAACAGACAAGTACCCAACTAGCTATGTTATATTAGATGGATAGTAAGAAACATCTTCCAGGGAGAACAGTTCCGTTAAGGGTTCCTTTCCCTGGGTACGCATGCCCTAATGTGCATGTCCGAACTGCGAAAAGAGACGCAGGTTATAAACATCTGGGGGCATGTATCAAAATAAATAAAAGTCATCTTTTGTTCACCGACCGAATATTCCCGTAAGAACGCTAGCTTTAGGCTTCACCCAGTCTGAGGTACACATCCGGCTGACCCGGCAGTAACAATCGCAGAGGTGCTCCCCTTATGCCCTAACCGAATTAACGGGAACGCATGGCATAAATACAAGGGCAATGCAACCCATCTTGGCCAAAACTTAAGTCATATCGATGCATATAATGGCGAAAAAAGGTACATGTGGAAGAATAACACATGTGTGGGGCATGAAGCCCAGAAAAATAGTTATATTAAGCTTCTGTATAAGAAGCCCCCAAGTATAATGAGCGCGGTTGGCGCGTCAAGATTGTATGTAGTCAAGACACAAGTTAGCCTTAGAAGGCCTTGACGAGAAGGAAGAAAGAACAGAGAGAGAGAAAAAGACAGATAATGGATATGCAAAAAATTGACGGGGGTAAGGAGACGAACATAGAGTCCGGCACTAGGCGTAGAATCTGCGGAGTCTGGCCGCGTTCCATGGGTTTGGCTCGAGTCGATTGTCCGATGCATCCCGCAGACGGTACGCTCCGCCGGTCAGAACCTGGTCAATAATGAAGGGCCCTTCCCATTTGGGCTTGAGCTTGTTCTTTTTCTTCTCCGGCAGGCGTAGAACTAGTTCGCCAACATTATAGGTTTTGGCCCATACTTCTCTGCTTTGATACCTTCGATCCTGTTGCTGATAAAATGCGGAACAGGCTTTTGCCACGTCACATTCCTCCTCCAGGGCGTCCAAACTATCCTGCTGATCGAGGTCGACCTCTTTTTCTTCATACATGTGCACTCGAGGTGAGTCATGAATTATGTCGCAAGGAAGAACCGCCTCCGTACACCATAAAAAATGGTGTGTATCCGGTAGTGAGATTCGGCATGGTCCGCAACCCCCATAGTACGGAGTAGAGCTCCTCTACCCAGTGCGTGTTTGACTCCTTTAAGGACCGCACTAATCTGGGTTTGATGCCGCTCATGATAAGACCATTTGCTCGCTCACTTGACCGTTAGTTTGCGGGTGATAGATAGAAGCGTAATCGATCTTGATGCCCATGTTGCTGCACCAAAGTTTCACCTCATCGGCTGTAAAATTCGTGTCGTTGTCAGTGATGATGCTGTGGGGGACGCCATAATGGTGTACAACCCTATGAAGTCTATCACCGGTCCGGATTCAGCCGTTTTAACGGGTTTGGCTTCTATCCATTTGGTGAATTTATCCACCATGACCAGTAAGTATTTTTTCTTATGGGTTCCTCCTTTGAGGGGTCCGACCATATCAAGCCCCCAGACCGCAAAGGGCCAAGTAATGGGGATTGTTTGGAGAGCGGTAGGCGGCATATGGCTTCGGTTTGCAAAAAGCTGGCAACCGACGCAACGTTGGACCAGATCATGTGCATCTGCCCGGGCCATCGGCCAATAGAAACCTGTACGGAAGGCCTTGCTTACAAGGGCCCGGGCTACGGCCGGTGGCCACCGAGTCTAGCATGGATTTCTGCCAAAAGCTTCCGCCCTTCCTCTTCGGAGATGCACCTTTGAAGGACTCCGGTAGTGCTTTTCTTATAAAGCTCTCCCTCGTGGACCTTGTAGGCTTTAGATCGCCGCACTATGCAGCGTGCCTCTTTTTGGTCCTCGGGTAGTTCCTGCCTGGTTAGGTAGGCCAGGAATGGTTCTATCCACGGGGCGATGACGACCATTATCACGTGGGCTGAAGGTGTTATTTCGGTGGCAGAGCCTCCGATTGTATCAGAGTGTTCAGTATCTGGTGTTGTGGCCAGGTCCGGACTATTGTTACCGGTGTCCTCTTCCCATACCGCGGATGGCTTAAACAGCCTTTCCAAGAAGATGTTAGGTGGGATAGGGTCGCACTTAGCACCGATGCGGGCAAGGATATCCGCCGCCTGATTGTTTTCCAGAGCCACATGGTAGAATTCAAGCCCCTCGAACCGAGCTGACATTTTGAGGACGACGTTGTGATAAGCCGCCATTTTCAGATCCTTGGCTCGAAGTCTCCACTTATTTGAGATATCACGAGGTTCGAGTCCCCACGCACCTCCAGGCGTCGAATGCCCATGGAAACTGCCATCCGAAGACAATATAACAGGGCCTCGTATTCGGCTGCGTTGTTGGAGTCTATGTATAGTATTTGGAGTACGTATTGGACTTTATCTCTGGTGGGGGACGTCAGGACGATGCCAGCCCCCAGACCAGCCAGCATTTTGGAGCCGTCGATGTGCATGATCCAATTTGAGTACACGCCGTACTCTTTAGGGAGTTCGGCTTCTGTCCATTCGGCGACAAAATCGGCCAGTACTTGCGACTTAATGGCTCGCCGAGGTCTATATGTTATGTCAAACGGGAGGAGCTCGATGGCCCATTTGGCAATCCGTCCCGTGGCATCACGGTTGTTTATTATGTCGTTGAGTGGTACTTCCGAGGCCACCGTGATTGAACACTCTTGAAAGTAGTGTCGTAGTTTCCGGGATGCCATAAATACCGTGTATGCTATCTTTTGATAATGTGGGTACCATGATTTGCATGGAGTGAGGACAGTGGATACATAATATACCGGCTTTTGAAGCGGGAATTTATGTTCGTCAGTCTCTCGTTCGACGACGAGCACTGCGCTTACAACTTGGTGCGTTGCCGCTATATATAACAGCATTGGTTCGCCGACACTTGGCGCGGCCAAGATTGGGTTGGTGGACAAGATGGCTTTTATTTCTTCCAATCCGGCCGTGGCCGTGTCCGTCCACTCGAAGTGTTCGGTGCGCCAAAGAAGGCGATAAAGGGGTAATGCCTTTTCTCCTAATCGGGAGATAAAGCGGCTTAATGCCGCCACGCATCCAGTTAACTTCTGGATTTGCTTGAGGTCAGTTGGGATAGCCAACTGTGACAGAGCTCACATTTTAGCTGGATTTGCTTCAATTCCTCTGCTGGAGACGATGAAGCCCAGGAGTTTTCCGGCGGGAATGCCGAAAACGCACTTTTTCGGATTGAGCTTGATGTCGTATGTTCGGAGATTGTCGAATGTGAGCCTCAAGTCTTCTATTAAGGATTCGATGTGTCTGGTTTAATGACCACATCGTCTACGTATGCCTCCACTGTTTTGCCGATCTGTTCTTCCAGACATGTCTGAATCATGCGCTGATACGTTGCGCCGGCGTTTTTGAGCCCGAAGGGCATTGTGTTGAAACAGAAGGGGCCGTACGGAGTAATAATGCCGTTGCGGCTTGATCAGACTCCGCCATCTTAATTTGGTGGTAGCCGGAGTATGCGTCGAGGAAACACAGTGAGTCGTGTCCCGCAGTAGTGTCAATAATTTGATTGATGCGGGGGAGGGGGAAGGGATCCTTGGGGCAAGCCTTGTTAAGGTCCTTGAAATCGACACATAGGCGCCAGGATTTGTCCTTCTTTGGTACCATCACCAGGTTTGCTAGCCAGTCCGGATGTTTTATTTCTCTAATGAATCCGGCCTCCTGTAACTTGGCTAGCTCCTCTCACATGGCTTGTCGCTTAGGTTCAGAGAAACGCCGAAGAGCCTGCTTGACCGGCTTGAATCCTTTTAAAATGTTAAGGCTATGCTCGGCCAACCTGCGTGGAATTCCTGGCATGTCTGAAGGATGCCAGGCGAACAAGAACTCCCATAGTGCGGCGTCTACAGCGGGGTTTAACTGTGCCCCGATGGATGTTGTTTTTGTAGGGTCCGTTGGGTGGACCTGGAATTTGACTATTTCATCTGCTGGTTTAAAAGAGGTGGACTTGGATCTTTTGTCGAGTATCACGTCGTCCCCCGTCCTTCGTGGAGCGCAAGTTAGATTAATTCCTCCGCCGTGAGGGCTTCGGATAACGCCGAGGGCGGTCGGCTGTTTTGTTTTCGGGCGCGAGTCTTTGTGTCCGGATCACTAGCTAGAGTGATGATTCCATTAGGCCCGGGCATTTTGAGCTTCATGTACACGTAATGGGGTATGGCTTGGAAGATCGTGAATGCCTCCCGCCCTAGAAGGGCGTGCTATCTGCTACTGAACGGGGCCACTTGGAATGTAATTTCTTCGGACCTATAATTCTCCGGAATGCCGAATACCACATCTAGTGTGATTTTCCCAGCGCAACGTGCCTCCCGACTGTGGATGATTCCTCGGAAGGTCGTGATGCTTTGCTCAATGCGGTTTCTGTCAATTTCCATTTTCTGAAGAGTCTCCTCATAAATGAGGTTTAATCCGTCGCCGCCGTCCATGAGTACTTTAGTAAGCCGAAAGTCGTCTACAATTGGACTGAGGACCAAGGCGGTTGGTGCTCGGACTGTTTGGAATTTAGGTTCGTCACTGGAATTGAAGGTGATAGCCGTGTCGCTCCATGGATTTATTGCTGCCACGTGGCAGACTTCGGCAAGACTGCGTAGTGCTCGCTTACGCCTATTATTTGAGGCGAAGGGCTCAAAGACTGTCAATACTATATGGTTATCCACAGGATGGTGCTCTGCGGTGTTTTGAATGAGGAGATCCTCACCGCTCTTGGCCACCTGCCGGAGTACCCAACATGCTCTAAGGCTGTGTGTTGGTATGGTATCCATTTGTCTTGTGAATTTTTGCAGGCCCGTTAAGCCATCCCTCCAATACGGTTCCACGCCCTGTAGTGAGCTTTTGCTTCTTTGTAATTGAGTTGGGCGACTTATGAGAGTGCACCCTTTTAATTCGGAATGGGGGCTTTGTCAGGGCCGGATTATCCCATAATTTTATTTGGGTTTTCCAGGCGCTTTCCATCGCACAGTACTTCCGTACTATGGCCGCCAAGTCTGCGAAGCGTGTTATGTCACGGCGACTTATGGCGTTGAGGATTCCCTTGTCCGTGCAATTATTCCAAAAGAATGAAATTGCGTCTTCCTCGCGACAGTCCTTGACCTTGTGATGACCCACAAGTATAGGGGATCTATCGTAGTCCTTTCGATAAGTAAGAGTGTCGAACCCAACGAGGAGCAGAAGGAAATGATAAGCGGTTTTCAGCAAGGTATTCTCTGCAAGTACTGAAATAAGTGGTAACAGATAGTTTTGTGATAAGATAAATTGTAACTAGTAACAAGTAACAAAAGTAAATAAAGTGCAGCAAGGTGGCCCAATCCTTTTTGTAGCAAAGGACAAGCCTGGACAAACTCTTATAATAGGAAAAGCGCTCCCGAGGACACATGGGAATATCATCAAGCTAGTTTTCATCACGTTCATATGATTTCGCGTTCGGTACTTTGATAATTTGATATGTGGGTGGACCGGTGCTTGGGTGTTGTTCTTACTTGAACAAGCATCCCACTTATGATTAACCTCTATTGCAAGCATCCGCAACTACAACAAAAGTATTAAGGTAAACCTAACCATAGCATGAAACATATGGATCCAAATCAGCCCTTACGAAGCAACACATAAACTAGGGTTCAAGCTTCATCACTCTAGCAACCCATCATCTACTTATTACTCCCCAATGCCTTCCTCTAGGCCCAAATAATGGTGAAGTGTTATGTAGTCGACGCTCACATAACACCACTAGAGGTTAGACAACATACATCTCATCAAAATATCGAAGCGAATACCAAATTCACATGACTACTAATAGCAAGACTTCTCCGTGTCCTCGGGAACAAACGTAACTACTCACAAAGCATATTCATGTTCATAATCAGAGGGGTAATAATATGCATAAAGGATCTGAACATATGATCTTCCACCAAGTAAACCAACTAGCATCAACTACAAGGAGTAATCAACACTACTAGCAAACTACTAGCACCAATCCCGGGCTTGGAGACAAGAATTGGATACAAGAGATGAACTAGGGTTTGGAGATGAGATGGTGCTGGTGAAGATGTTGATGGAGATTGCCCTCTCCTGATGAGAGGAGCGTTGGTGACGATGATGATGATAATTTCCCCCTCCCGGAGGGAAGTGTCCCCGGCAGAACAGCTCTGCCAGCGCCCTAGATTGGTTCCGTCAAGGTTCCGCCTCGTGGCGGCGGAGTCTCGTCCCGAAAGGTTGCTTATGATTTTTTTTCCATCGAAAGACTTCATATAGGAGAAGATGGACATCGGAGAGCCACCAGGGGGCGCGCCCCCCACCCTCATGAGCGGGGTGTGGGCCCCCTGGCCTTCATCTTTGGCAATGATTTTTCTTTATTTACTTTAAGACATTCCGTGGAGTTTCAGGACTTTTGGAGTTGCACAGAATAGGTCTCCAATATTTGCTCCTTTTCCAGCCCTGAATTCCAGTGCGGCATTCTCCTCTTCATGTAAACCTTGTAAAATAAGAGAGAATAGCCATAAGTATTGTGACATAACGTGAAATAACAGCCCATAATGCAATAAATATCAATATAAAAGCATGATGCAAAATGGACGTATCAACTCCCCCAAGCTTAGACCTCGCTTGTCCTCAAGCGAAAAGCCGATAACAATAAATATGTCCTCATGTTTAGAGGTAGAGGCGTTGATAAAAATAAAATACGGACATGAAGGCATCATGATTATTCTCATAACAGCAACATAAATAGATTTTGTCATACGATTACTCATGTTCAAGTGATGATCTTTTCACAAAGCCAAAGTATGAATCAGAAACTTTATTGGGCACCAGCAAAGTATAACCTCAGTCATTGAGGCAATTGCAATTTATCATAATATCGGAAAGAGTCTATGTCAGAGCTTAAAAGCAAGTCCACATACTCAACTATCACTTAGTCCTTCATAATTGCTAGCACTCACGCAATACTTGTGGTTACGGAGTTTTAATCGGACACAGAGAAAGATAGGGGCTTATAATTTTGCCCCATAACCATTTACCTCAAGGGTAATGTCAACAATAACAGTTCATGCTCCCTACATCCAATTAGATATATATATATATATATATATATATATATATATATATATATATATATCATGTTCTTTCCAACATGCTGGGCTTGCCAAAGGATAAAATGAAAAAGGAAAGGTGAAGATCACCGTGACTCTTGCATAAGGTAGAAGATAATAATAAAAGATAGGCCCTTCGTAGAGGGAAGCAGAGGTTGCCATGCGCTTTTATGGTTGGATGCACAAAATCTTAATGCAAAAGAACGTCACTTTATATTGCCCCTTGTATGTGGAACTTTATTATGCAGTCCGTGGCTTTTATTACTTCCACAACAAGTTCGTACAAAGCTTATTTCTCTGCACTAATAAGTCATGCATATTTAGAGAGCAATTTTTATTGCTTGCACCGATGACAACTTACTTGAAGTATCTTACTCAATCCATAGGTAGATATGGTGCACTCTCATGGCTAACTGGTTTAAGGGTATTTGGAAGCACAAGTAGTATCTCTACTTGGTGCTGAGAATTTGGCTAGCATGAGGGGGGAAGGCAAGCTCAACATGTTAGAGGATCCATGACAACATACTTTATCTCAGATATAAGAAAACATAACTCATTACGTTGTCTTCCTTGTCTAACATCAACTCTTTAGCATGTCATATTTTAATGAGTGCACCCAATCATAAAAGATGTCAATGATAATATATCTATATGTGAAACCTCTCTCTCCTTATTACTTCCTATTAATTGCAACGATGACCAAAACTATATTTGCCAACTCCCAACAACTTTTAATCATCATACTCTTTCTATGTGAAGTCATTACTTTCAATAAGACCAATATGAACTCTTTGTTTCTTTTTATTCTTTTTCTTTTATTCACTCAAGATCATGGCAAAGTAATCAAGCCCTTGACTCAACACTAATCTTTATTATATATAGCTCACGGACTCGATTGCATAGAGGGATCATAAAGCAAAACTTCAAAACTAGATCATGCCATGACTTTATTCTACTACATCAAGATACTACTAATAGGATCGAACTAAGAAAAACGGTAAAGATAGGAGTTGTGATGGTGATACGATACCGGGGCACCTCCCCCAAGCTTGACAGTTGCCAAGGGGAGTGCCCATACCCATGTGATTATGTCTCCTGCTTTGTTGTTGGCGGTGGAGGTGTTGTTGATGATGCAAGATTGTCTCCCACCTTCCATGGCATAGGCTCACCCTCATAGAAGGATGATCGAGTCTCCGGAATCCTCAAATCTGCAACGGAAACAGCTCGAAACGAAAATAGAGGATATTTGCGTGATACGGGAGTCAAAACCTTCGGGAGAATATATAATGAATTTTTACCGACCGAAATACATATCGCACAAGAAAACAGAGTCCGGAGGACACACGGGGTGCTCACGAGGTAGGGGCGCGCCCAGGGGTAGGGCGCGCCCTCCACCCTCGTGGAGGCCTCGTGTCCTCCCCGGACTGCTGCTTATTTTTCTATTTTTCTAAATATTCCAAAACGGAGAAATATTGACTTAGAATTTGTTTTGGAGTCGGTTTACTTACCGTAACACATACCTATTCCTTTTCGGAGTCTGGAACATTCTGGAAAGTGCCCCTTATGTATTCCTCCGGGGTTACGGTTTCAATAATATTAGTTTCAACATTTATAGGATTACCTGAGATATAGTGTTTGGTCCTTTGACCGTTTACCACCTTCGGATTTGTGCCTTCGAAGTTGTTGATTTTTATGGCACTGGAACGGTAGACCTCCTCGATAACGTAGGGACCTTCCCATTTAGAGAGAAGTTTTCCTGCAAAAAATCTTAAACAAGAGTTGTATAGCAATACATAATCACCTACATTAAACTCACGCTTTTGTATCCTTTTGTCGTGCCATCTATTAACTTTTTCTTTAAACAACTTGGCATTTTCATAGGCTTGGGTTCTCCATTCATCAAGTGAGCTAATATCAAATAACCTCTTTTCACCGGCAAGTTTGAAATCATAGTTGAGCTCTTTAATAGCCCAATATGCCTTATGTTCTAGTTCGAGAGGTAAGTGACATGCTTTTCCATAAACCATTTTATACGGAGACATGCCCATAGGATTCTTATATGCAGTTCTATAGGCCCATAATGCATCATCAAGTTTCTTGGACCAATTCTTTCTAGACCTATTAACAGTCTTTTGCAAAATTAATTTGAGCTCTCTATTACTCAATTCTACTTGACCACTAGACTGCGGGTGATAAGGAGATGCAATTCTATGATTAACCTCATATTTAGCAAGCATCTTACGGAAATCACCATGAATAAAGTGTGAACCACCATCAGTCATTAAATATCTAGGGACTCCAAACCTCGGAAAAATAACTTCCTTAAGCATTTTGATAGAAGTGTTATGATCAGCACTACTAGTTGGAATAGCTTCTACCCACTTAGTAACATAATCAACAGCAACTAAAATATGAGTGTATCCATTAGAGGCAGGAAAAGGCCCCATATAATCAAAGCCCCAAACATCAAATGGTTCAATAACAAGTGAATAATTCATGGGCATTTCTTGACGTCTACTAATATTACCAATTCTTTGACATTCATCACAAGATAAAACAAACTTACGGGCATCCTTGAAGAGAGTAGGCCAATAAAAACCAGATTGCAATACCTTATGTGCAGTTCTATCTCCAGCGTGGTGTCCTCCATAAGCTTCGGAGTGACACTTGCGTAGGATCTGTTCCTGTTCATGCTCAGGTACACAACGTCTAATAACACCATCTACTCCTTCTTTATAAAGATGTGGGTCATCCCAAAAGTAATGTCGCAAATCATAAAAGAACTTTTTCTTTTGTTGGTATGTGAAGCTAGGTGGTACAAATTTAGCAACAATATAATTATCATAATCAGCATACCTTGGAGTGCCACGAGAAGTGCTTACGACATTTAATTGTTCATCAGGAAAGCTATCATCAATAGGTAGGGGGTCATCAAGAACATTCTCTAACCTAGATAAGTTGTCTGCAACGGGGTTCTCAACTCCTTTTCTATCAACAATATGCAAATCAAATTCTTGCAGCAAGAGAACCCATCTAATAAGTCTAGGTTTAGCATTTTTCTTTTCCATAAGATATTTAATAGCAGCATGATCGGTGTGAATAGTTACTTTAGAATCAACAATATAGGGTTTGAATTTATCACAAGCAAATACAACTGCTAAAAGTTCCTTTTCGGTAGTAGCATAATTTCTTTGAGCATTGTCTAGAGTCTTACTAGCATAATGGATAACATTTAATTTCTTATCAACTCTTTGCCCTAGAACAGCACCTACAAAGATAATCACTAGCATCGCACATAATTTCAAAGGGTAAATTCCAATCGGTGGCTGAACAATAGGTGCAGAGATTAATGCTTTCTTAAGTATTTCAAATGCTTCTACAATCATCATCAAAGACAAATGGTACATCTTTTTGTAATAAATTAGTCGAGGTCGAGAAATTTTGAGAAGTCCTTAATGAACCTCCTATAAAATCCGGCGTGACCAAGGAAACTTCTTATACCTTTGATGTCCTTGGGACATGGCATCTTTTCAATAGCATCAACCTTGGCTTTATCAACTTCATTACCTATTTCAGAAACTTTGTGCCCCAAGACAATACCTTCATTAACCATAAAGTGGCACTTTTCCCAATTCAGGACAAGATTAGTTTCTTCACATCTCTGCAAAACTCAATCGAGATTGCTCAAGCAATCGTCAAAAGAGGAACCATAGACGGAAAAGTCATCCATGAAAACCACACAAATCTTTTCACAAAAGTCAGAGAATATAGCCATCATGCATCTTTGAAAGGTAGCAGGTGCATTACATAAACCAAAAGGGATACGTCTATAAGCAAAAGTACCAAAAGGGCATGTAAAAGTAGTCTTTGATTGATCTTTAGCCGACACAGGTATTTGAGAGAAACCAGAATAACCATCTAGAAAGCAATAATGTGTATGTTTGCATAATCTTTCTAGCATTTGATCAATAAAAGGTAAGGTAATGATCTTTCTTAGTAGCTTTATTTAATTTATGGAAATCAATTACCATCCTATAACCTGTAATAATTCTTTGCGGAATCAATTCATCTTTATCATTAGGGACAACAGTAATACCTCCCTTCTTAGGGACACAATGGACAGGACTTACCCATTGACTATCAGCAACGGGATAAATTATACCTGCCTCCAGAAGCTTGAGTATTTCTTTTCTTACCACTTCTTTCATTTTAGGATTCAAACGTCGTTGAGGATCACGAACTGGTTTGGCATCCGCTTCCAAATTTATTTTATGTTGACATAGAGTGGGACTAATTCCCTTAAGATCATCAAGAGTATATCCAATAGCGGCACGGTGCTTCTTCAGAGTTTTCAATAATCTTTCTTCTTCATGCTCTGAAAGGTTAGCACTAATAATAACAGGATATATTTTCTTTTCGTCAAGATAAGCATACTTAAGATTATCAGGCAACGGTTTAAGCTCAAATACGGGATCACCCTTGGGTGGAGGAGGATCCCCTAGGATTTCAACAGACAAATTGTGTTTCAGAATAGGTTCTTGTTTAAAGAATACTTCATCTATTTCCCTTCTTTCATTCATAAACATATCATTTTCATGGTCTAGCAAATAGTGTTCCAAAGGATCACTAGGAGGTACGGCAATAGAAGCAAGACCAATAATTTCATCCTTACTAGGCAATTCTTCTTCACGATGTTTTTTACTAAATTTAGAGAAATTAAACTCATGAACCATATCATCCAAGCCAATAGTAACAACATTCTTTTCGCAGTCTATCTTAGCATTAACAGTATTCAAGAAGGGTCTACCAAATATAATGGGACAAAAGCTATCTTGTGGAGATCCAAGAACAGGAAAATCAGCGGGATATTTGGTTTTCCCACGCAAGACTTCAACATCTCTAACAATTCCCACTGGTGAAATAGTATCTCTATTGACAAGTTTAATTGTAACATCAATATCTTCTATCTCACCGGGTGCAATTTCATGCTTAATTTCTTCATACAAGGTAATAGGTATAACGCTAGCACTAGCACCCATATCACATAAGCCATGATAACAATGATCTCCTATTTTAACAGAAATAATGGGCACACCTACCATAGGTCTATGTTTATCTCTATCACAGGGTTTAGCAATTCTAGTAGTTTCACCAGAGAATTGAATGACATGCCCATCAATATTATCAGACAAGAGATCTTTAACAATAGCAATATTAGGTTCTACTTTGACTTGCTCAGGAGGTGTATAAGTCCTAATATTGCTTTTACGAACAACAGTTGAAGCTTTAGCATGATCCTTTACTCTAACAGGGAAAGGTAGTTTCTCAACACAAGAGGTAGGAACAATAGGATCATTATAAGTGACAGTCTTTTCTTCAACTTTAATAGGTGCAGCTACTTTTAATTCTATGGGAGGATGGTATTTAAACCACTTCTCCTTAGGGAGATCAACATAAGTAGCAAAAGATTCACAGAAAGAAGCTACTATCTCAGAGTCAAGTCCATATTTAGTGCTAAACTTACGGAAAATATCGGTATCCATAAAATATTTAACACAATCAAACTTAGGTGTCATACCTGACTCCTTACCTCCCTCGAGGTCCCAATCTTCAGAGTTGCGTTTAATTCTATCCAATAAATTCCATCTAAATTCAATAGGCTTCATCATAAAAGAGCCAGCACAAGAAGTATCGAGCATGGTTTGATTATTATGAGAGAGCCGAGCATAAAAACTTTGCATAATCACTTCTCTTGCGAGCTCATGATTGGGGCATGAATATAACATTGATTTAAGCCTCCCCCAAGCTTGAGCGATGCTTTCTCCTTCGCGAGGCCAAAAATTATATATATAATTGCGATCACGATGAACAAGATACATAGGGTAATACTTTTGATGAAATTCCAATTTGACTCTTTTATAGTTCCATGATCTCGTATCATCACATAGCCTATACCATGTCAACGCGTCTCCCTCCAAAGATAAAGGGAAAGCCTTCTTCTTAACAACATCATCGGGTATACCTGCAAGCTTAAATAGTCCACAAATATCATCCACATAGCGTAGATGCTCGTCAGGATGCTTTGTTCCATCTCCTGTAAAAGTATTAGCCAGCAGTTTTTTCATGATACTCGAAGGAAATTCAAAAGGAGTTTCATTTTCAATAGGTTCAGTAGGTTGAGGAGCAACTCTTTGCTCTAACGGAAAGGGTGAAGATACCCCGAACAAGCCCCTCATAGAATTACTTTCCATAGTAACAAGTGACAGAAAATTTCAGCACACTATATAAATTTTTCCTTACCAAATTCCACTTACCAAAGGCGCTACACTCCCGCAACGGTGCGTAAAAGATTCTTGATGACCCACAAGTATAGGGGATCTATCTTAGTCCTTTCGATAAGTAAGAGTGTCAAACCCAACGAGGAGCGTATAAATGATAAGCGGTTTTCAGCAAGGTATTCTCTGCAAGTACTGAAATAAGTGGTAACAGATAGTTTTGTGATAAGATAAATTGTAACGAGTAACAAGTAACAAAAGTAAATAAAGTGCAGCAAGGTGGCCCAATCCTTTTTGTAGCAAATGACAAGCCTGGACAAACTCTTATAATAGGAAAAGCGCTCCCGAGGACACATGGGAATATCATCAAGCTAGTTTTCATCAGGTTCATATGATTTCGCGTTCGGTACTTTGATAATTTGATATGTGGGTGGACCGGTGCTTGGGTGCTGTTCTTACTTGAACAAGCATCCCACTTATGATTAACCTCTATTGCAAGCATCCGCAACTACAACAAAAGTATTAAGGTAAACCTAACCATAGCATGAAACATATGGATCCAAATCAGCCCCTTACGAAGCAACACATAAACTAGGGTTCAAGCTTCTGTCACTCTAGCAACCCATCATCTACTTATTACTCCCCAATGACTTCCTCTAGGCCCAAATAATGGTGAAGTGTTATGTAGTCGACGTTCACATAACACCACTACAGGTTAGACAACATACATCTCATCAAAATATCGAACAAATACCAAATTCACATGACTACTAATAGCAAGACTTCTCCCGTGTCCTTGGGAACAAACGTAACTACTCACAAAGCATATTCATGTTCATAATCAGAGGGGTAATAATATGCATAAAGGATCTGAACATATGATCTTCCACCAAGTAAACCAACTAGCATCAACTACAAGGAGTAATCAACACTACTAGCAAACTACTAGCACCAATCCCGGACTTGGAGACAAGAATTGGATACAAGAGATGAACTAGGGTTTGGAGATGAGATGGTGCTGGTGAAGATGTTGATGGAGATTGCCCTCTCCCGATGAGAGGAGCGTTGGTGATGATGATGACGATGATCTCCCCCTCCCGGAGGGAAGTGTCCCCGGCAGAATAGCTATGTCGGAGCCCTAGATTGGTTCCGCCAAGGTTCCGCCTCGTGGCGGCGGAGTCTCGTCCCGAAAGGTTGCTTATGATTTTTTTCCCATCGAAAGACTTCATATAGGAGAAGATGGACGTCGGAGAGCCACCAGGGGGCCCACGAGGTAGGGGGGTGCGCCCCCCACCCTCGTGAGCAGGGTGTGGGCCCCCTGGCCTTCATCTTTGGCGACGATTTTTCTTTATTTACTTTAAGACATTCCGTGGAGTTTCGGGACTTTTGGAGTTGCATGAATAGGTCTCCAATATTTGCTCCTTTTCCACCTGAATTCCATTGCCGCATTCTCCTCTTCATGTAAACCTTGTAAAATAAGAGAGAATAGCCATAAGTATTGTGACATAACGTGAAATAACAGCCCATAATGCAATAAATATCAATATAAAAGCATGATGCAAAATGGACGTATCAACCTTGTTCATTACAAGGAGGAATCTGGCCCAATAGTGATGTACTGTCTCCTGGGGCTCTTGCCTAATATGGGAAAGATCGTTTATATCTGGGTGGGTGGGTGGATTTAAGTCCGGACCTTGACCTCGTTTGAGATCCAGGGGCGGAGGAGTTTCCGATCTTGGAAGTTCGGGCTCCGGTTTATTGCCCAGTGGATCTGGCATGTTGCCTGATTCTAGGTTCAGGGGGTGGGCGATGTCCTCCTGTGGACAGGTATCCGGCTCAGAGAGCTCGGGAATTCGGACATAGCTTGTCCTCAAGATAGAGGAAGAATCGCCGCATTGCTCCTCCACCACCGCTATCTGATGGGTGACCGGCGGAGAGTTAATCTCCCTTTCGTCGGGTTTAAGCCCAATCCGATCATAGTCCGTAGCGACTCCCAAAGCAGCGATGCATCCAAGAGCTTGTTCAAAGAGGAGAGATCCATTGGATTCATCCGCTCAGTAAGCTCCGAGCCGATGTGGAGGCTGTTTTCGATGACCCGAGAAGTCATCGTCGGCGCAGCGGCCGAACAGGCGGTCATGACGAAGCCGCCTAGTCGGAGAGTTTGGCCTACAGCCAGGGCTCCCCTAGAGGTGATGTTGCCCCTGACAACGAAACGAGCCATCCTTCCTTACGATGACGGCACATTGGAACTCTCAATGAAAGCACCAATATCGGTGTCAAAACCGGCAGATCTCGGGTAGGGGGTCCCGAACTGTGCGTCTAAGGCGGATGGTAACAGGAGGCGGGGGACACGATGTTTACCCAGGTTCGGGCCCTCTAGATGGAGGTAATACCCTACTTCCTGCTTGATTGATCTTGATGATATGAGTATTACAAGAGTTGATCTACCACGAGATCGTAGAGGCTAAACCCTAGAAGCTAGCCTATGGTATGATTGTTGTTGTCCTACGGACTAAACCCTCCGGTTTATATAGACACCGGAGGGGCTAGGGTTACACAGAGTCGGTTACAAGGGAGGAGATCTACGTATCCGTATTGCCAAGCTTGGCTTCCACGCCAAGGAGAGTCCCATCCGGACACGAGACGATGTCTTCAATCTTGTATCTTCATAGTCCAACAGTCTGGCCAAAGGATATAGTCCGGCTGTCCGGAGAACCCCTAATCCAGGACTCCCTCAGTAACCAAGCTCAGTCATAAAAGACTCAAACTTCTTATACCACTGCCGAGGAGTTTGTTTCAAGCCATACAAGCCCTTCTTGCAAACTAAGTGCTCCTTGCCTGCAACCATGAACCCTCTGGTTGCTCCACGTATATCTCATCCTCTAGTTCATCATGCAAGAATGCAATCTTCACATCAAGTTGTTCAATTTTCAAGTCCATGGTGACAGCCATGCTAAGCACAACTCGTATCAAAGATATCTTGACCATCGGAGAGAATATCTCATCATAATCGATGCCTTTTTTCTGACTGAAACCTTTCACAACCAATCTGGCCTTGTACCTTGGATGTGAGGTATTTTCTCCAGTCTTCACTCTGTACACCCACTTGTTCTTGAGTGCTTTCTTGTCCTTTGGTAGATTTCACCAACTCAAAGTATCATTCTCATACAGGGAATTCATCTCATCCTGCATGGCTTCTGACCATTCATTCTTGTTCTCATCAGACATTGCCTCCCCATAGCATGAGGGCTCACCTGCATCAGTCATCAACACATATTGATGTGCTGGATACTTAGAAGAAGGAATGTGACCTCTTTCATTTCTTCTTTTCGGTTACGCTGGTGGTGAATTAGGTGGATTTTCGTTGGCATCATCATTACCAACTTTATCATTATCATCACTTGATGGCTACTCATCACTTTGACTTGTACTTCCTTGATCAGTTGCATCTTCACTGTCCCAGTGTCATCACCCCCCCCCCCCCCCATGATTGTCATGCACGAGAGAAGGACATATTGGGTCTTGAGGTGTGTTGGTCATTGGCTTTTCTGGTTTCCCAATATCTTTTATTGTTTCATCTTCAATGAACACCACATCTTGGCTCCGCACAATCTTCCTATTGGCTGGATCCCACAACCTGTAGCCGAACTCTTCACTTGGTTGGCTGAGGTAGATGCACTGCGTTATCTTGCTATCAAGTTGAATCTCTCGTCCATTGGAACATGTACAAATGCCTGATAACCCACAATTATAGGGGATCAATTGTAGCCTCTTTCGATAAGTAAGAGTGTCGAACCCAACAGGAGCTAAAGGTATAACAAATATTCCCTCAAGTTCTATGGGCCACCGATACAACTCTACGCACGCTTGACGTTCGCTTTATGTAGAACAAGTATGAGACTAGAAGTACTTTGTAGGTGTTGTGGAATAAGTTTGCACTGTTTAGATAAAGAAGCAATAAAGTTAGTATAGCGAGTGTGGAAAAGTGGTGGTAGGAGTTGTGAAGTTGTCCCTAAGCAATTGACTACTTTACTAGACCGATAACAAGTTTTATGTGGGAGAGGCCACTGCTAGCATGTCATCCCTGACTTGGAATTCTATGCACTTATGATTGGAACTATTAGCAAGCATCCGCAACTACTAACGTTCATTAAGTTAAAACCCAACCATAGCATTAAGATATATTGGTCACCCTTCAATCCCGTATGCATCAATTTCTATGCTAGGTTGAAGCTTCTGTCACTCTTGCCCTCCAATACATAGTCCTATCAACATACAACTAACCCTATGGTGTGATCCACGCGCACGCTCATATGATGGGCACCAAAGGACATCAACATAACCACAAGCAAATTAAACCAATCATAGCAATTCACCAATTACCGATAGGACAACGAAAATCTACTCAGACATCATAGGATGGTAATACATCATTGGATAATAATATGAAGCATAAAGCACCATGTTCAAGTAGAGGGTACAGCGGGTTGCGGGAGAGTGGACCGTTGTAGATAGATGGGGGAAGGTGATGGAGATGTTGGTGAAGATGGCGGAGGTGTTGGTGTATATTGCGGTGATGATGATGGCCCCGTCGGCGTTCCAGCGCCACCGGGAGAGAGGGGGAGAGAGCCCCCTTCTTCTTCTTCTTCCTTGACCTTCTCCCTAGATGGGAGAAGGGTTTCCCCTCTGTTCCTTGGCTTCCATGGCATGGGAGGGGCGAGAGCCCCTCCGAGATTGCATTTGTCTCTCCTTGTTTCTGCGTTCCCAGATTCTGGCCTTTCACCGTTTCTTAAATTCCCGGAGATCCGTAACTCCGATTGGGCTGAAATTTGAACACGATTTCTATCCGGATATTGACTTTCTTGCGACGAAAGAAGGGCACCAACCGCCTTACGGCGTGTCCACTAGGATCAGGGGCGCGCCCCTTCCTCGTGGGCCCCTCGAGCATCGTCTCGCATTGATTCCACTTCCCAAAATTCACATATATCCCAGAAAAATCTCCGAAGTTTTTATACCGTTTGGACTTCGTTTGATATGGATTTTCTGCGAAACAAAAAACATGCAACAAACAGGAACTGGCACTGGGCACTGGATAAATATGTTAGTCCCAAAGATAGTATAAAAAGTTGCCAAAAGTATATAAAAGTTGTATAATATTGGCATGGAATAATAAAAAATTATAGATACGACGGAGACGTATCAATGCCCTGCAACCAAAGACCTTCAAATGCTTGTATGATACCTCCTTCTCTGACCAAACTACCTGAGAAATGTCACCTGCAAGAGGAACTGAGGGAGATAGGTTAACCACATACATAGCATTCATCAATGCGTCAGCTGAAAAAGAATTAGGTAAATGAGCATGAGAAAGCATAGCTATGACCCTCTCTGTGAGTGTCCTGTTCATTCTCTCTGCAAGACCATTGAGCCGAGGTGTCTTTGGTGGACTCTTCGCAAGCCCGATGCCAAACTTCCTACAATACCTTTCAAAAGGACCTCGGTATTCACCATCATTTTCTGATCTCATGCACTTCAATTTCTTGCCAGTTTCTCTATCAACTTCGGCATGGAACTCCTTGAAGGCTTCAAGCGTATGGTATTTGTGTTTCAGCACATACACAAAAACCTTTCTGGAATGGTCATCAATAAAACTCACAAAGTATAATTCTCCACCATGGGATTTTTTAGTGATGGAGCAAACATCAGTGTGCAAAACATCAAGAACATTTTTTGCACGATGTGGAGGGAGTGTACAAAATGCACCCTATGTTGTTTGCCAGCAAAATAATGTGCACAGGGTTTCAAGGATATCCCTTTCAACTCAGGGAGGTAATCCATGTGAGCAAGAGCGTGCATGCCCTTCTCACACATATGCCCAAGCCTCTTGTGCCACAATTCAACCGAAGTGTCTTTTTCAGCAATGTTCAACACTTCATTGCACAACTTGATTTTAGTCACATAGAGACTACCTTGCCTACTTCCTCGAGCCACAATCAGGGAGCCTTTGGTGAGCTTCCACTTTCCTTCACCAAAATAACTAGGATGTTTGATATCATCAAGCTTGCCCACTGACGATAAGTTCAGCCTTATGTCGGGAACATGCCTCACATTGTCGAGCACCAATCTGAAATTTGTGTTTGTTTCAATGCATATAGAGCCCTTGCCAACAATTATTGACAAACCACTATTTCCCATCCTCACTTGGCCAGTAACACCATAGTGTAAGATATGAAATACTACCTGTGTGATGTAATGTGGAAGGACGCACCTGAATCCACAACCCAACTCATGGCATCATCACGAACAACACTATACCATTCATCATCTTCAATGACTAGATAGTCCTCATCTGTTGCAGTCGGTTTTCTTTGCAAGTTTCCCCTCCGCAAGCTCTCTTTTGTACTTCTACACTCGCTCTTTATGTGTCCCGGATTGCCACAATGAAAGCAAGTAATATCTTTTCTTTGTTTTGACTTTGATCTCCCCATGGATTTGCTTCTGCCTTGCTGAAATCTTGTATTGCTGCATCAATGATTCTCATTCTTCCCATGGGTTTCAGCCACATACGCATCAGAAGAAGAGGCATCACCTTTTCCCTTCTTTTTGGCTTCTTCATCCAGCATACTATTCTTCACCATCTCCAAAGTCAGCTTCCCATCCGGAGCTGAATTGCTAAGCGACACAACAAGCGTATTCCAACTATCTAGCATGGAACTTAGCAGCAACAATGCTTGCACCTCATCCTCAAAGTTTATCTTCATGGCTAAAAGTTGATTTATATGAGATTGAAAGACATTCAAGTGCTTAATAACACTTGTGCCATCTCAGTACTCAAGCTTTGCAAGTCTTTTGATCATCGAGGCCTTGTTCATTAATGTCTTCCTCTCATACATAGACTCCGACTTCTGCCACATCTCATATGCATTTGTATCATTTTCAACATGGTGGAATATATTATGGTTGATGTACAACCGAATCATACCTACTACATTTCTGTGCAACACTCTTCATTCTTCTTCCGCGACACTGGTGGGTAACTTGTCTTTCGAAATTGGCTCATAAAAGTCCTTGCAATAAAGGATGTCTTCCATCATGGGCTTCCATAATGAGTAATCGAAAGAATCAAGTATTATCATGCCACTTGTAGTAGTGTTTTCTTTCAAAGCCACTGTGAGCAGCACTTCCAGCAACAATCAAGCAACCGGGATTAGCAACCTTCTAAGCAGCCAAGGCTCTAATGCCACTTTGTTGGGGACTAGCACACAAATGCACTTGTGATTAACTGAAAATTAGAACGAAAATAAAGTAATCTCAGCACCACATCATGTACTAACTCAAGTATCGTTGCTTAGTTCGGAAGGAAACATATGCAACAACATATATGGAGGTAAAATATATTACTCAGCAGATAAGATGCTCCTCAGACGAGTGTCTTGTGGTAGGAGTAAGTTTTTGGACAGCAGCAAGCATCAACACAGAGACACCGGATTTTTACGTGGAAAACCCCCCAACTTGAGGTGAAAAACCACGGGCCGAAGCCACCCAAAATTCTCTTCCACTATTATCAAATGTGGGACACAACAAGTTCTTTTCTAGATAGCACTAGAGGCTCTCATACATCAAGATTTCTGAATCTTGGATGAACAGAACAAGAATTGGGGCTCAAGAGCTAGGAACTGGAACGATCTCACCAAATATGATGGAGCGGGAGCTTCAAGGAGACAAAGCAGTGGATCTAGACCATCACAACCTTCGGGTGGAGCCCCCTTTGCTTCTTCCTTCAATCTTCCTCTTCTTCCCTTTATCTGTTGGTTTTCTCTCTTCTTCTCCCTTGGAGGATGAACTGATTTTTCGTCCCACTTGGTGGTGGCTGCCGGATTGAGAGTAAAAGCATCCCCATCCACTCACGTGCAAAGTCCAAAATGGCCCTAGGTCATAACCCTAATGGGTAGTGGGTTTCGGCACCTCATTGGGCTGCCTAAAAGGCTTCAAATGGCCATCTCCTCACAGCCCACGTGAGAAGGATATCCCAACAAGACGATGACCATTTCCGAAATACGCGTTGTTAATTTTTGTAATGCATGATAACAAAAAATTCACGAACACGTTTACAGTATTTTAATACACGTGAAACATTTTCCAAAAACATGTTGAACATTTTTTTTAAATGCATTAACACTTTCTTTAAATCTTATGGCAGTTGTAATTTTTCTTAGATTTCTTTTTCTTTTCAAATGGGAAAAAATATATCAAAATGAATATGAACTTGAAAAATAAAAATAAAACTTATGCAGACCCATAGGTGCGTCATATGTAAAAATAAAAATAAAATCTTTTTTTTGCGGGTGAAAATGAAATGGAAAATTGCCAGAAGAGGTAAATAGGTATGCCATATATTGCTCTAACTCTTCTACATGAACTAAGCTTGGCGTGGTGCAAGGACTTCACACCTGAGGTCATGGTTTCAAATCCATTTCTGTCGGCTTTTTATTTCTTATTTCCCTTCATTATTTCGCCTGGTATCATTCCTTATTATAATAAGCATTAAATCATCTTACTGAATCAGTTTCAGGAATATTTAAGTGATTTCCGTTTTCGTTTCGGCCAAAGGACTGAAATTCCCACCTGCATTTGATTGAGATCAACCAAATTTAAGAAGAAGAAAAAATCAAAAAATGATTTTAATTTGTGTACACCACTGTAAAATTGCTGAAATATTTTGACCAGGGGCAAATATTTAAGTATGTGCTAACATTAATGAAATTTCCGAAATTTGGGAGAAATTGCACTGGAAGTGTAAGCCATGTTTACAGATACATACGATTGAGATTCAGGTGGTCTGCTATTGAACATTCAGGGACTGCCAATCATGGAAGGACAGCCTGTCAATAGTTGATGGCCGGAAGAGGAGTGGATTAACATCCCACCCTTGGAGGCTTCCTCTCGACCATCTCATCCTGACATTATCGATCTCCAAGCCGGAGATTTGCTCCAGCATCATACCACCAGTCTTGTGCTTTACCAGCTCCTGGCATCCAGGCCTGTAGTCATACAGGCCCCCGGTGTAGTTTGTCCATCTCCTGTAGGTCAAATCAACATTCTTGAACTTCAAGTTGCGAAGAAGGCTGTGCCTCGATCCAGCTAAGAAAACACCATTTTCTGATACTGATGAGATGTTGATGAAGAAAACATCTGAAATGGTGCCTTCTTTGGAACCAGGGTGCCTTGGACATGTAGTGATGTAGATCGGTTCAGCTCTTCCCCACCATGAAGGATGGTAGTACCTAGTGCGCATTTTGATGTTTGAAAACACCACATTACTGACGTTCCCTGCAAAATTATGCATCTCCAAATCAGCTAGTAGTATTACTTAATGCAAATAGCTGAACGCCAGCCACAAAGTTGCAATCAAAATAGCAGCTTCCTTGAATAAGATGCCACCTACAGTACTGCAAGAAAAGAAGAAGAAAAATGTCGTTACCTCCATCACGGATCTGCATTCCAAGTCCTCGATGCGAATCGACTATGGTTATGTTGTCAAAGAGCAGCCTCTCAAAGTTGAAGTTGCTTGCACTTCCAAATTTGATAGCACTAGACTTGGTACGGATCCGGCAGTTTGTCACCGTCAAGTTGTAAACAGGGCCCGTAAGAGACTTGGGGCAGATCGCGTCGTCTCCGGTGTCTATGCTGCAGTTGGTGATGATCGTGTTGTTTGAACCCTCGATGTCGATCCGTCGTTGTTAGGGGTGTCAAAATCCCCGTATATGGAGACGTTGCGTATCACCGAGTGATCACACCTCACAAGATGCAGGCTGCAGAGAATGCAAGCGTATCATTGTCGCATTGTCTCGATAACGGCCAGTGATAGCGAGTGAGGGAGGAAGAAGCGCTCACCACCAGTAGGCCGACTGGTTCAGGGTGATGTCGTGGATCGTGACGTCCTTGGAGTCGACGAAGCCGACGAGCCGGGGGCGGCACTCGTCGCCCCGGCAGTGCCCCGTGGCGTTCCAGCTCACCATGACGTTCTTCTGGTCGCTGGGCGTGACCACGAAGGCGCCGCCCTGGCCGTTGATCTCGCCGCCGCCGGTGACGCCCGCTCCGGTGGTGTTCTCGGCCAGCACGACGTACCACCGCCTCCGCTCGGCCGGGTAGTCGCGCTGCCTGGTCCCGCCCAGCAGCCGCGCGCCGGGGGCCACCTCGAGCACCACGCGCGAGCGGAGGTGCACGGTCGCCGTCAGGTAGTCCCCGGGCGCCGGGAGGAGCACGCGGCCGCCCACCGCCTCCCCGCAGGCGTTGACGGCGGCCTGGATGGCCGCCGTGTCGTACCTGGACCCGTCGCCGGCCGCGCCGTAGGCGGCGACGGAGAAGACGCGGGTGGGCGCGGAGTCCGCGACCGTGGCCAGCAGCAGCAGGAGGAGGAGATGCGAGGCAGCCATTGCAGCGTTGACTCTCTCCTCTGTTCTTCTCGGAGAGTGGTACTACTACAACTGTTGTACTCCGAGCATGGAGTGGTAGTTTGGTGAGTGTGTAATAAATCTAGAAAAAATTGTCCACCCACACATTTTTGTCGATCATCACCACAACTGTTGTTAGGGTTTAAAAGAAACACCCGGATACATTTTTGTGCAAAAAAAACACACCGGTATTCAGTACTCCCTCTGTTCCAAAAGTCATGTTTTGAGTTCAAATTTAAACTAAAACCACGACACTTATTTTAAAATGAAAGAAGTAATATTTTTTCAAATCGCACGGATCGGTTGATAAGTAGCGGTTGGCATCAAAACTAACTGGTGAAGCCCGACTAACACACTGATGTGGCACCAAATTTTAACTACACTAGATGATACCCCGCGCGTTGCCGCGGAAACCTTGTTAAAAATTTGAATAATAGGTGCTACAAAATGAACTAAAACTAAAGCAACACAAACATTAATTTTAAACATTAAAAACATGAAGCATGTAACAAAATAATGTATAAAAAGGTGCAAAACCTCTAAATTATAGTACTATATATAAATGTTATTTTCTTGCAAAAAAAAACATTAACTACTCCCTCCGTCTAGGTGTGTAAGTCACCTTACGAAAACCAAATAATTTCCAAAACACTTAGGCACCGTACATTAACTCCCTCCTTGTTTCTTGTTTTGTGACATATCAACCAATAAGAGATGTGGACCGTGCATGCTTTCAGTGACTTGAGATTATCAAACATGACATGCAGTGGTTAGTTCATTGCATGTAATGATATTAACTAGCAAAAAGATATTAAGTTTTCTTGTTTTCCTCTCCGCCTTGTTCGTGGTGCACAATGTAAGATGACATACACACCTAGACGGAGCGAGTACATAGGTATTCTCTCAGCATTCAACACATGTTGTTGATGACAATACGAAAAAAGTCAACACACATACTGTTAGTACATGGGCTGATAGTGTAAGTGGACACAATTGTACACCAAAACAAAAATATTAATGAGACATCCATCTTTGGTTTAACCTGTTTTGCACATCAATCTTGGCACCTATCGCCCTTTTTTTCTATAAAAAAAGAGATACTCATAAGTATCATTATTAGTTGCATGCATTTGCGTGTATAAGCATAATATGAATCAACTATTTGACCTTCCATTATGAGATTTGCTCAAATCTCGATGCACCCTCCAGTGGCGGAGCTTGAGAATAATTCAAGAGGGGGCCATTAGTCAAAGGGAACCAAGTTAATAGAAAAGGAGGGGCTAATTTGTAGTTTAAACACTAATTAGGCTCATGATGTAGCTTGTTCTTCAATGGATGCAAAAAATAAGGGGGGGCATGGCCCCTGTTGGTCTCCACTAAGCTCCGCCACTGGCACCCTCCATATCCCCAGCGTAAGCTAGTGCAACAATACTTGAAAGACATGAAACATGCATCTTACGACTACATAATCAGTTGCACTTTCTTCAGGCATAAAATTTCTGAAAATTTTTATTTCCAAAAAACAGTTGGACTGTAAATTTGTGTAGTCAACTAATAGAACATGAGTTGAGGAGGGGGCGGTTGGTTATTCATATGGCTGTATAAATATTTCTTTTCTTGTTTTACAACATCGTGGATGAAGGTAAAATTTGGTAGTCATCAGCATATATTGTGAAATTGACCATGGATATGAAGAAAATAACAGGTGGATGACATTAGTGATAAATATATCAATGGATATGAAAGATTTAAATGGGTACGTTTGCACATGTACTGAAAAGCAACAAGCATGTCTGTCTCAACAGTGAAGTAATAAGAAGAGACCACATGTCAAGCGTAAGGAATGATATACAGCAACTATGTACTCTCTCCGTCCCATAATATAAGAAGGTTTTTGACACTAGCGTAGTGTCAAAAACGTTCTTATATTATGGGACGGAGGGAGTATTAAACTGTAGTCACACCATGACTTACTTTCTTCGCAAAAATAATCTTGTTCATATATAGTCCTCACCTGAAACTTTGAGGCAGCTTATCTATGAACGTATGATGGTCTGTCATAACTCTGCGGTGTTGCTGTACGAAATGATCAAAGATTAAGATTTAGGGTCTGTCTATGTTACATCTAGATGTGAGATAAGTATAGTGTCAGTATTATCTTATTATCTTATTGTTTGTCTTGTCTATTTGATTTAATTTGAACAACTCGCCCCGCACGCTCCCGCCATATGTGTATCTAATAGCTACTCCTTCCGCCATATGTGTATCTAATAGCTACTCCCTCCGTTCCAAAATAGATGACTCAACTTTGTACTAACTTTAGTATAAAATTGGATCGTCTATTTTGAACAGAGGAAGTAGCTGGCTGTGCACAATGCATGTGCGATGGTGCAGCTGCGCTATTGTGCATGTGCGAAGGTGCAGCTGCGCCGTGGCTGTAGCTTATGCATTGCTCGATGTACGTGATGCAGTGGTGCTGGACGTAGCTTATGCGTCTGGTAGCAAATTTTTACAAGTACGTCTCTGATCGCTAGCTTCTAATAGGCTAACAACGATTTGTCTTTTTTTGTGTGTTATCATTTTTTATGATTTATCACAAAAAAAGTTATTCATGAATTTACATAAATGCTTTCAAATTAGTTTTTTTTAATGAATAAAAAAATTTGTTTTAATATACGGTGAACAATCCTTTAACATACGATGACCATTTTCTGAATATACACTAACTTTTTGTAGTATAAATTGAACACTTTTAATATACAGTGAGCTTTTTTATATATGATGAATTTTGTTAATTATACACAATGACCATTTCTTTAATATGCACTGAACATTTTTAGTACATATTTAACCTCTTTTAATATACCATAAACTTTTTTAATATATGGTGAACATTTTTATAATATGCACTAAATTATTTTAAAACTCATAATGAACAATTGTTGTGCACTCAATAAATGTTCATGGAGTAGAAAAATATTCACGATATTAAAAATTGTTCGCAGATTCAAAAAATGTTCGCCCATTCAAAAACTATGTTCACAAATTTCCGGAATATTCATAATTTGAAACTGATTTAGGAATTATAAAAAAGGAAAGGAAATAAAAAAACAAAAAGAATTTTAAGAAACAAACAATGGTCCCTATTGTAAGTCGAGAGTGGACTTGTAACTAGGAGAAAAAAATAATGGGCCTAGTTGCGAGTCGAGCTTGGACTTACAACTGGAACAAGTACACGAAACTACGATGCCCGTTGTGAATTGAGAATGAATTTGCAGCTGGGATTGATACAAACAGACTAGTTGCGAGTCGTAGATTGGACTTGTAACTGGGACAATAACAAAACCATGACCCAAGTTACGAGTCAAGGGTTGACTTTCAACCGGGATGAAAACAAACTATGTCCTAGTTGCAAGTCGGGGATGGACTTGCAACCGGGACAACTACACAAAACTACAATGCCAGCTGCAAGTCGAGGGTGCACTTGCAACTGGCAAAACAAATGACCCAGTTGCGAGTCAGAGGGTGGAGTTGCAACAGAGACAACAACAAAAGTATAGGCCCAATTGCGAGTCGAGGGTGGACTTGCTACTGAGACAACTACAAAACTACGAGTCGAGTTGTGAGTTAAGGGTGGACTTGCAACTGGGATGAAACAAACAACATGCTTAGTTGCAAGTCAAGAGTGGATTTGCAACTAGGACAAATACACAAAACTATGATGTCCATTGTGAGTTGAGGGTGGACTTGCAACTGGGATAAAAAAAATGGTCTAGTTACCGGTCAGAGGTTGGACTTGCAACTAGGACAACGACAAAATCATGCCCAAGTTGCGAGTCGAGATGGACTTGCAACTGGTATGAAAACAAACAACAGCCTAGTTATGAGTCGAGCATTGACTTGCAACTGGGACAACTGCACAAAATTATGATGCCAGTTGCGAGTTGAGGGTGCACTTGCAACTAGCAAAGCAAAAGGCCTGGTTGTGAGTCGGAGGAACAGGGACAACAAGAAAACTATGGGTCGAGTTGCGAGTCGAGAGTGGACTTGCAACTGGGACAACTACAAAACTGCAACCCTAGTTGCGGGTCAAGGGTGTACTTGCAATTGGGATGAAACAAAAACAACGGCCTAGCTGCGATTCAAGGGTGGACTTGCAACTGGGAAATACACAAAACTACTGTGCGAGTTGTGAGTCAAGGGCGTACTCGCATTTGGGAACAAAACAAACGGCCCAGTTGCGAGTCGGAAGCTGGACTTGCAATTGGGATGAAAACAAACTATGGTCTAGTTGCAAGTCGAGGATGTACTTGCAACGGGGACGACGACACAATACTATGATGCCATCTACGAGTCGAGGGTGGACTTGCATCTGGGACAAATGACAAACTACAAGCCCAATTACGAGTCGAGCATGGATTTGCAACTTGGATAAAAACAAAACACATGCTCAGTTGCAAGTCGATGGTGGTCTTGCAACTAGGATAACTACGAGCTAGCTGCGAGTCAAGGGCGGACTTGCAACTATCTAGTTGCGTGCCGAGAGTGGACATGCAACTATGTCAGGAATGAGTTGTATGTTTGGTTTTGACATGCAACTGGGTGAAGCAGGTTTACATGTTGGGGTTGGACATGGAACTAATGGTCGGGGTAAGTTGCGTGTTAAAAAACAAAGCACAAGTCTAGCTACGAGTCATAGGGTGGGCATGCAACTAGGAGAACTACGAGCAGAGTTACGAGTTGAGGATGGACTTACAACTGAGACAACAACAAACCATGGCACGAGTTGCCAGTCAGGAGTCGACTTGCAACTGGGATAGAACAAACAAAGGTCTGAGTTGTGAGTCAAGGATGAACTTGCAACTAGCATGAAAGGCAAAAACACAGGTCTGGTTATAAGTCAAGGGTGGGCCTACAGTTGGGATAAAAAAGTGTTGGGGATCGTAGCAGAAATTTAAAATTTTCTACGCATCATCAAGATCAATCTATGGAGTCATCTAGCAACGAGAGAGGAGTGCATCTACATACCCCTGAGATCATGGCGGAAGCGTTCAAGAGAACGGGGTTGATGGAGTCGTACTCGCCGTGATCCAAATCACCGATGATCCTAGCGCGAACGGACGGCACCTCGGCGTTCAACACACACGACGGTTGGGAGAGACGTCTCCTCCTTCTTGATCCAGCAAGGGGAAGGAGAGGTTGATGGAGATCAGCAAGACGACAGCGTGGTGGTGGAAGCAATGAGGATCTCGGCAGGCTTCGCCAAGCTCAACGAGAGGAGAGGTGTTACGGGAGAGGGAGGTGCCGGGGCCTGGGTGCAGCCCTCCTCCCCCTCTATATATAGGGGCCCTGGGGCGCCGCCCCTAGAGATCCAATCTCAGGGGGGCAAGGGGAGAACTTGCCCCCCTGTCGGGTGGGCGCCCCCCCTGTGGTTTCCAACCCTAGGCGCAGGGGGAGGCGCAGGGGGGCGCACCAGCCCACCAGGGGCTGGTTCCCTTCCCACTTCAGCCCATGGGGCCCTCCGGGATAGGTGGCCCCACCCGGTGGACCCCCGGGACCCTTTCGGTGGTTCCGGTACAATACCGCTGACCCCCGAAACTTTCCCGGTGGCCGAAACTAGACTTCCGATATACAAATCTTTACCTCCGGACCATTCCGGAACTCCTCGTGACGTCCAGGATCTCATCCGGGACTCCGAACAATTTTCGGGTTACCGCATACTAATATCTCTACAACCCTAGCGTCACCGAATCTTAAGTGTGTAGACCCTACGGGTTCGGGAGACACGCAGACATGACCGAGACGACTCTCCGGTCAATAACCAACAGCGAGATATGGATACCCATGTTGGCTCCCACATGCTCCTCGATGATCTCATCGGATGAACCACGATGTCGAGGATTCAATCAATCCGTATACAATTCCCTTTGTCAATCGGATGCGTTACTTGCCCGAGATTCGATCGTCGGTATCCCAATACCTCGCTCAATCTCAAGCATCGGCAAGTCACTTTACTCGCTCCATAATGCATGATCCCGTGACCAACCACTTGGTCACATTGAGCTCATTATGATGATGTGTTACCGAGTGGGCCCAGAGATACCTCTCCGTCATACGGAGTGACAAATCCCAGTCTCGATCCGTGCCAACCGAACAGACACTTTCGAAGATACCTGTAGTGTACCTTTATAGCCACCCAGTTACGTTGTGACGTTTGGTACACCCAAAGCACTCCTACGGTATCCGGGAGTTGCACGACCTCATGGTCTAAGAAAATGATACTTACATTAGAAAAGCTCTAGCAGACGAACTACACGATCTTGTGCTATGCTTAGGATTGGGTCTTGTCCATCACATCATTCTCCCAATGATGTGATCCCGTTATCAATAACATCAAATGTGCATGGTCAGGAAACCATAACCATCCATTGATCAACGAGCTAGGCAACTAGAGGCTCACTAGGGACATGTTGTGGTCTATGTATTCACACATGTATTACGATTTCTGGATAACACAATTATAGCATGAACAATAGAAAATTATCATGAACAAGGAAATATAATAATCATTTTATTATTGCCTCTAGGGCATATTTCCAACAAAAACTACGAGCCTAGTTGTGAGTCAATGGTGGACTTGAAACTGAGACAAGTAAATAAGACTATGGTATGAGTTGCGAGTTGAGGGTGGACTTGCAACTGAGATAAAAAAAACAAGCTATGAGCCAGTTGCAACCAAAAGGTAGACTTGCAACTGGGATGAAAAACAAAAAAACATGCTCTAGTTGTGAGTAGAGGGTGGGCTTGCAACTTGGACAACTACGAGCCTAGTTGTGAGTCGAGAGGGAATTGAACCTGGGACAACTGCAAAACTACGAGCCAGTTGCGAGTTAAGGGTCGACTTGCAACTGGGATGAAACAAGCTATTGGCCCAAACGCGAGTCATGAGTGGACTTGCAACTGGGATGAAAAACAAGAACACATGCTCCAGTTGCGGGTAGAGGGTGGGCTAGCAAATGTGACAACTACGAGCCCCGTGGCGAGTCAAAGATGGACTTGCACCTGGGACAACTACGAAACTATGATCCTAGTAGTGAGTCAAAGGTCGACTTGCAACTAGGATGAGACAAACTACACATCGAGTTGCGTGTTAATGATGGACCTGCAACTGGGACAACTACGAGCCCAGTTGCGAGTCAAGGGTGTACTTGCAACTGGGACAACTATGAAACTACAGGCCCAATTGCGAGTTAAGGGTTGACTTGCAACTGGGATAAAACAAGCTATGAGCTAGTTGCAATCAAAAGGTAAACTTGCAACTGGGATGAAAAACAAAACACATGCTCTAGTTTGTGAGTAGAGAGCAGGCTTGCAACTTGGACAACTACGAGCCCAGTTGTGAGTCGAGGGGGGCTTACACCTGGGACAACTACAAAACTACAAGCTTTTTGCGAGTCAAGGGTGGACTTGCAGTTGGGATGAGAAACAAAAACACATGCTCTAGTTGCGGGTCGAGGATGGGTTTGCAAGTGTGACATCTATGTGCCCAGTTGCTAGTCGAGGGTGGACTTGCACCTGGGACAACTACGAAACTACGAGCCCAGTTGCGAGTCAAGGGTCTACTTGCAACTAGGATGAGACAAACTACGCGCCCAGTTGTGTGTCAATGATGGACCTGCAACTTGGATGAAAAATAAAAACACATGCTCCAGCAAGGAGTCGAGTGTGGACTTGTATCTGGGACAACTACGAAACTACGAGCCCAGTTGCGAGTTGAGGGTGGACTTGCACCTGGGACAACCACGAAACTACGAGCCCAGTTGCGAGTCTAGGGTCTACTTGCAACTAGGATGAGACAAACTACACGCCCAGTAGTGTTTCAATGATGGACTTGCAACTTGGATGAAAAATAAAACACATGCTCCAGCAAGGAGTCGAGGGTGGACTTGTATCTAGGATAACTACGAAACTAAAAAATCAGTTCGAGTCAAGGGTTGACTTGCAACTAGGATGAAACAAACTACAGGCCTAGTCGCGTGTCAATGGTGGACCTGCAACTAGGATGAGAAACAAATACACATGCTTCAGCCGTGAGTCGAGGGTGGACTTGCACCTAAGACAACTACGAAACTATTATCCTAGTTGCTAGTTAGTGGTCGACTTGTAACTAGAATGAAACAAACTACATGCCAGTCGCATGTCAGGGGTGGACCTATAACTGGGATGAAAAATAAATAACAAGGGTCAAAGGTCGGTCAGTGAGAAAATGGGGGATAAGCTTCATAGTCGAGACCCCCTAATGACGACATATACGAGCCCATGTGAAAATAAATGCGGGATCATGACGACACATAACAAACGAGACAAGAAGAAGCGCGACAAAAAGGAATAAGCTGACACAGGCGTGCATGATCGAGTTTGTGCGAACATTAAAACAAACAAATCAGACAATTATAGACTTCGATGAGCTAAAACTCATCCAGATTAGATTTAGCAAATCCGAAAACGAAAATCTAGTTACACTGCTATCTGGCTACACGATCAAAACCAAAAATAAAAGAAAACTGTGAATAGAAGGACACGTGGCCCTGCACAAAAAAAAAATCATACACAAAACATAATAACGGCCCATTAGAAAATGCCATATCAGGTCTCACTGCTTTACGAGGGACAAACAGAAAACACGACGCAGAGACAAAGAACATCACTCAGAAACATGTGTATCTAATGATATACGAGTTAGATAAAACATTGTTAACCCTCATTTAGATGATAATTAGCAAATCAATCCGAAACATGACCCAGACCGCGCTGCGAAAACGGCCAAATAAAAGACGCACAAGCGAACAGGTCGACAAGCACCAAACAGACAACGCGACACAGCGCGTGACAAAATAACCCACAATCAAGATTTGCGGGACATTTTAAGCGAACATTTGACAGAGTAAAACCAACTTCATGAGTTTTAAATGAATAAAAAGAAAAATAAGAAAAATATGAAAATAGAAAAAAAATAAAACAAAAAATTCATGAATTTAAAATAATTCATGATTTAAAACAAATAATGAAATAGAAAAAATAATACAAAAAAGGAAAACAAAACATAAACGAAAAAAACAAATACTGGGAATCAAATGGGAGCGTACAAGAAAATGAACTAGAAAATGGAAAAAGGAACGGAACCTCGCACTAGCAACGACCCAGCATAGACGGACCTGCCTGTGAAAACCAACAAGACCTCGCACTATTAAGGAGCACACAGGCAACAAGCGAGACAACGCACTAGGAAAGACCTGAGACCACGAATCAACCTGTGGTTGAGTTGGTTAGGTGAACAGTGATATCCCCAATCCACCAGGGTTCAAATCCTGGTGCTCGCATTATTCCTGGATTTATTTCAGCAGCGCACGAGACAACGCGCCGCGAGCGAGCGCAGTAGCTAGACCATCGCGCTCTGCACAAAAATTAAAGAAAGACAATCTAAGTATCTAAGGGCTCAGGACTTAGATGTGAAATAGGTATTTTACATCTAGATGTGAAATGGCAATTTTTTTAAATCTTATTCCAGTAGCATCCCACAAAAAATGTTAGTTAGGAACCATATCATACCAGAATGGATTCCAGCAATCTGAACTTTCTGACAATCCTGAAAATTGCCTCCTTTTTTGCGCCGACCTGAAAATTGGTTCCACCAAACTGAAAGATTCCAAGTTGTATGATACTCCCTCCGTTCCTAAATAATTGTCTTTCTAGCCATCTCAAATAGACTACAACATACAGATGTATGTAGACATGTTTTAGGGTGTAGATTCATTCATTTTGCTCCGTATGTAGTCACTTGTTAAATTCTCTAGAAAGACAATTATTTAGGAACGGAGGGAGTACATGTGAATCTACTGCCATCTGCAGAGACAAACTTACATAAAAGAAAATTCGAGATTTTCCTAATTAATTACATGCCAAAGCATGCAGAAATCAGATTGTGGAAGTAATTAACTTGCGTAAGTCATGTATATCATACGATTCCCTTTCCTAAAAATGGAAAAGAGTAAATTAATGCCACAACCAGGATGCAGTCCTGTTTTTCTAATTCCAAATCAATCTTTTTTTAGGGGACTTCTGATTAATCTGGGAGAAGGCGTCTGTACCTCATTGCGTACGGTTCTTTGATGTGTGATGTCGTCTCTAGTCATGATCTCCTGTCTCTCCCGTCGACAGAGCCGCCGCCACACTTGGTCATGCTCCCCTACCTTCCCTCTCTCACGTAGCTGCAAGATGTCTTATCCTTCTCGTCTATCCCCCTCAGATCGGTCGAGTGGCTGCAGGCGGAAGGAGCCGAGCCGCGGAAGGCATCATCAGTCCTCGACCAGACGGACAGCTTCAGCGCGGCTAGCTTAGAGTAGGATCTGGGCGCTTCGTTCAAACCGGTAGTACGGTGGCACCGCTGCAACCTCTGTAGTCCGCTCAACATGGACGTGGTGGCGCTGATAAGAAAATAGGCAGTTTTCCGATTAAAGTAATCCATGAATAAATCATGAGCATGACATGAACAGCATTGATAACATACTGATTACGATCTAACAGAGTATGTACTACGCATATAGTAGAAACATCTACGCATATCGCTAGTACTGCTACAATAGAAAGAAACACGAGAGGGATAAGCGATGTATACCCTCCAATCGGCCATGCGGTGGTGGTGGCGGTGACAGCAGCCGCGGCATCCTCGGCGGCCTTCTTGTCGGCCTCGGCCTTCTCAGCGGCGGCACGGTCGGGGTCGGTCGACATGATGAAGATGAAGGTGGTGCGGACGTAGATGAGCGAAGCGGCGATCGGCGTAGTCGCTACCCAAAAACCTAATCGCCCCTCTCCCCGTACAGGATCCGGAGAGGCGTGGTTTCGGAGGCCTGCTCTCCCGTCAACCGTGTACGCGGTGAACGGGACGGAGTCGCCGGCGGCAGCAGCAGCAGAGGAACAATGCGGGGCGTGGAGGCGGAGATGCGTTCTGTTTTCGTGGCGGCTAGGGTTGGCAGCGCCCCACATATATAGGCGCGACGCGCAGGTGGAGACGTGGGCTGAACCCGACCACTGTCGGTAGCCCACGATCCGGCGTCTCAGATCGTGGCCCCACTGTCAAAGACTCTCCGTTCCTGACCGGCAAAAAGAAGCGCATAGGAGTGAGCTCGGCTCGGCTCAATCCCGCAACCCGCGGCGCGTCGTGACGAGGCGTGGCAAGCGGAGGAGGAGGAGTGCGCGAGGGCCTCATCTCTTCTCAAGCTCCAATAGCATGAGGGAGAGAGTCCCTTATAAACCACTCCAACTCTCCTTCCACTTCCAAGGTGGGACTAAACTTCCCACCACCTTGTCATGCCACCTACATGGGCCCTTAGAGATTAAATCTGAAATTGTCATATGGGCTCTAGGCCCATCTCATATTTCAACAATCCCCCACCAGATCTCAGGGGCCCAGTTTGTCCTTTGTTCCAAACACTGTTTTGATATACCAGCATCTCAGTGGAGACCGATTAAGGTTGAGCTCCACCTAGACCAAGTAGTTACACTCCTTCACAACTGAACAATGGACTATGCCTTGAATTGTCGGTTTGGCGTCAAGAAGTTTCACCACAAGTCTCACTGTCTGAGGCTGCGAAGGCTGACCCCTCGGGTGGAGCATATTAGTCACACTCGGCCTGTTCATGAACTTGCTAGAGATCACCCCAATCTCATAGGCTGTGACCAGCAATCGGGCTCATATAGGTGTGTTCCTCCAAAGATCGCTCTGTAGGATAGCATCTTGCTTATGCATATAAGCCTTGGAACACATTAAGACGATAGTCATCCTTCCATACAGTTTCGAAAGTATTGCATCTCCAACGGAGTGGGTTAGTAAAATTACTTTCCTCGGTTCACCACCGGCTTGTTTTCCCAGGTCCTACTTCACGGGATCTCCGATCACATAGGTTGGAGTTACTACCATGGCAACTCATGTGGGTCTCATACCCATCTCCCTTGATGCGCTATCTATCACAACACGTGATAGCCCTTTAGTGAAGGGATCGCGATTCTTAGCCGTTTGGATATAATCCAACGCTATCACTCGGAGTTTCTCAATTTTCGACAGCTTTCAATCTCATTCTTATGTGTCATTGGACTTCATGTTGTCCTTTGAACTCTTCACCTTGACAATAACTGATTATCACAGTTCATAAGGATGGCGGAACCGCTTTTCAACCACCGGCAAGTCCATCAATAGATCTCGAAGCCATTCGCTTCGCCACCCGATGTGTCTAATGCTGTTAATTCTGCTTCCATTGTCGATCTTGTTAAGATCGTTTGCTTGCAAGACTTCAGAAACAGCACCACCTCCAAGAGTAAACATATACCCGGTTGTGGCCTTCATCTCATCAAGATCGAGATCCAATTCGCATCACTATACCCTTCAAGTACCGACGGGTATCCGGTATAGTGTAGTCCATAGTTCATAGTACCTTTCAGATAACGCATAACTCTCTCAAGAGCACGCCAATGTACATCACCGGTTTGAAACAAATCGGCTCAGTTTGCTAATAGCAAATGCGATGTCGAGCCTCGTTAAGCTCGCTAGATCTTTGGAGTGAACCAACAATCTGAGAGTATCTCAATTGATCTATAGCTGTGCCTTTTGACTTTCGAATCAGCACACTAGAATCATATGGTGTTTGAGATGGTTTGCAGTCCGAATATCCAAAACGACTCAACACCTTCTCAACATAATGGGATTGCGAAGTGTAATCCCACCTCATCATCTCTCAAAAGCTTGATGTTCAAGATAACATCAGCCACTCCAAGATCCTTCATCTCAAAGTTACGAGGCAGGAAAGACTTAACCTCCTCGATCAACTTGAGATTAGTCCCAAATATCGATATGTCATCAACATACAAACACAGTATAACTCCTTCGCCCCCACCATAGCGATAGTATACACATTTGTCGGCCTCATTGGCGACAAAGCCAACAGATGTCAACGTTTCATTAAACTTGTCATGCCATTGCTTAGGCGCTTGTCTCGAGGCCATACAAAGATTTCACCAACTTACACACCTTTCCTTCGACCATCCATCACAAAGCCCTCGGCTGTTGCATATAGATTTCCTCCTTTAGCTCTCCGTTCGGAAAGCCGTCTTAACATCCATCGATGAATGAGAAGACCGTGTGAGGCCGCCAATGAGAGCAATACTCGAATGGTGGTCGGTCGCCACGGTGAATAAGTGTGAAGAAATCTTCTTCTTCTTTCTGGCGTAGCCCTTGGCCTAAGCCTAGCCTTGTACTTTTCTATTGTACCGTCGGGCCTAAGCTTCTTCTTGAACACCCACTTGCATCCCGGTGGTTTGCAACCATAAGGGCGTTCAAGAAGCTCCCAAGTCCCATTAGCCATGATGGAATCCATCTCGCTCGGACCGCATCCTTCCGAGAGTCACACGGAGATGCATATGCTTCGAAATAGAAGTGGGATTATCCTCCACGAGGTATATGAAGAAATCATCACCAAAGGTCTTTACAGTCCTTTGTCTCTTGCCCCTACCAAGGATTCCTCATTATCCTCCTCGGATTTTCATCATGTGTTTGATTGTAATATTCCATCGGAATGGCAGGTTCAGGAGTCTCCTCAGATTCCTGTCTAGAAGTGCTTTGTACATCTCTCATGGGGAAAATGTCCTCAAAGAATGTAGCGTCTTTAGACTCCATAATTGTACCGACCTTCATGTCAGGTACCTCAGATTTCACTACTAGAAATCTATAGCCAACACTATTCACAGCGTAGCCCAAATTAACACAGTCCACGTCTTTGGTCCAAGCTTACGCTTTTGGGGATCGGCACATTAACTTTCGCCAAGCAGCCCCAAGCACGTAAGTCGAGAGTGTTGTCCTTCTCTTGGTCCACTTCTCATAAGGAGTGATCTCATTATCCTTTGTCGAACTTTATTCAGGACATGACATGATGTCATTATAGCCTCCCCACCATGCCTTGGATAAACCCGGCGTATCTAACATGGCGTTAACCAAATCAGTTAGAGTACGGTTTTTCCGCTCGGCAACCCGTTTGACTGGGGTGAGTAGGAGGCGTCCTCTCATGAATAATACCGTGTTCGCATGAAGGCATCAAACTCTTTCGAGAAGTACTCTCCACCACGATCTGACCGGACTCGTTTAATTTTCTTTTCAAGTTGATTCTCAACTTCGCCTTATAGATTTTGAAGTAGTGTAGAGCCTCATCTTTAGTATTTAAAAGATACACATAGCAATATCTAGTGGAGTCATCTATCAAAGTCATGAAATATTTCTTTCCACCTTTAGTCAACACACCATTCATCTCACAAAGATCAGAATGTATGAGTTCGATGGCGTAAGTGTCTCTCCTCTGCTGCCTTGTGAGGCTTGCGAGGTTGTTTAGATTGTACACACGAATGGCACTTAGAACCTTTGGCTAAAGTGAAACTGGATTAAATTCGATTTTGCTAGCAGCGTCATAACACGAAACTAATGTGACAAAGACGTGAATGCCATACTTCAGATTCATTAACACTCAAATGAATATTGTTCACGACTTTATTACATAGATCTGCAAGAGAAAGGCGGAACATGCCTCCGCATTCATAACCCTTTCCAACAAATAGTCCATATTTCGTAACAACTAATTTATTAGACTCGAATACCAACTTAAACCCTTCTCTACATAGAAGGGAGCCACTAACTAGGTTCTTCTTGATGGCGGGGACATGCTTGCACGTTCTTCAACTGCGATCCTGCTCAAGTAAACTTCAGATCGACCGTGCCAACACCAAGAACGAAGCACTCGCGCCATTCCCCATCAAGACGGACCCGTGACTGTGGCCTGGTAAGAAGAAAACAATGAAATGTCAGCACACACATGAACACCTGCACTGTGTCGACCCACCAATCGGTGGGCGGCCAAACCGAAAATACAACAAATAAATTACCGTACCGGATGCACCACTCTCATTGTTGCTCACAATCATATTGACAGACTTGGAGTCCTGCCCTTGCTTCTTGTACTTGTTTGGGCACTTGTTGGCCCAATGTTCCAATGAACCACAAGTAAAGCAGCCCTCATCCTTCTTGTTCTTCTTGAAGGTCTTCTTACCCTTCTTCTTAAAGTCGGCACTCTGTTGGACACCGTTCTTTCCCTTGGGCTTGTGGGAACTGGAGTTCTTCGATGCACCATATTGGCCATGAAGTTCCTTGACCCCTTTTCGTCTGAGTCCTTTGCCTTGAATTCTGCTCAACACTCGGATGGCCAATGACATCCTCCACAGAGAATTCACGCCTCGATGTTTCAGAGTGGTGGCAAAGTTCCTCCGAGAATTGGGAAGCTTAGCGATTATGCAGCCCGCGACAAACTTGCCCGTAACTCGCACTTAAGAAGCTCAAGCTCCTTAACAATGCATATTATCTCATGAGCCTGCTCCAATACAGGACGGTTTTCAACCATCTTGTAATCGTGGAACTGCTCTACAATATACATCTGCTCCCGGCCGGCAGCCCCGAACTTAGATTCGGCGCCTCCCACAAGTCCTTGGCAGACCGCACATGTAAATATGCATCAACCAGCTTATCTCCAATCACGCTCAGAACTGCCCGAGGAACACCACGGTGGCCTCCTTAAACGCCTTCTCCTGTTCAGGAGCGATCGTTCCTATGGGAGTCACACCGGCGACCCAGAACACGTTCATGGCCGTGAGCCATAAGGTGGTTTTAGTCTGCCAGCGCTTAAAGTACGTCCCGTAAGCGGTGGCGGTTTCATCAGCAGCAAAACCAGAATTGAAAAACTCCTACACACATTAGGTTTTGGATTGATAAGAAAATAGGCAGTTTTCGATTAAAGTAATCCATGAATAAATCATGAGCATGACATGAACAGCATTGATAACATACTGATTACGATCTAACGAGCATGTACTACGCATATAGTAGAAACATCTACGCATATCGCTAGTACTGCTACAATAGAAAGAAACACGAGAGGGATAAGCGATGTATACCCTCCAATCGGCCATGCGGTGGTGGTGGCGGTGACAGCAGCCGCGGCATCCTCGGCGGCCTTCTTGTCGGCCTCGGCCTTCTCAGCGGCGGCACGGTCGGGGTCGGTCGACATGATGAAGATGAAGGTGATGCGGACGTAGATGAGCGAAGCGAGCGATGGCGTAGTCGCTACCCAAAAACCTAATCGCCCCTCTCCCCGTACAGGATCCGGAGAGGCGTGGTTTCGGAGGCCTGCTCTCCCGTCAACCGTGTACGCGGTGAGCGGGATGAGTCGCCGGCAGCAGCAGCAGAGGAACAATGCGGGCGTGGGCGGAGATGCGTTCTGTTTTTCGTGGCGGCTAGGGTTGGCAGCGCCCACATATATAAGCGCGACGCAGCGTGGAGAGACGTGGGCTGAACCCACGACCAAGTCGATAGCCCACGATCCGGCGTCTCAGATCGTGGCCCCACCTGTCAAAGACTCTCCGTTCTGACCGGCAAAAGAAGCGCATAGGAGTGAGCTCGGCTCGGCTCAATCCGCAACCAGCAGCGTCGTGGCGAGACGTGGCGTGGCGAGGCGGCGGAGGAGGAGGAGTCGCGAGGCCTCATCTCTTCTCAAGCTCCAATAGCATGAGGGAGAGTCCTTATAAACCACTCCAACTCTCCTTCCACTTCCAAGGTGGGACTAAACTTCCCACCACCTTGTCATGCCACCTACATGGGCCCTTAGAGATTAAATCTGAAATTGTCATATGGGCTCTAGGCCCATCTCATATTTCAACAGGCGCTTGGCTGTCGCTTCTGCAGCCAAAAGTCGGGCAGCCAGAGAAGCTAGAAGCCATGGCTACCAGACCTAGGAAATGGGTTGGAGCACAAGCTCCTAGCTGCCGCTCATCTTCCATGGAGGCAAATTTCCAACCGGAGAGAAGATGGGACGTGCAGACGAAACGGAGGAGTATATGCGGTGGGGAGTTGAGGAGAAGATGGTGTGTCTCTTTAAAGAGTAGATAGACTATCTGATCGGTTTTAGAATACGAAGAGGAACCGATGCGTACTAAAAGAATTAAATCACATAATTTGTTTTGTGGAGTTTTTTTTCTTTGACTGAGGTGGCAAATTCACTGAGGTAGTTGGTTGCATATTGTTGCTGATGTGGGTAGGCTGCATTTCAAGAGAAATCATCTAGTACAGGGCTTCTATTTAGATTGAACCATTAAAATGTACAGGCGTGCCTCTTGGGGGGTAGGGTTGGGGTTGGAGGGAGGGAGGGGTGGGGTGGTCCGCACTTCACCAGTCTGTATTTCTCTCTCTCAGTCCCTCTCTTTTCTTAAAAATGTTGTGGCAAAGGAGGTCCCGCTTGTCGGCTAGAGCAGAGTGAGGAGACACCATGTGGGACAATAGTGTTAGAGAGATAGAAGGACATAGCAGCGCCGGGAAACTTATTGGTGGCAAACGGCGAGAAATTAATTGGCGGTGGTGACGTGTCAAGTAGAGCTCAAGGGGAGGTCGTCAGATCAGTCAAGAGCGGGGCCGGAGTGATCACGAGGGCGGAGTAGAGCTGCATCACTGGAGGAGCACGAGGCTAGTCATAATGGGAATAACATAAGTAGTAACATAGATGCTACATAAGTAAAAAAGATGATGTGTCATGTAATTAAAGATGAGAGAGACAAATATCTCTACTCCTAGTATAGCAGTTGGTGAATAGTCCGCCGGTTATTTTTCGCTGGTTTATTTCGCCTCACCACTTTCGTTGGTTTTATTTCGCTGATTTTATTTTGTCTCCCTCCCACCTGCCTTTTCGCTTCACCACCCACATAAACCCATAAGATTAGTTACCATATAAAAATAAATCACAATCAATCAAGTATTGATGATCAGATTAGTTACCATATAAAAATAAATCACAATCAATCAAGTATTGATAATCAGATTAGTTACCATATAAAAAATAAATCGCAATCAATCAAGTATTGATGAGATATTTTCTTATATTGATGTGATTTTCCCTTTCTTATCATCAATCATCTCTACTGCCTAAAAAATGCGTAGCTTTTCTTTTCCTGCCAACCGACCGCGTCCTGTCTCCCTACACCCGTTGGTTTTATTTCGCCTCACCACTTTCGTTGGTTTTATTTCGCTGGTTTTATTTCGTCTCCCTCCCACCTGCCTTTTCGCTTCACCACCCACATAAACCCATCAAATTAGTTACCATATAAAAATAAATCGCAATCAATCAAGTATTGATGAGATATTTCCTTATATTGATGTGATTTTCCCTTTCTTATCATCAATCATCTCTACTGCCTAAAATATGTGTAGCTTTCCTTTTCCTGCCGACCAACCGTGTCCCGTCTCCCTACATCTGCCCTCGTTGCTCTGCCTCCCGCACGAAAAAACCCCTCTCGTTTGACCTCCCCCAAACCCCGCACGATGGAAAAACCCAGTCGTCTGCTTCCCCTCCTCTCGGCCGCTCCATACGTCTAGATCGCGGCCCCATCCCCATCCTCCTCTCACGTCACGGCGGCCGATGGACTGCCGCCACCACCCTCCTACTCTCTCGCCACCGCCGTCCTCCCTTTCGCTCGCCGCCGTGCCGCCACCAATCCCGGCGAAGGCGTCGTTCTGCTATGTCGCCTCCTTTCCCCATCCAAGCTCGACCATGGCAACGGCGCCTCTCATGTGTCCCGCGGTGAGGTTTGGGGGCGCGACCACAATCGATGAGGGATCTCACGCGGACCCGTCTGGCTGGGATGGGTGTTGCCTCCGTTGCGAATGGGATCAAAGGGAGGGACTGCTTCGTCGTCAAGGTCGGCGAGGCAGCGGCCGATTGGGAGCCTGGTTGTGAACATGGGAGTTCGTCCCCATGGAGGCGGCGACCGTGGAGATTGGATGTGAAGCAACCCCACTTGCGGTGGTGGAGGCTTGCCGTCCATGTGATCCTTTCTTCTCCCGGTATCCACATTCCTTGCCTCCCATTACAAAAGCGAGCATGAATGAGAGCAGGGGCTGATTTTCATCAATTCATTTCTCATATTTTTAGTTGCTTTTTTGAGATTATACAAGATGCTCCCGATCTGTTTTGTCAAATTACTTGGATCGTCTTATGGAATTGACTGCCATCATATTTTTCACCTCATGTTATTTCTTAATCCTTGTCCCACTAGGCATCCACTACATGTTTGGTAATGACGTGATGTTGAGGCGGCTAGGAGAAGCTCAGCAGCCAGATCAAGGGCTATCGAGATGGATCTGGGAGCCAAGCAGTAGTTCTTCTGTTAAATTTTGGTTATTATCTTTTCTATTGTTACGATTGTGGGATGGTTGATTTTGACTCGGTGTAACATTTGCATTTGTTTCCCCAGCTTGTTGGCGTAGATGCATGGCACTGCGGCAACTAATCAAGAGCGAGGGCAGTGCACATTAGAGCTACGCTGAATGTAGTGCACATAGGTAGGTCAACATATTTTGTAGCTCTTTCAGATGTAAAAGCATATGTTGCATAAGAAATTATTATCTTCCAAGCATACCCACATTTCACTAACAAATAGGGGGAGGTTCAGACTTGAGCAATGATAAAAGGTATGTTCCTCACTCTTTTGTTGGAATTTTAGTTCAAGTTAACATGATTTCTTATCCGCTTCATAAGTCATGCATTTGCTTAATTAGGTGATAAGTAGAGAAAAAAATTGATCATGTTATTGTGGGGTTTGTTTAAACTCCAGCATAAGGAATTCTGGTTTAAGAAAAAGACTTTTGACTTCTTTAATTACAAATTGATTGCAACATCGTGTTAGTATGTGATTTCTCACATCTTGTTATAATATTTGTGAAGACGCAGCATTGCACGTGCACTTGAAGCGGGCCCGTGGGCGCGCCGGGACGGCGCCGACGCTGACCCGGCCACCTCCTCCGTGTATTCTTGGAGTTGTGGCTGGCGATTTACATGAAATTAATTCCCTCAGTTCTGGTGGCAAATATAATACACATAATCCATATTGTTATGCACTAAGCGTGTGTGTGAAATAGATGGATTATGGTCCCGTCTAATAAGATGGATATGTGTGTGTGTTAGAGAGAGGAGAGGGAGAGAGAGTGAGGAAGAGGGAGGGAGAGTGTGTGTGAGAGGATTTGATGGTAAAAAATGTCGCCAATGTCGTAATATTGAACTCTTAAAGTTAATGTGGCCCCGTTGCAACGAACGGGCGTTCTTCTAGTAATAACATAATATGTTACCATCACATAGCGGTTTCCAATACAAATGAGTCCACGAATTAATAAATAAAGACATGTATGTTACAACACCTATGACACTTCCCATTATAAAGGTAGTAACATGGACTAGTAACGTATGTATGTTACAAGTCTAAGTTACTCCCCACTATGACCAGCCTCAGTCGTGGCCGCCGCCAGATACACCGTGGGGCTCAACTACAATCTATACCCCTAGTCCCTAAGGCCTCTCGTGATATAGAGCAGATCGACTTGGAGTTCCTCAATCGTGTGTGTCATGTAGACTTACTTTTTTAGTTCACGAGCTACCCTTTGTCTCCTCTAACGGTTTCCAACACCATGTCATCACCTGGGACGCAAGTTTATTTTTCGAAACGGAGATAAAGATTGCCTCATCTATTAATTAAGCAGAAGAAAATTACCCAGTTAATTACGGAAAACCGGGCAAAACCGAAACAACAAGGACCAAGCCCACACCTAAAGACTGAAACACACAGGGCAAAGCCTACCCTAATCGACGACATGTCGACCTACGGCCAGACAACGCAGCCCCGACTCTGATGGAGAACTCAGAAGAACAAAATCAGGCACGGCTGGCGCCACGGAAGAACACCGAACGGACCACCTGCAGCCAGTCATCGTACACCACAGGGCCCTGCCACCGCAGCTTCGACTCCACAGCAACAAACAAACCGAGGCAATACCGTGAACACGCCGGAGAAGAGCCGATTACCGCAACCATTGCCGCGTTGTCGACATCGCTCCCACCATCATCGTTGCCACAGAAGTTTGATCGCCACAGTGATTCTCTCGGGGCCGCCGCCCCGACATCCACCGCTCCGTCGCGCCCAGCGCAATCAACCGGCACCGCCTTCCGGGGCCGCCGCCCCGACATACCACCGCTCCCCCAGAGCAGCAACGCCGCACAACCCAGCTGCCCGCAGCCCACGCTGCTCAGGGCAACCGCTCGCAGACCACGAACGTCGCACCACATCTGGGGCCGCCGCCCCGACGTAAAGTCAGATCGCTCCCTCTGGAGCGCATCGACCGAGCCGACACCCCTACCGCCCAAGCGGGACAAGGATGCCACCCAACAAATGCCGAGCTAGAGCCCCGCCACATAGAGCTGCCACTCACATTGTTCCCGAGATCGCCATCTCGGCGCACAATCAGGAACCACCCGGAGCCGCCGCTCCGACGTCCACTGTCCCCGACGACGAAGAGATCCATGCAAACTGCAGTATGTTGACTCTCCAAGGCGATGCCTCAAAGAAGGAAACGACGTAGCCGCCGTCATCGCCCGCTTCGACCATCCGAAGCTAGGGATTTCTCCCGGAGAGTCGTGTAATGGAGCTCCACGGCAACGCCTTCAAGAAGGGGAACGGCGCCATGGCGCCGCCGTTGCCGGTACCGACCCAAAGTCAGTGCTGGACTTTCGCCCGAAGCTCCTCCACACCTCCGAATCCGAGCAGATCCGAAGCACTGCACAGCACACAATCCCCATTGTCGACGTCCACCGGCTCCACCTCGTGGAGCAGCTGCCGCCGCACCTCTCAACCGCGCCGGAAGCCAACGCATCCACCGCTGCGCCGCCCAAGGCCCGCTCCCACCAGCCACCACCGGCGCGCAACCGCCCGACCATCACCCAAGCCGCAGCCCGCCCCACAAGGAGGCCCGCTGGCGAGCTCGTCCCGGGGCCGCCGCCCCGGCCTCCTCTTGCAGCCCCGGCGCGCGAGACCACCGCCGTGCCGCCCCACTCCGCACCACCGGAGCCTCGGCAGCTCGCGCGGAGCAGCGCCAGCGCCCGCCCTAACCCGCGCGCCGCCGCGCGGATCGCCCTGCGCGTCGCAGAAAAAGCCCGCCGCCACCCTCCACGGATCAGACGGGCCGCGGCGGCCTCCTTAAGCGGCGAGGTGAGGGGGTGGGACGGTGGCGGCGCCGGAGGGGATCCCCCCGTGTCGCCAGACAGAGGCGACGCAGGGGTAGGGTGTGGATTTATCGAATGGCTATTGGCGGGGTGGTGGTGTGGAGGAACGAGGCGCCTGCTAGCTGGAGAAGCCCACATTCATGTACACCTCTGTGTAGCACACGAGCAACATTGTCGAGCTAGACGCCGCTCCCGTTAGGTGGCTGATATCCTGTAAGTGCATAGGGCTTTGTAGCAATCTCGTGATAAGTAAAGTTTGTCGATCCCACAGGGAGCAAATAGGAAGCAGTACCATCCCTGCGGTTGTGTTGTCACTTACGCAACTATGCTCACACTCAAACCAGAGTTTGGAAATAGTTCACTAAAGTCGGTTGCTAGGGGAAATAATAGAAGGAAGGAATTAAACTAAGTACTAGAACGAACAGAAAATAAATACTACACTAAACCGAGAAAATAAACTATGAGAAGTACGTGACCTTTTAGATGAGTACGCTGGCATCTATGTATGGCCTCGTTCCACTCCAGTGTTGAATGGAGTTAAGCCTTTCGACTATCAGCACATACAGTTGAGTCAATACCTGCATTATAGGATATGGCAATACTTCGATGGTTGGGGGGGGGTCCCTCACATAACTTTATCTCTTATGAAGCGCCACGTTGAGACAATTCAATCATCCCTACTTCCCGTCCCTACCAGCGGCGGCTAATGGAAAGACATTAAGATCACGAGTTTTATGGAGAACCGTGACTCCTAGAATAATTGTGTTCACCTCAAGATATCAACGCTTGTCACCCGAAGGTCTATCAGATCATGCAACTACCTATCAAATTCATGTGTGGCCTAGTGAATTGGATCTATCCAATTACGCCAATGGATCAGATATCTCCTATCACTAAACTACCACGAGAGAGAGAGAGAGAGAGAGAGAGAGAGAGAGAGAGAGAGAGAGAGAGAGAGAGATAGGCTGAGATAGAAACGGTTGGGCAAAGTGAACTTAGATCAAAGGGAGGGAAGGGCTAACGGGTTCGCCAGAATCCCTCACCAGAGTTGATCAATGGCCGCGGCCGTAATCCCTCACCGAGTTGATCAATGGTCATGGCGACGCTGGGCTGGCCAGGGTGGCGAGATATCATCATGAATATTGAGGCGGAACGCCAATAGGGCTTTGTCGTCGTTGCACTCCGGAATCTTGTTCTTCTTTGATAGAAAATGGGTCCAAAATGGCCGGACGGTTTCCCTTTTCTTTTGGATGACGAGTGACAAATCCCAGATGTTGGTTTGTCCGATGTTATCTGGGCAGTACTCGACATGGGTGGTGGGTGGGAGCAAAAATTTGGCTCTGATCTGATCTAACATCGGTTCCAAGGATGATTTTCTAGGGATTGATCTGACATCGATATGAGGTTATCTTGTGGAAATAGATTCATCTGACTTCCAAATTGGGTCATCAGATCCGAGCTCCAGGCTGGATCTGGTGAAGTGTAGATTTCATTCCAAGCCCGACTTGACGCCCGTGCTTGGGCGAGGGCGACCTATTGTTCCTCGGTCTGATCTGACATCACGAACAAGGGCACGGTGGCGGGTTTTAGTCCGTCGAGTATGACATCCAAACTGGGATCCAGAATTTTGATCCACTCTGGTTTGCTGGTCGAATCGGCGAGCGGGTGTTATGATGTTGAGATCATACAGAGGTTGACCTGATCGTCAGTCATGGACGCCATCGAACCACTTCGACTACTCAGAGGGACGTGCATGGGCCACCAATGATGGAGCCAAATCTAGCAGATCTCGGGTAGGGGTCCTGAGTTGGTTGCCTTGGCATGATGATAACATGGACACATGATTTTACCCAGGTTCGGGTTCTCTTGAAGAGGTAATACCCTGCGTCCTGCTTTGGTTGTATTGATTTTGAGGGATTACACGTTACAGGTTGATCTATCACATCAATGATTCCCCGTCACAAACATTAATAATGTGAATAATTTCAGATTGAGTTAAATAAATAATAATCATGTTGAATAAATGTTGAAAGCCACATATACCCAACACAACATGGTTGAAGCTAAGTCGGACTCGCTGGAAGTTATTAACATTTGCACTGGGGAATTACAATGGTGGGACATGACAGCTGCAGTTTACGTGGAATGTCTCATGTGGCAAACCTAATATGGATGGTCAAGTTCAAGCATTGCAAAGGAGAGGCTAATGGTGTCTCTCATGAGCTAGCTAAACTTAGTTATTTGAATAAATTATCTTGTAACTGGGTTGATAACCCTCCAGACCAGATGATTCCGGTTCTGGTGAATGATATAATTGTTTTTAAATTCAATAAAGCTATCTACGATTGCATTTTCTAAAAAAATTGTGAGATCAGCATAGGCCGCAAAATCTTTTTTTAATAGTACATTGACAGGGTCTTGAACCTGAGACACCTGATACCATATATAATTGCATGCACCAGTAAGTTCATCTAAAAACTCATACAATAAGAAAAATGTGTGATATGCTTTATAAAATGGGCTGGAACTTTTATTTTTAAAATCACGCCAGCTGGTTCTTGAACTCACCTATAGAGTTTGACGTGTTCACGTTCATGAACAAATTCATTCAAAAGTAGGAGCAATATATCTCAACGACTCTATGGAATGCCTAGCCTGGGTGAGTATTAGGTGATACCACCTTCCAAATGCTCCCATGATACCACTTCAATTTTAAATGTTACAAAAAATTCTAAAAAATCTTTTATGGATATTTACATTACATGAATATACAACCCCTAAGAATTTCAGGTCCAAATCGAAATATACATTGTGAAACAAAAAAGGCAAATCCGGATATGAATAGTGATAATTTCTCGCCCACACATGATCGTGCAGGCTGCCTCTTGATTATGTCACCACAGGGCGTGTGGGCGGATCTCTAATATACCACATATGTGGCAGTTATCGGGTCCAAAAATAGGGAGTCAAAGCAGACATGCCCGGACGCTGACCGTGCGCGTCCGCGGGTGTTTGAGGGTCCAAACTTGTTTCGGTCCGGCCGGAGATGCCCTAAACCTCAAACGGACACCGTCAACTGTCCGGGGACATGTCCGCGGACAGCCGAGCGGCGTCTGCCATCCAGTTGTAGCAAAATTGTAACAACTATTGTAGTACTGTATATCTGATACAGGTGATTCCCTCATAAAAAAAAAGAGGTGGCCAGGCGGGTACTGGAACTGGAGCTGCACGGATTTGCAGAGAAGGATTCCTTCCCCGATTCAGCTACTGTAACCACGTCTGAGTCGGAGCACTAGTTGCCCTTTTATACAGAGCAATCCTCACCTACGCGCCCTGCCGCAGATCGCCACAGTCTAGGTCAGCCGCAGAGCGCCCGGCCATGGACGGGAAGAAGGGGAGCGGCGGCGGCGGCGGGGACAGTTTCTTCGTGGCCATGTCCAAGGACGAGCTGTTGGAGGTGAAGCGGTGGGAGCGCATCATAGACGAGGAGGACTGGGATACGGCGGAGGGCCTGCTCATGCGGGTGCTCATGCGGGCAGCCAGGGCCGGGTACAAGCTGCAGGACGAGACGGATCGCCCCTTCGAGCCATGGCAGCAGCCGGCGGCCGATAAACCGGGCTCACCGCTGCAGCAGCCACCGGCCGATAAACTGGGCTCACCACTGCAGCAGCCGCCGGCCGGTAAACTGGGATCACCGCGGCCGCCGCCGCAAATCGAGTTCAGTCGCATCACGGTGCTCGCGCTGTGTGCACCGGCCCCGCTGAAAAGCAGGGCGAGGAAGCCGCCTGCCGCGCGCGCCCCGCAAGCAAAGAGACCCCGGTGCGCGAGCACCGCCCCCCGCGGCGGCGCCGGGAAGAGAGGCCCAGAGCTCGATCATCCGCACGGCCGCTCCTTGGTCCAGCCACGGCAGCCGTCGACGACGTCCATGCCCGACCAGGCGCAGGCCCGGCCACAGAACTCCTCTGGAACCGTGACTGCGCCGTGCGCGCCGCTGCATCCGGCTCGCGAGGCGGAGTGGGCGCCGTCGTCGTCCACCGCGGGCTTCCCGCAAGGCAAGATCGGAGCATCCTGATTCTACGTGGTCTTTGTACAGCGCCAGGCGGCGTGTCATATCGTGTTCGATTTCTTTCTCGATGCAAGAACCGGCATTGACGAGATTTCTTGGTTGATTGTTTACGCAATGTACATGTATCGATCATGCAATGTATGTATGGATCATGAATTCACAATTCATATCATAGTAGTTCAATTGGGGACTGTTTATTTATACGGCACTGAGCGTGAAATTTCTGGTGTTAGCGGCGGATAAGGCCGTAGTTTGTAGGAGTAGATGGTTTAGATAGACTTTTTTTTTAGAATCAGATGTTTTTTTTACGTCTAGAATCAGATGTTTAGATTGTAACAATACCTAACAAACTGAGGTTCAAAAAAATAACATAACAAACTATATCTCTTTCTTGGGAAAATAACAAACTGTGTCTCTCTTTTTTTTTTGCAGTAAAAATAACAAACTGTATCTGACTACCTAGCTTTTTTAGGAGGGCCAAAGCTTTATTACTCAAAGATGACCGTGTTTGTTGGATGCGCCCGCATTGGCCAACAGCATCCTTGATGAAATTTAGAGAGTCGAGAGTAGCTAGAGGCGGAGTAGGAGGCTTACAACGTTTTGTGAAAGTGTAGTTTTCGTTTTTGTTGTGGCGTGGGTGGGCCAGCGGTGATGTTCGCACTACCGTTGGTCTCTTGTGATCAATTTTTTTCTTTTTATAAAATTATGGTACGCAATTTACGTACTCTCGAAAAAAAAGATGACAATGTTAACATCTAGAAAAAAAAGATGACAGTTTTGGCGTAAAATAAAAGATGACAAAAAAAATCGTGTGGTTGGCCTAACCATACATTGCACCCTGATTTGACGAACTACTCCCTCCGTTCCTAAATATAAATCTTTTTAGAGATTTTCAATATAGACTACATACGGAAAACTTGGCAAGCAAATGGCTTCGGTGTTCGATGCCCGGCCCTCAAAGAGAAAAATACAGCTAAAATCTAGAGCTCTTAACTTGATCTTAGCAATAATCTGGTCATGCAACCCGCTACATCCCTTTTGTATGTCATCCGACTTGTGTTGTTGTGAATAAAGATGAGACTCGCGTTGTGCTTGTTTGGCCTGGCACCAGGCCAGACCTTAAGGCACAACCCGTAGCACAGCCCGACCCAATAGTTGGCATACAAGGCCGGCCTGGCTCAATGTCCCCTGGCCCAATGGCACGGCCCAACATGAGTTGGCGGGCTAGCATGAGCACGTCCCGGTATGAAATCGACACAAGCACCGAAAAAGGCCTAAACACAAGAAAAGGTCCACCAGATCATCACTAGCCCTTTCATCGGTTTCGCTCGGTCACTCTGAAACCCCCTTGCTCTGCCCGTTCCTTACTGCTCATCACACTGCTTGCCACCACCTACTCCTTTTATCTCTTTGCCGTCACCGCTTGCCCCTCTCTCCTCTATAGGTAGCCATCATTGTTGTGTGTCGCCGCGTTGGGGCCGGACGAACGAGCGCTTGCAGTCGTGCTGAGCCCTGCACAGAGTTCACCAACTGGCTTCCTTGTAGTGGTTTACTAATGCAAAACCGGCCTTTAGTGTCAGTTCGTGACGGCCTTTAGTCTTTGGTTGCCATGGCCGGCACTTAAAGAGTGGGACTAAAGGTCCCCTCTTTAATCTGGTTAAATCACGAACCGGCGTTAAAGTGCAAACATGTGCACGAGCCAGGCCCGTGAGCGCGTAACTCTTTAGTACCGGTTGGTAACACCAACCGGTACTAAATGTTTGGGGTTTTTTTCTAATTCTTGTTTTAGTTTTGTGTTTTCAATTTAATTTAGTGATTGTTTTACATTATAATGAGTTGTTAAATCATTAGGTGAAAGTACCGCGGATTAGTTTCGACTGAAGGATCTAGCAAGCTAAGTGATCAAGTATATATATGCCATATCGATATTATACTTGATCACCTAATTAGGTGATCAAGTTTAATATATATGGATATGGCATATATATATATACTTGATCACTTAGGTAGGATCCATCCAGCTGAAACTAATCTGTGGTTTCTTTCATTAAATGATATAATAACTCATCATCATCATCATATTAATATAAAAACTCTTGCATCATATCATCAACATATATATATACTCTAGCTAGCTAGCTAAAAAACATCATAGTCGTCATTATCACTATTTAATCATCATAGTCATTACCGCTATCTAATCACCACCAACAGTAGCTTAAAGAAGAAACATTCACTTGTACCAGAAGCAAAAATATCATCGAGTTCAACATGATTATCATGATATTACAAGCGTTCATATATAACACCACAAAAACAAATCACTCTTTGAGATTAAGTTTAGAACGAAGAACACGGACATGAAAACACAAGTACTAAGAGCAGCATGAACTAGCTAAATCACTCCTGCTAGCTACTCTCTCTCTCTGGTAAAATAGCATAGAACATGTATAGCTCTCCTGATTCATCATACTGGAGCATGCAGATGAACCTGTCTCCTAATCGTGGGTTGCGCTTCTCATTGCTGCCCCCTAGTACTTCTCTGCGATCGTTAACAATTTTGCTCCAATCTTTCACTATTAAGCATTCATCGCTTTTAGAAATCCTGAATGCACTCATGTGCAATGTAGGATATCTTGGTCATAAGCTAACCATTGACATGTGACCTTTAGTCTCGATCCACTGAGGCACAACTGTCATCGGGAGTCCCTGTTGAAGAATATCGTATAGTAATTAATATACTTAGCAATGAAAGTATAGCAAAAAATAATGTATGCAAAAGATGCACTGAGGACAAATAGTAAAAATATTACCATCTTTCGTAAATAGATGTGACCATAGTTCAATACGATCACTATTGGTCGCACGTTTTGAGTACTAACATTTCTAAGTGCAGGAAGAAAATTTGTTTTGACAGTATGAAGATCCTCAAGCCATGAAACATAATGACTTATCTCCTCGCAGTTTAGTTCAGCTCCGGGACAGTAGTAGGTCATGTCTACCAAGCGCCGGACATGTTTGCTTGAATGGAGATAAGCTGTTAATAGAAATTAGTTGTCAATTATTTT